>QLSR01000054.1:1233754-1285211 GCA_031780015.1 Citrullus colocynthis
TATATATATATATATATATATATTGAACAAAAATACATTCTAAAACAAATTTTTTCAATTAAAAAACAACATTTTGTGTTAAAAAGATATAAATATAAAATGCAAAGCAAAGACAAATTATAAAAATATTATATTAAAATTATCAACATGGTAGATCTAATATAACATTAACATGGTAAATCTAATATAATATTAATATGACAAATCTAATATAATAGAAACAAGAACATTAAATTATAGAAAAAACTCATAACATCAATATATAAATATTATTTAATTCAAAGACTATTAACAAAATAAATACGAACATTAAAATGACATATTTAGCTTAAAATGATATGTCTAGCATAATATAAATATCAGAAAATGAAATGGTAACTCACAAATTCAGCAATGATTTACTTTTTTTTCTTCCTCGAACTGACAATGATCGATCTTTGCTTTCCAAATAGCAACAAATACTGTAAAAAAAAAAATAGCATGAGAATAGAGAACAAATTTTATATTATCTTAAAAAAATATATATTTCATAAATCAAATTTAGAAACCTCGTAAATTTGGAAAAAAAGAAAATATTTCGATAGATCAAATTTTTTTGGAAAAAAAGAGGGAGAAAATTTGGAGAAAATGGAGTATTTGTGAGAAGTTGCGAAAATGAGAGGAAATAGTGGGAACTGCTCGGATTCGGAAGGAGGAGAAGCAAGGAATTGGAAGAAGAAATAGTGGGAGGAAGAGAAGGGTGGGGTGGCATTTAAAGAGACTTGGTCGAGGGTTGAACCCTCGACAACCCTCGACCATAAGTCACGGGCACTCAGCAACGGCAGCGGCAGCGGCCGCAGGGAATCTCTACGACCGCGACGAGACGTGCGGCGGAATCTCTGCGACGACTCGACGAGACCTGTAGCGGACGGAATCTCTGCAAAAGTTTCCACTCGTGGGTCTGCATTGGTCGAAGGTTGAGGCCTCCTTGCGTTGGTCGAAGTAGGCCTTGCGTTGGTCGAAGGTTGAGGTCTCGACCTTTGCCTCTTTCTACTCTTCAATCTTCTCTCTCCTCCCAGCTACCATATGTTCCTAAATAGTTTCCAAACTACAATATTTTCCTAATTATTTTTACTAAATACAATATTTCAATAAAAGGTCCGTTTCTAACCGTACATTTTAGAGTTTTCCAACATTTCTTTTTGGATGTAAGAATTGAGCAAAACAAAAAAAGATTGCAACATGATTGGGGAGGGGGGAAGCAAAATAGGGTCTATTTCCACTTTAGTTGGCCTAAAGTTTTTTTATTTATTTCTGTGGTTGGATTTTGTTGAATTTTGGTACCCTAAACTTGTCCTTTTTCTTCCCATTCTTCTCTTTTTCGTATGTGTTGTGGGTTGAATGACCAAATTTTGTGGACTTCACTCAATAATTATTCACAATACAAAATAATAAATGTCTTTAACAAACTTGTTTTCTTGCAGTGTCACGTGTGGTTTCTTCATGTCATTATGCTTATTTAGATTAGTTTTGTGATTATATTGCATCAATTGTAAAATGAAAGACAGCTTGGTTAATTACAGTAAATCATCCTATTGTAGTATTTGTAGGATTTTATGGCAACACAGCAGACTAAATTATTTGATTCAACATTGGTGCTTGATGGCTCACAAGGATGATGAAAGTGACAAACTGATCAAAATTCCTCTCATGATGAGCTTATTAGACATGCTTACGATAGACTCTAAATATAATGTCACTTAGAAAGAAAAAACATGAAATTAGCACACACAAACAAATAAGCCAATAAATGAGGTTAGTAGAAAGAATAAAATGGAAAAAATGAACTCCAAAAACTCACTTCAATGATTTTATTAAAAGAGTGGAGAGAGTGATTACATAAATAATTTTTATAGTGTGGTTTGGAAATCCTTAATTACTCCACTCTCCAAGACAACTGTTCTCTTAGACCAACAACCAACAACCAAGTCGTTTTACCACGATCTTTATGAGTTCAAGAGTCGACTCGGATCGATTCTTTTGCAAGTTCAAGATCCAACATATTTCAATTCCTTTAAAAGGCCATTTGTTTTGTCGGAGTGTAAATAAACGGAATCTTAGATGCCAAAATTAAAAATATACAGGATTACAGATCTTCGAGATCTTTAGATTACTACGTTTATTTTGTAGAAATATTTTAATAACTGTGTTTGTTCGTAAGAATTTACTTGGGAATATCTTAAATTTACATAATATTCCAAAAATGGCCTTACGACTATTTATTAATTTATAATTAATTTGATATAATTTGAACTTATATAATGTATTTGTTTTTATTAATTTGAATTTCCTTTTAAATTAATATAATTTATATTATTTTCATATGTTATTTCTCTCAACAAAATAATATATCATAATTTAAATTTTTTTATAAAATAAATATTAGACTAAATTTAAATTGGAATATCTTGCTAAAAATAATAAGAATTATGATATAACTACAAAAATATGATATATATGGCTGACAATATTTAGTTTAATTATATAATGCAAATGAAGATAAATATATATATGTAAAATTAACAAAAGAAAAAGGAATGACAAAAGTGTAAAACAATGGGGATGCCCTCAACTTGGGAATTTGGAGAACCCATGTTTTAGGAAGACATCCAAATCTCTTGAGATGTCTTCAAGGACATTCTAGGATGTCCAACAACCTTCATATGTCGAGACATCTTACAATATTACAAAACAAACACAATAATCTAAATGTCTACTCCATAAAAATCTAGGATGCCCGCAAAACAAACAGCTCAAAAAGACTTAATATTAAACCACTACGATCTTTTAATTGGATTTAAAATCAAATTGTTACATTTAATCCTTTTTTGAGTTTGGGATAAAATAACTCACTCAAATTTCAAAGTGCACAAAAATCCAATTGAAAAATGGATGGTTTCAAAAATAGAAAAACGACGGAAAATAATTACAAATATAGAAAAAAATTACTTTCTATCTGTGATAGACCGCGATAGACCTAAATAGACATCTATCACTTTACTTTTTATTTGTGACATCTATCCGTGTCTATCTAGGTCTATTGCAGTTTATCACAGATTGAAAGTAAAATTTTACTATATTTATATAGTTTGATATTTTTTTTATTTATAGTAATTTTCTATTGAAGAATAACAGTGAAATTCCCCACAAAGAAAAACGCTCACTAGAGTAGATACAAAAAATTTAGGACATGAAAATTCAACCTCTCACATTATAATTTTTTCTCTCGCAACAAAAAATATATAAGTCGACAATAAAACTTGAGAGAAATTTTGCAATGGAGCCTTTCATTTAAGAGAAAACTGTAAAAGTATGTTGTTAGAAAATGTTGGTTCAACAAAGTTATTGGAATATCTTGAATCTGTTATCTGCCGCTTCGAACTACCTAGTACAGGGTAAATTCGTATTTGGCATTATTTAATTAGGTTGAATTGAAAATTTGGTCCCTATGGTTTAAAGAAATTTAGAATTTAGTCCTTATGGTTTATAATTAGAATTTAGGCTTGATAAAACCTTCACAAATAGTTCTTATGGTAGGGACTATTCATGAGAATTTTATTATACCATAGGAACTATTTATGAGATTTTATCAAACCATAGGGACCAAATTCTAACTTTTAAAACCATAAAGAACTAAATTCTAACTTTCTCTAAACTATAGGGATCAAATTTGCAATTTACCCATTTAATTATTTATGGTTATTTACGATTATGACCCTAGGGTTTAGAGAAATGTACTATATAAACTCTCTAAACCTAGAGGTGCTAATTGGTTTTGTAATTTGCAATATCCTTTCAAATAAACTTGTTCTTCCTCTGCTCCGTGGTAAACCACGTAAATTTGCGTATTGATTCTCTATTCTTTTACGTTTTTTTTTTTATTCTTTAATTGCCAATTTTGTAACAACCAGAAAAGTAGGAGGCATGGCTGAATTTTAAATTTGAAAAACTTAAAATGCTATTGGTTCTAGTGTATGAACAATAATAGAGAGGAAATGGAAGAATATTATAATGAAAAATTTTAAAAATGAAGGATTTCAAAATGTAGCATAGTGTAAAATGAAGGATTTAAATGAGATGTAGTTCATAATCCCACATTACCAATTTTTTTTTTCTAGTAGGTGGAATGGGGGATCGCAACTTTATTCGAGGTTGATAAAATAAGTTCAATGTCAATTGAGCTTCTCCATTCACTATTCTTATTCCAATGCCCCACAAATTATTGATATATAAAAGAGTCATAAACTAAAGATCAAGACATGATTTTGAAGTAATTGAATTCTTAGCGGAAACATGTGATCACTTTTGCTCCAATTTTGTTACTTGAATTAACATACAGAACATACAGAAACAGAGATTAAGCTTGCCTTTCTTTTCTTTTTTTCTTAATTTTTTTATGTGACTAGGGAGAAAAGCAATTACCTTTGAAGACAACCTCTTCAAGAAAATTTTTATTTCCCCAATAAATTCCTTTGATGAATAGCAATTCAACTTTTAGCAACTAGAACTCTTGGGACATCAAAGAGACTTCACTGTTATTCTCTTGGACAATAAAGTTTGTGAGAATTCTTGAACAAGAAGGAAAGGGACAAGAGATTTCTTCTTTGAAGATGAAGAGAGTTTTTGAGAGAATTCAAGGTGAGAGTTTTTCTTAATGAAAAAACGAGAGACCTTTCATTGAGATGTCATCTCAGTTAAATATAATGTGAGGGGAATTATCGAGGAGTTGGTAACTCCTTTCCCCACTCACCACTCCGCTACATTAAAGGGGAGTTATTTTTAATAAATAATAATAAATATATTAAATAAATCAAATTTATAATATATTTATTAATTAAAAATAACAAAGTTAGTTAATTTAATTATTAATTAAATCCAATATGTTTTTATTTAGCCTCCTCCAACTCTAGGTTGATCTTCCCCTAAGAATCCTAACTTGCCATGTTAGAAGACGACTATCGGTATCTAATGGTAAGATACCTACCGTTCGTATATCTTTGAAAGTGAAGATGGAGAGAATAAACGGACTCTCGAGTCTTTAGTTTAGGCTTCAAGTTGTTTTTGAGTGGCATGGTCAAAATTTAATTAATTTATTTATTAAATTTCACATATTTAATTTACTGTATATATGAATCATATTCTAATATACATATTCTCTCTTAACCTATAGTTTTAATATGAATCTCATTCATATTAATTATAACCTATAGTTTTAAAATGAATCCAATTCATATTACTTTAATATTTGAATCTTATTCAAACATTAATACTCTCTTAATCTAAATAATAATTTTGAATCTAATTCAAAATTAACTTTATATTATAATGTATTCTATACATTATTTTAATTGCATCGGATACTATTAATTCCCTTAATCAATTTGAACATTTCAAATTATTTCAACACTTAATATCCTTGTTTAACCCGTTTTGAGTTAGTAGAGGGACCTAATAGACCTACAATTATACGCTCCAATGATCCGAGACTAATTTAATTAGTCTCTTTAATTAAATTAATCAACTTTCATTAACTATGAGGCATACCACTAAAGACCCATAGTTGCACTTTTATGAATTGCATAATATTTATGTATCCATTGATTTAACCATTACAAGTAAGTCAACTCTTCATAAGTTGTTTGTAACTACAATTGGGTCAAATTACTGTTTTACCCCTGTGATTACCTCTTTCTCCTTAAGTACCACTAATATTCTAATGAACAAATTGTTTATGGTTCTACTATGAACAAAATACCTCTTGGGCCCGTGAGAGGGTGAGACTTCATTGTTCAAGTCATGGAGTCAGCACTTAAGGGAACAACCTATCTACTTCCCCTAAAGGCGGGGAGGAGTAAATTTCATCTTGTGTAGTTATGTTCTCAACTCCTCACTCGATATCGTCCCCAAAATGGTAGACATATTGAGTCGACAACTAAGACCACTTTTACTCATACAGTTCAAAGAACGACCCTCATGAGCAGAAGTTCATAACTCATTCAGGATTAAGGTCGAGTTATATGGTTATCGATTAAAATGTTAATTTCTTCATTTAACGGTGTTATAAAGAGAGATTATATATTTTGTGGTCCGGTCTTATCTAATTTCATTGCATATAATACCCTCACTTGCATGTCTGCAACGATTTGGATGAAATCGTTTGAAACACTTACAACTCTTATAACATTTACAAAGTGGGTTATATCTGCAGTGCCACTAGGATAAGATATCCAATCTTATACATATACCGCAGACCTTTCTAGTTATTACTTGAACATGATCCTCTTGTATGTCTACTACGTATTGTTCAAGTTACATTAAATAACCTTGGATTTTTAGCTTATTGTATTTGGGTCATGCAAATAATAAACAAAGAACTCTATTTATTTGAAAAATAAATAATACTTCTATTTATTTAATAATTTGTTTATAATTTACAGATTACGAGATTTATGACATAAATCCCAACAGATTCATAGGTACCATGCATGTTTGTTTCTTCCCCATGTATTCAAATTTGTTCACATAAGTAGACAGAATGCTTTTGCCAACATATTTAATGGAAAAGTGTCCCAAGGGAGAATCTTGCTATGGAACTCACTCAATGAGAATCGCAATAAAGCACAGTGAGCCCCAACTGTTTTTCAAAAGCAGTTCGAAAGGATTCTCAACTATGGCGATGAGTAAGAAAAATTGACGGATATATTTTATTGTGAGATGAAGCCAGTGAAGAGAAAAACCCTTGGAAGTGCGACGTGACTTTATGGCAATTTGAAAAATGAGTAGAATGCTACTCAAAGAGGACACAACCGATGAGGATGTTAGCTAGCCCAAGTGGGAGAGGCTTGTCAGGACCCTTAAGCATTGACATAGTTGATGGAGCCTTGCAATAATAGTGCCAAGGTGAGTGTATGGGCAACACACAAGTGAAGAGTGAGGCATGTAGCGCGACAAGCACAACATAGACCGAGATGCGTGCGTGAGCGGGACACAGAGCACGACATGGGCAAATGGTCCACATCCTGTGCTTAGAGGTTAGCACAGGCACTTGGTGTGCATGTGGCGCACATGAGAGTGTCGAGCTATGTTCGAAGTGCAGAGAGCACGCCTAAGGCTAACTGGAGGTTAGTTGAGAGTAGCACCCAAGGTGGAGTGGACATGCAAGTTAATGCACCATGTTATCGGGCACGACATGGCAAGCGGCCCAGGCTTCGTGCTTAGAGGCGTGTGCAAGACCACACAGACATGGGCGTCACAAGTGCACGCCAAGCAGCGAGCGACAAGGCAGCACGCACACGGCGCGTGGGAGAGGTGGCCTTGGTGCCATCTTGGCACAAACGATCAAGTGTGTACTCAAGGTGAGGCAAGCTTGGTCCCAAACAAGGAGAATTGCAATCCATCAAGCTATTGGCTACACAACTTGTACGCAAAACACGTGGCAAGTATTTTGTGAGGCACTTAATAATAGAAGAGAAATGTGGGAGTGGTCCTAGTGGGTAAAACCACCCACTACCCATGGGCCTCCTTAGTCTGCACGGGGTAAAGGGCGAAAAATTCCATAGTGGGATCCATCTCGTGACACAAAGCCTATAAAGGTTGTTTTAAACCAAGCTTCAAATTTCAAAGAGTTAAATTTGATATGCTAATGGGATATACTTAAAATGCATTTTTTATACAGTATTTGGAGTTGAGTTAGACATGTTTAGTTCTCTTTAAACACTCTTTTTGTTACTTTGGTATTAAAAATGCATTTGAGTCATGCTTGAGCTTTGAGAGAGAGTTAATCTGAAATCAAAATATTTGCATCTTTCTTTTTTTCCTTTTCATGTTTAATCTTTAAAAATAAAATACAAATTCATACCAAATTTTCATATATAATTCTGGATTCAAATATAGTTGTCATAGTGATAATATACCATTGCATTTCAAGAATTGAGGAGAAAAAACAAATAGTGTTGTACATGCTGAATGATCTCATACAGTGGCAGCTTTGAGAGAGAGGAAATCTGAAATCCTGTTGGTGTAGAAATCTGGTTGTATGGAGTTGTTGGGATTTTGAAGTGTTGACAAGCTTGTAACACCTATGAAACACAACCACAACAAATCAAAGTTTCTCCATTATCATGCTACAAGAATTGGCTATTAAAACAAAAAAAGTTAAAAACCCATTTTCGCCCCTTAATTTACGTGCTCGTCCAGTTTTTATTTCTGAACTCTCTGATGTATTGTTTCCAGTCTCTCAACATTCACACGTTACATTTTAACTCCTAAACTTTATATAAAAAACTTATGTTAGTCCTTGCTATTGACTTTTTATTAATCGTTTACTTAGAACTTCAATTGAAAATCCATCACCAGATCTTTTGTATGTAACCTCAAAGGAAGTAGATGTGTCATATTGAATAGTTTTCATAATGACAAAGTTCAGAGACTAATATAGAATGTTAAAAATTGTAGACTAAAATAGAATAAATGCTAAATTTCAAGAGAAAAAAAAGGACTTAAACTGAAAATTTATTACCTGATAAAACAAGAAGAGTCTTGCAACCACCATTTTGTCCAAAGAGAATATCAGTATCTAATCTATCTCCAACCATGCATATTTGTGACTTCTGAATCCCAAACCTATCATTGGCATGACAAAGAACATTATTAGTTTAGAAGGATATAAGAAAACAAAGAAGCAATATTCAACATTAAGAATGACCAACAATAGTAGAACTCGAAGTGATATGTGATATTTTATTAGTTAACAATATAGATGAAGCGAGTTCAAGAGCTCCCCTCTTTCTCTAGAAACTTTCTAAAATCATTCTATCACACGTTTATCTTACTCCTAAGTATGTTGGTTTGACCCGAAAATTCTTACTAACTATGTTTCCACCTACACTAGCCCAAATTAGGCTTATTTTCTTCCTTTCTAGCATGCCTTGTTATACGCATATTTGATACGAGATTCATCAACCTTTGAACTACAGTCAACAACTTTCTTCATAGATTAGAAAAAGAAAAAAAAAAAAAAATATCCATAAGAGACATTTTGAAGGTAATAATAACCTTTAAGAAATAGAATACATCATCTACTCAAATTGTGTCAGGCTTTAATAAATGCTAATTTGTAAGGCTGATATGAACTTGGAATAACACAGCAATTTACTGCCAATGACCAACTATTCCACAACTGTTGGCATGTGATAAAAGCATTCTCTCTCACATCAGTGCATTCACAGTAATTGTGTCAATAATTCATTTTTGTAAGGTTCATATATAACAACATCAAGTTCGAACGTAGAAATATAAATTTTTTTCTTCTTTTAATATTCATGAGTGTCTAAGATCAACTTGAACAAACCATCAAGTTCTCACATAGAAATAAATGATTTTTTTTTCTTTTTCGTAATCTATGTGAATCTAAATCAACTTGCGTAAACATATACTATTTTTATAGGATAGCCCTCTAATTCTACCAGGAGAAAATGTTTAAGATATAAAATCTTAAATAGCTAACCACCATGATGAGAACTCATTCCCTCTAAGCCCTTCACTATTTTCATTGGTCCTTTATTGACCACGGTCCAATCACATAGAAATAGAGGAATAAAAGCACTTCTTAAGACATTCCCAATCACATCCTAAGAGAGGTACATAAACTAACCATATACTCTATTGTATATCATTAGACAATTAAGGGACCTTTTTATGTGAAATTTGCAGATTTATATACCACGCATCTAACGTCTGCATAATTTTGAACAGATCAGTAACATATAAACATTACTTGTTTGCTAAGTAGTCCATCATGAAAGTTGAGGGCTTCCCAACAACTAATGGCTCACGTTGGGTTGATCCGCAAAGAGCACCAACCATTGAACCACCACCTGATTTATGCACACACAAAAAAGAAAAAAAGCCAAAGAGCATTCCCCGTTTACACAAGTTTTTAAAATCCATACAAAAAAAGAAAAACTATAGGGAAAAAAATGGCTTCAATCCTTTTTAGAACTTTCTATTTTCAGCTTCAAAAACAATAATCTACTTCAACAAAATGAAACTTATAATCTTTATCCTTGCAAGTCATTACACACCTGGTTCTTCGCTGATCATGCAAGAAAACAAATTGAAATTTGTTAACGACAAAAAAACCTCCACTTATCTCTACGTTGGTATAATATTGTCCACTTTGGGCATAAGCCCTCATGGCTTTGTTTTTAGAACCACTCCAAAAGGCCTCATGCCATTGGAGATAGTTGTCCTTACTTGTATACCCATAATCTTCCTCTTATCTAACCAATATAGGACTTTATTTGTATAGCTGACAAGACCTAACCTAGTAAAAGTAATGATCAAGTACTACTCCTTAAAACAAGTACTAGAAAACAGAGAAACAGGAGAGAACTAAACCTGCCCACTCTTGTGCGTCTGTCAGATGAGTGACAGCATCACGATTAGTTGCAATAAAGAGGCAGCCAGGATTTTCTCGTATGCAGAGTGTTCCATACCTTCATTGCCAATAAAAAAAGAAAGAAACATTTACAAAAAGTTTTTTTACGACAAACCAATAAACAGCTTAACAGTTAAGGCATCTAGTCTTTTCAATGAAGTTGAAGTTCAAATTCCTGCTCACACATTTGTTGTACTCAAAAATTTTCTGTAGGGTTGCAAAGAAATAGGCTACCCCATTAGAAAAAATATTCCACATCACCTTTCAAAAAAGAATGAAATAAACAAAATAATTAAAATGACAATTAAGTTGTGATCGTACACCTAACCAAGTTAATGTGTAATGTTTATAACAGGGTAGGACTCACTGCACTTTGTAGTAGTTAAAGTATCGATCAAATCCAACCACAACAGCTCCCACCTTCATGGAAAACAAGAACTTATTTAGATAAAATTCATCGACTATGGAGTGAACATGAGGAAGAGGTGATTCTTGATTGAATATAGTAAGCCCTGAGTTAGATTAATGTATGCAAATGATAGGAATGGGATTTGTATAGTGAGGAATATCATTAGGGTAATACGGGTATATTAGTAATTAGCTTAAGAACTTGTTCATAGGATTTTTCTATAATTATAGTGAATGAGAGGAGAGAAAGCATTGGTTTATTTAGTTTAAGCTTGAGTGGTCTTAAGTCCAAGTGTCTCGATTTACTAGTTACTGTAGTGCTTCTATCTTTTATCTTTCTATCTATTTTAGCTATTTGGTTTATACCAAAAAGGGATAAGAAAGTTGATGAAGAAGGGTATTCCACAGATTTGGTATGTAATTGGCAGGATAGGGGCGGTGACATTTTGGCTATCAAGACCAGGGCAGGGAGAGTTCAGAGAGAGTCACAAAGACCTCCTCAAGAGCTTGAAATGGTTTTAGCTTAGTAAAGTTTTACTTAGAGCTCTTCAGCTCAGAATAAAAATTTTTACTTAGAGCTCTTCAGCTCATAGTAAAACTTGGAAATATTTCTGATGAAGTGATAGAAGTTGAGAGAAGTAACACCCTTCCTTTTTCTTTTTTCTTTTTATAGGAAACAAAGAGAAGTTACATCTTCATTCCTATTTGAGATCACCTAAAGGGAAATTTGTATATAAAGCAAGAAAGATCAGAAATGTACATCCTCATCGTGCTCCATCAGAAAGCCTGGCTTTAGTTCTATCTTCTTCTCGCCATCCTCCTGTAAGAAGATGAAATATTTACTCTATCACTTTACATCTATCCTGACAAATGATAGTAAACTTCAAGTTTATATGATATAAGAAACATCGTCTATCATGCTAGCCAATCAACATGTGCTAAGAGACTACAAATATCTGAAGGGTGATTTTGCTATATCCATACACGCATACACACATACACAGTGAAGGGTGTTGATATGAACAGCAGGAGTTAGTTATGAAACCATGAAAGAAGGTGGCTGTACAAATCTTTATAAGCCTCATGAAGTCTTTTCTTTATTAATCCAAGATCACAATTTACTGAACTCATTAGTGCATCAGATCTTGTAAATATCTTTTTAAGTTACAGTTCAATAGATTACCATAAGAAAAATGAGAAACACTATATTATGTATTGTAAGATTTTATTTATTCATGAACATAAAAGAGAAAATGAGTGCCTGACTGTGAAATAAGATAGGAGAAATATCTAATAGCTGTTACAACTCAAAATACTGTAACCTGAAAGATTAGGCCACATAAAAAAATCAGTTCAATAATAAAGTCAGAAATGTCTGAGAAACCTCCCAGAACCCCCATAGGGTTCTGTTTTTCTCTTTGGTTCAATTGGAGATATCTCACTCCTTTTTTTTTTTTAATTTTTATTTTAATTTTAATTTTTTTTTATCTTTTTCCTTTTCCTTTTGGTTTTAAATTTCATAAATCAATGAAATTTTTTCTTAGAAAAAAATACCTAAGGAACCCAGTTCTTTAAACTATGCCAATGAAGTTCAGCAATGCCGTAACACTTACAAATCAGGTCCAGTAATCACTGCTAAAAACTTTTGACATGTGCATTTATTTATCAAAGTCACATCACAGACTTGCAAGATAAGAACTGGTCGCATAGAGATGGCAGGATATTTCATAGCTCATGAAAATTAATAAATTTCATCATAAATACCGGTCCACCAAGGTACTGATATCCAGCGAGTTCAAGTTCTTTCAAGATTCCATCCTCACCAATCACATAAATCTGGCATCACAAAGTCACAATTCAGGCTAAAATTTATCATTTCCATGGAAATTTCTACTCACTTGAAAAATCATAATCACCTTCGAAACTTTGAGAAATAGGAAGTTGGTGCAATAAATGCAGTAGTTTAGATAATGTAAAAATCAGCTTAGCTCGATGGTTAAGACATTTCTATATTCCTTAAAACTTAAAAGACATAGGTTCAAATCTCTATCTTATTTTTGTGGTCTCATATTCTAAAAATAATAAAAATAAATCTCACCCTGTGAGCCTCCTAATGATGAAATAAGATGATGCCCATTATGATAGATACTAAAGAGTATCAAACTAATGAAATATCCATTCCTTTATTTGTTGAAAAGAATTGGTTCATGACTAAACAATTGGAAGAGTGGATTATTAAGTTTTTGACATGTAGAAGAGAGAATTACCAAAATGGAGAGAGAAAAGAGACATTTTTTCTTTTATTCAAAAATAAATAAATATCTCTCACTTTTTTAATGGTGGTGTGCTCAAGAGGAAGTTTGTTCTTTATTTGTTCCTATTCCAATAATCTTTGGCTAAAATAATAAAGAAAAGATTATGCACAATTATAAAAGATAGCCAAAGCAAGCAAGTACCTTCTTCTCTTTTGGGAAATCAATGGATTTCAAATATGCAGCGGCAGCAAAAGATGATGCAAAAATTTCTTCCTGAAATATTCAATTTTAGTTGGCATTACAATTTGAGATGGAATTCGACTCGAGAACTTTAAGTCACTGACCTCAGTGACATTGAGACCAAGTGTCTCAAACTTTTTGCCATACTGCTTCCTGGACTTTGTTGAATTGTTGGTAACAAAAACTAATCGTTTTCCCTGAAATTAAAAATATAATAAATAATAAAAAATAGTAAAAAGTAAGAAGAAAAAAAATGGCAAAAGGATCCATCAACTTAAGAAAACTTCAGAATTGTGTATCATTTTGACTCATGTATGGAATTTTCTGTTAATTTGTCCCCATCATCACTGCCTCTTCAAGACCATAAGTTACCAAAAGTGGGTTAGAAGATCCTAGTTTTATACCTTTGATCGAAGCATATCAAGGGTTTCCGGAACTCCATCTATAAGCTTGTCTCCTTTCCATATAACCCCTGCAGTTAAATTGTTGGAAAGCTTTAAAACCAAAATTGGAGAAAAATATTATAACAGAGTCTGTACTAATACTTTCTCTTCTATATTTCCCACCTCAAATAGAAAATTGTTAAAATACTTGACAAAAAGTTTTCCAAATGTGGCCTAATTACACATTAGTTAACGAGAATGCTAACTTTCATCAAGTAAAAATTCAAATGGGGTTATGAGATTCTTGTTTCTTTCCGTGATGTTAAAAACAACATTTGAAGTGGAACTACTGTAACTGCAGGTAGACATTTTCCTTTGACGTATTTACAAAATAGTTTTCCTCACAAAAACTTATTTCTATAAAGGATTGCTGCAAAACTGATACAAATTCATGGTTTTGAGAATAAGCTGCCCTGTTCCATCTTCTTCCCGTGATCAGCCTCTCAGACGAGCCACCTCACTCTACTATATTTAGTTAGTTGCCAAGAAACTTTGTAGAATACTAAATCCTATATAGATAGCCACCATGGTTTGAACCTATTCCCTCAGCTCTTTATTATTTATATTCAATCTTATTGTTTGGTCTGGTCAACCCAAAGTTTTTACAGTGGAATCCTTTTTCTCCAAGCTCAGTATGTTTAGCACAGCAAATATCAAGTGAAATTCTTCCTCTAGGAGTTGAGTCAAGGTATAATTAATGCTCACGGACAATATGCATAATGTAATCCTACAATGAATCTCCTAGAATCATGAGCATACAAGAGTGGAACAATGCCTTCGATCACTGTGAAATTGCTAAGTATTTGGGAACTACTTGAAGTTTCGTTCATGTGGCAAGCGTCCCTCCAAAATCCGCACTGAGCTTTTTGGAATTACAACTTAATGGCAACCCTTTCAACAAAGGAAGGAGACTCTGTGCTCCAACTCTCTAACTCACTAGATTGTTCCTTTCGGAATCTTTGGTTGGAAAGAAACCATTGAACTTCTTATGACATATAAACCCATGTAGATAAATTCTAAGATCTTTTTTCTCTGTACCTCCTCACATGGTGTAAATTATTCCCGCCGTTCAATAGCTGCTACAATGTGGTTGAATGTTACACCGATTGGAAGAGTTTCTTGTGATCTTCCATGGTTTGGAGCATTGCTATTCTCTCCACCTCTTGTAATTTCATACTATCTCCAAGACATTTGATGCTTAGAAAAAGTTGTTTATAAAATATGAACTGAGTTATTCAAAAACAACATCTACAAACTAGATCACCGTCCTCAAAGACCTCTTTGCTCGAGTAAACTCCAATTTCTCCCATTTAAACAACAAAACAGAAATAGTTAAATTACCAATCAACTCAAAAGCTTAAGCCGTCAGGTTATGGTATGCTTAATCAAATCAATAATTTTATATTTCTACTTACTTGTAGTCTAGAAAATTTATATGAACGCCCTACGAGTGGGAATCAGAAATATGACATTGCAGAAGTTCAAGCATAAAACCTTTTATTTATACCATGTTAAATCACTGTTGAACTCAAAAATTGAAGCGGATGTATCGGTCACTTTGACTACATCAATAATATTGAAACCAAAAAAAAACCAGCCAGAAAAGCGACGATCCATTTACAAAAATCAAACGAGTTCTATATTTTGGATGCAAAAAAACTCTAGGGAGAAATGGGAGAAGAAGAGAACTCACCATCGCAGTCGAAAATGAAGGTCTCAACAGAATCAATGAGTTCATCAGCGTTCTGAAGTGGCTGAGCAGAAGCACGAACAGCAAAACCCTCCATTCTAGACCTATTAAACTTCCTCTTGCAGCTACTATTCCATCCAAAACTCACATACCCAGAACAGGAACAATGGGAAAGATTAGGGGAAAACTGCTTGAAACCCAAGAATCTGGGGATATTGCGGTTCAAATTGGGAAAGGATTTGGATGCATTTATGGAAGAAGCAACAATGAGCGAATGAGAAGCCGCTGTTCCTGTTCTGCTCAGCATATCTGTTACCTTTTCTCTTTTCTGTAGCCTCGGGTTCTGTGTTGGCAGTTTGAGGCCGTTAAAGGCCCTTTTACGAAAAAGTGACGTGGGATGAGTGGCGCTCCTTTGTTTGGTTTGGGATTATAAGGCATTCAAAATTCTCTCTTTGGAGTTCAATCCGTAAGGGCCATTTGTGGTCGATAGCATTTCCTTTGTATTAGTTCCAATAGGCCATATGTTTATATTAGCAACATAGATTGGTTTAAAATATTCAAAATATGAGATTTTAGACTTCATTTATCCTCTTATCCAACAATATTGCTTAAATATATAAATTTGGTCTATGTTTGTTCAATTTTAGTCGCTATATTTTCAAATGTTCAATTTTCGTTTCTATATTTTTAATAAATTTTATGATTGATTATTTTCCATGGTCCACTATATACTATCTTTCTTTTTCTCGTTGACAACTTTAGATTTATTTCTTTTTCTACTTTTTTTTTTCCTATTAGAACACCTCAACTTTTTTACAACTTTGTTTTTTGGAAATAATTGTCTTTAGAACATCACTTTGATCTAGAGGTTTTATTTGGTTTTAGTTATTACAATTAACTTTTATACAATTTTATTCCATCTAGTTTACTTCTTGCGTTTGAAAATTATTGATATATACAGTGTACATTTACATTATAATTGTTTGTAGCTATTTAAAAGTGTAATCACTTTGATACTGTCATACAATTCTTATATACGTCATATTCAGTTGACTGCCACAACGTAATAGTCCTATGACAAGAGAAATGGAAACGGGAAGATAGAAATCTATCCTAAGAATATATGTAGAGAAAAAGGTTAAAAAATCAAGTGTAATTATCTTAAATGATAAAACTACTAAAAATATTTTCAAATATAGTAAAATGTCATTGTTTATCTGTGATAGACACTAATAGACATTTACTAACTAGTGTCTATCACAGTGATAAATGATAGCAGTCTATCATTGTCTATCACTATCTATTGTTACATTTTTCTATATTTACAAATATTTCAGTTCATTTTGTTATATTTAAAAATAACTAAAAAAAATTAATGTTTTTGAAAAATATCAACATATTTAGAATCTGAATTATTTTGCTATGAAAGGAAAGGTTACAATTTCTTTATATTTATTAGGTCATCCTGGCCTTGAGCTTAGACATTAATATTTACCCAAAAAGATATTCTATGAGAATGCCAACTAATTTAAGTACCCAGTGTGGATGTGCAAGATTACCCATTTTCAATATCTTCTTTGATAAAGTTGTTGGTCAATCACATAATTATCAGAAAATATTAAACAAAGTTTTTCCGTTTCACAAATAACACCCTTCTTTTTTTTTTGTCAATTGTTTTGATAGGTCGTATAGATGCCTTCTTAGACAAGATTTCTATGTTGATTAAATTAAGACTCATCACCTTTAGAGATCAAATTAAATAATAAAAAAACAAAATATTGAGAGACTGCTGTCACGTTGAGTTGAATTCATATATTTGGACTTCATGTTTGTAGAGTTTATATGTCTGTGTTTTGGGTGTTGAGTTCATATATCAGGTGTATCTCGTGCAACTTCTTTTTTTATATAAATAATCTGTTTTTATGACGATTATTTTTGTTTGGAAACTTTTCATTCAATAATTCTACATTTTTTTTAATACACAATAGATTACACTTTATTTTATGGGGCACTTGCAAAAATAGCAAAAAAACATTATTAAATTTACAGATTTAGCAATGACTTTTTACAATTTGCAAATATAGAGAAAAAAACATGAAGCATACTTTTCATTTTTCTATTGTTTCAAATTTATCCTTATTAGCGTATTAACATGTATATCAATAGTATATCTAATATACTTTATATATGGTATATCAAACATCTGATATACTTTATATTTGGTATATAAATTGCCTAATATATCAAACATAGAGTATATAAGTAATACAATTGCTATATCAAAATTACAATGTTATATGTAGAATTTTATTTAGAATAAATGTTGATATACCACATATACACTAATGGTATACTTGAAATTTGTTTTTTATGAGCATTAATCAATATTGACAAATTAACTTATACTTTAAATGAATTTTGAATAAGTGTCTAACTATTACTACTAATGCAATAATAATCTATAACTTGAAATTGAATTTTGAATGAGTTTTGATATACTAGCCCATACACCAATACAATATTTAAAATAGATTTAAATCATGAGTGATATACTATTGATACACTAAAAATATACATGAAATGAATTTTTAATGACTATTCATATACTTGATACATCTATGTTAGAATTTAAATAAAATTTAAATGACTGTTGATAAACTATTGATACCCCAATACAATACTTTGGATTTAGATCATGAGTGATATGCTATCGATACAATAAAAAAATAATTTTAATGACTATTGATATATTATTGATACATCTATGTTGCAGTTTAAATAAAACTTGAATGAGTGTTGATAAACTAATGATATACCAAATACTTAGTATTGCATTTTGAACTCATTAAGATATAATATTGATAACACTAATGATTTGTTTTGGTATATTGACATATATCATTGATATGTCTTTTTACTCTCTAAATCAAGTATATCAATCAATTAATATACGAAATATGAAATATTTGTTACACACAATTGATATATCAAATTAAATATAACTTATATACGATTAAAATCATATAAAAAATTTGAAAATAAAACATATTAAACTAGTAGAATTTATATTTGATATATCATTTGACAAAATTAATGCATCTAACATATACCATCAACATCAAAATTGAACTAATCGAATGAAAATAACTTTATATCAAAATGAAACAAAAATAAAAATAAGCAAACAACGTCGACCATAACATAATTAAAGTCATGTTATATTAGTTGTATAAATGATATTCTTTAAATAAAATATATTGAATGATTAACATACAAAATATAAAGTATATCAATTGACTGATATGTCAAAATATAAAATATATCACATACACTTGCTAATATACAAATGAGGGTAAGATTGTAATAATAAAAAAATTAGGAATTAGGTTTAACTTTTTTAAGAAAATATTTACAATTTTAAAAAACCATTGCTAAAATACCCTTATGCTTTTTGCTACCCATTGCAATTTCCCTTGCTCTGTGAACCAAAGCTTTTTGTAGAGATCCTTATCTCCAAAACTTTTGCAAGCCAAATTCTTTCACATATTTAGCTTTTATAATATAATGTTGCTTCTTGCTTTCGCAAGTTTTAAGATTGGGGGTATTTGTACGGATGGCCTTAACATGGAGGCCCAAATGAAATTTGGCCCATAATTCAAATTCACACGAAAATTGGCCTTCTACTTGCGTCTAAATTTCTCGCAACCATTTAAAATGAATTTGTCCTCGAAATGCGCGTGAGGGCCGCAAGCAACCACAGATTCTCGTTTCTTCCTCTCGCTTGACTTTCTTCATCTCGTTTCTTCCTCTCGCTTGTTATCAAAATTTCTCGCGACCATTTAAAATGAATTTGTAACGTCAGACGATCACTTCTCTCTCAAACTCTCCAGCTCTCGTTCCCTAATTTTACGTTCTTGCTCAAACTCGAACTCTCTAGTTCCTCAATCGTTCTTGGCCCAATCAATTTAGTTCTTCTTTAAGACAACCACGGTTCAGTTCGTCGTTCTATTCGTCATTGAAATTTTCGCACCGGTAGAACTTTATCTCGAAAGTTAACTTCATTAAATGTAACTTCGTCGTTTCATTTAATGCTTTTGTTTTGGATGCATGCTAGGATTTAGGGTTAGAGGAAGAGCTTGTTGGAAGTATAGGGAAATGGACGAGAAAGAAGGACGAGAGGAAGAATGGGAAATAGACAAGAAAAAACGAGGAGAAAAAACGAGAGGAAGAAACGAGAGTTTGACAAAGGCAATTTTTTGTCTGTTTCTTTTTTTGTGTTCTATTTTGTGCTTTAGGCTAACTAATTTGTTTTAAACTTGCAGTGATAGATGGCTAACCTAAAGATTAAGGTTGAGGATTGTTTTCCTGGTCAAGCTACGAGCCTTTCATCTCACATTGGGATTGCAAATAGGATAATCAAAGAGAAGCTTACAGAGAGACAACTTCAGTTGTTTAGGAGGGCTATGTTTAGAAAATTTGTGGACATGGATATAGTCTTCTACAGTCTTTTAGTCCATCATATACTGCTGAGGGAAGTGCAAAGAAATAGGGTATATGCTATGAGCTTCGAGTTGAATGAGAAGATTGTGGACTTTCCGAAGGAGGAGTTCCTGTTGGTGACGGGGTTGTGGCAGTCGCCCATTAAACTGGTTTGTATTGTTGAAGTCGTCAAATCACTACGAACGAAGTACTTCAATAATTTAATGGCGATGGAAGTGCACTTGACAAAGTTTGAAGAGTGCTATAAGGAGTTAGTGTTTAAAAGCAACTTGGATGCTATGAAGGTTAGTCTTATATATTATTATGAGTTGGGGTTAATAGGAAAAGACAAAACGAAGAGTAGTATTGATAAATCAATGTTGGATGATGTGAAGGATCTTGAGTACTTCAACAACATTGACTGGGGACATATTTTATGGGAGAGAACCTTCAGTGGCCTTTAGAAGACACTAAAAGATAAGGTTGGGTTGTATAAGCAACGAGTCAAAAAGAATAAGAACTACGTGATGAAGTATAATCTGCCAGGATTCCTTCACGCATTCTAGGTAGCGATAAAGTTAATTTAAATATTTTTGAATTTATATGAATAAGGTATTCATGCAATTGCTTTTTTTTTTTCGAATAATTGTAGGTTTGGGCATATGAGACAATTTCCACAATAGCCAGGAGAGCTACAGTACAACTTAATGACAATGCGGTGCCTCGATGTCTAAGGTGGTCATGCGGCCATTCATTGGCGAACAAGATATTATAGAGGGATGTCTTCAACTCTCCCACAATATACAATTTGTTTTCATTGTTCGTTTTTAATATTTTAGATGTCTTAACTATGTTTAACTTTAAGTTTAAATTGTTTGTAATGTAGGTGGTGATCATCTCCACGCTTATGATGTCCGATGCGGAGAGGCAATATCAAGACACTCCAGTTGACCAACACGTTGTATACGTGGAGACCCACAATGAAGAGATGATACCTTCAGCATCAAAGAAACTCAGAAAGCTCAGAAGGTGAAGGGTCGCTCGAGGAGGACCATGTAGAGCGTGAAGTGCCCCTTGAAGAGGCACCGTCCTTCCAGTTTGAGCATGAAGTGCCCCTCAAGGAGGGAGGTACATGTCCTCATGTTCTAGAACTTGTTGCCAGCACATAGAGAAAAATGGTCTGAGCGCAAGACTACATGCTACTGTTTGACGAGCGAGTCTTGAGATTGGAGATGACATTGGGGGAGGTGAAGTCTGATTTGGGAGACGTGAAGAAGCAACTGCAGATGATCATTAAGTTATTGTAGTCCTTGTGTCGGGTATGTGTATGTCATCTGACAAGAAAATTTTCTTCATTGTTTGCATTGTACTAACGAAGTGTTTTTCTTGTGTAGAAGACTACAATGCACAAGCACCAAGATTGCATCGAAGATGATGGTCAGAATGACGATTATCACAGTCGTCATGAAGAGCCCACCACCACCGAGCTCCTATTACCACCCCTACTACTGAGATTCCTACCACCACCATCAAGTTTCCCACCACCGAGCTTCCTACTACCACCCCTACTAATGAGATTCCTACCACCACCACCGAGCTTCCTAGCACCACCACCATTGAGCTTCCCACTACCACCACCACCGAGCTACCTATTATGACCATAGAGCTACCACTACCACTACCACTACCACCATCACCATTACTACCACTAATCCTACCGTTATAATACTTGATCATCCCGAGCTACTCCCACTTCCAACACCAGCAAAAAAATTGAAGGTCGATTATGAGAATGGTGCATCGCAACTAAAGTGACCAATGATTGCTGATGGATCTGAGCTACAACACATCCCACCCCAGTCTAAAAAATTAAAGATAAAGAAGGAGAAAAAGACAGATGAAGTGAAAGAACCGAGGTGAACAGGTAGGATGAGAAAGGAATCTCAACCATATACACCTCCGATAGAGGTGAAGAAGTTAAAGGTCTTAGTAGCTCAAGAAAATGAGTTGGCTATGAAGTACCCTGATCTAGGTGCTTGTCCACCAAGAAAGGAAGATCGAGTGAGGTACCTACCCATCCTGTGCCAGAGAATGTTTTCAATGGATGGCAAGCGATGTTGAGGAGGTGTACATTCTTGGATAGAGGGCATTATTCAGGACCAACAAAACCACTCGAGAATTGTACTGTGAATTGACCAGAGAAAATGAATGGGTCAAGTGCGATGTAAGTGTTATCCCAATAATATTGAAGCTAGTCTACAATCTATATCTCGAGCTAATCGTAAGTTTATTGTGCAGGTTTTCGAGAGCTTGTTCATGTTCCTAAGGAGGAAGTTCAACGTACGACCTTAGATATGTGTACACAAGTTCACGACTTTCCTATCCGGTCTATTGATATGTTTATGGAATTTAATTTAAGTTTAAGTTGCTTTATCTCACCCATGTTACTAACTCTATCTCGCATTAATTAATATAGTGCCATATGAACTTCTTCACACCTGAGAGCAAGCAATATACGGAAAGAAGGAAGAAAAAGTGGCAAATGTATGGGCGGAAGAAGAAAATCTCTATGAGATTGTGCTAAGGTTGGAGCCAAATCACCAACCAAGATGGGCAGATGTAGATTATGTGTATAGTGCAATCAATGTCCGTGAATATTGGATCCTTGTCGTGATTGATGTCAACAGAGGTCGAATATTGCTTTATGACTCTAGACCATCATACATCTCAATGTTAGACAATATGTAAGCACTGACTTGTAATACCAAGTGTTGGGGAGAAGCAATGATATTGAGGCCATGCGTTGCTAAAGGAAAAGTAACCGAGAAGTAGCCGAGAATGAAAGCAAAAATTTTTGGAGAGCAAAATTTTGGCTGTGTTGGCCAAGACTATGCGTTGGTGAATGAAGAGGAAAGTTGAATTATTTGAGAAACCATGCGTTGTTGATTGAATCATGAAGGGTTGTGAGCTGAAGTAGCTGCCGCGTCAAAGGATAAGTGATCGTTGGCAGGGGAAGAAAGTTGCTTGAACCATGCGTTGAAGTCACTGCGTCGAAGACATTGACGCGACGAAGTCAGTGGTGTGAATGACTGAGTTGCATGCGTCGAAAGTAGGAGGCGTTGAGAGCACCATGCGCTGAGTGTGGTTAGTTGCTGAAGGCGTTGAAGGAGAATTTGGACATGAGTGCCTTGTATCGAAGAGAGGACCCCGCGCCAGCCTGCGGGTGAGGGGTAAGTCGGCAACATAAATCTTGGTGCTTTTGACGGTTAAGTCGGTATATAGGTGAATAAATTGAATGTTTAATCATTTATAGACATTTTTGAGAGCTTAAGTCGGCTCCATCTTTCAGAGAAATCACAAGAGAAGGTAGAGGAAGGTGTTCTTGTAGATTTTGGGCGAAATTCTACTCGTCTTGGTGCTGAAAACAGAGCTGGAACTGAAGATTGATTTTTATACTGAGTAGTGGTTGATGTTTGGAGTAGAACGAATCGAGGAAGCCGAGTTTAGGGCGGAAATTTTGAGTTCAGTAAGTTAACATAATTCCTAACAAGTCTTATGAAGGATGGTAAAGCTGAAATTAAAGTTAATCATGTGAATCTTTAGGTAAAAGCAGCAATTACAAAATTGTTAGGCAATCTGGAGCAACGCGGGGTATTTTAGAATAACTGGAGAAAGAAAAAGAGTTAAGCCTTGAAACTTTGAGGTAAGCTATGAAACTTAATTCTTTACAAATTTGTAGAAGGGAAGAAATCTTAGTTTGGACTGGAAATGTGTTTTTAACAGGGATGAATCAGAGATACCAAAGCTGCAGCAGTCGGCTTTGTTAAGGAGAAGGTAAAACTCAAAACGTTGGTGTGGCAGAAGAAGTGAGTTGCACGCAAATTTTTCTTGAAATTAAGGTATAACACAAGGGTAAGGAACAACTTGCAGTAATAGCTTTAGTGTTTAAGGCTTGAGAATAAACAAATGAAAGCCTGACCGCACGATGAACTATAAACATTGTGCATATGATGAGTTGTTTATGTTTAAGTGAATGGAAAAGAAGTATAACAAGGGAAAGTATTTATTTCAGGCCAAGAGGAGATAGGAAAAGCGTATAATCCACTCAAGGCCTAGAAAGAGTTGTGAGTGACACTTTTCTTACTTTAAAACAATTTTGTTGTACATGATAGTTCGGTTTTCCAATGGAATATGATTTTGTGATCAAATGATTTAAGAAGCATACTTTATGTTCTTAAAGTTATTGAAAAATATGTTTATAATATGTTATTGATATAATAGTTGCCCTGTGTTCTTATGAATGATTTGCATACGATTTGTTTGTATAAAGTGTTGCTTCTTTAAAGGAAAAACGTTTAAGAGGAGGCTCAGTGCTGATGGACTTGAGAAGACACGTGAGTTTCCCCGGGACCCAGTACTGAGGAACATGAGAAGGTAATTGGGCAACCCGCCACATTCCTATGTGCACATAAAGGTTATATGCTGGTGCGTTGAGTCTTGCTCCGCATCGAGCCTTATTCGTTTTCGATGTTAGAGTGTTGAGTTTTGCTCCACTTCAACTAAGGAGAAGTATTGCAACTAAACTGTTTTCTTGTGATTTGCTGAAAATAATGTATGATTTGATAAGGGCAACTGAGTATGTTTTAACTAATGTATATGAAGTGATTTTATGTTTTAAACATGACGTTTAACTTAGTATTATTCCTGAGGATTTTCGGACTAAAATAGTTTGTTAAATTAGTCACTCACTGAGTTGTTAGCTTATGTTTTCAAGTTTTCTTTCCCCTTCAGGTAGCAAGGACGTTCCTGGTGCTTTGCTTACTCCAACTCGCCCTGCTTAAGCTTCGAGTTTCCAGAAAATCTGACTTGTTTTGAAGTGTGGCTTGTATGTTAAACCTTATTTAGGTGGCATGTAGACCTAGATGTACATTTACAAGGGGTTGAACTATGGTTTGTATAAGGGCATGTGAATGAGTTGAAGATTTGAATTATCGGCTTGTAAATAACTTCCTATGTGTTATATTTGAAATGTCTTAAGGTGTGAAATGTATATTGTGGACAGTTCAGGATATTTAGTGAAGGAATGGATGGTATGCGTCAC
Source organism: Citrullus colocynthis (assembly GCA_031780015.1). NCBI lineage: Eukaryota > Viridiplantae > Streptophyta > Magnoliopsida > Cucurbitales > Cucurbitaceae > Citrullus > Citrullus colocynthis. Next base: position 1,258,848 of record QLSR01000054.1, read on the forward strand.
AAGAGGGGTGATGTATACTGTTCTCACATCTCCTTTCAAGTTATGTAGGTAAATTTGGGAGGGGGTGTGACACATTGCACTTATTTTATTGCCTCTGACATACACATTACCGTCATTGGCGCATTTTTGCAAGATTGATCAAACGAAGTGCGACCTCAATCCTAGCCCTTGGCTAGTTCTCCGTGCCTTGTGTGGAAACGTCGAAGCAAGTAATACATTAGACTATGGAATCTTCTGTTTAAATTGTTTTGAACATATGGTGACATGATCCCCTATAAAAAAATGTATTGGTTCAGGAGAAGATGGCGGAATTTAGGATGCAACTTGGTTCGAACTCTGGTCCAATACTTTCTTTTACTAGATTTCTACTTTTTTTTAGCATACGTATGTTGTATGTAAATTCTCTATGTAAATTAGTTTTTTTTTTTTTAATGAAACGGAAGTTCATAATACATTGTTCAAAGCATACACTATATTGGGAAATTTTTACGAATGGCCTAATTATGGAGGAAAGGAAGCGAGAGAGTGAGATTGAGAGGGAGCGAGAGCGAGAGGAAGAAACGAGAGGGTGATACGAGAGGAAGAAACGAGATTTTGACAGACTAATGATTGTGGAAATCGACATTTTTTAAAATAGCTCTCTGTATTTTTTGAACTTCAACAAGTATCCTTTAACAAATTAAGGTGTATCAAAGATTTATTTTTTCAAGTAAACTATATTAGCAAGCTTTACAATATACTACCAAATACATGTAAGAAGCTATTGTGTAAGTGTATGTACTCTTGCATTGGGAATGTTAAGGGGTTCATTACAATTCTTACGAGTGTGACCCGTGCCTCCACATCAACCACACTTTTTCGCTCGAGGACGTTCTCCAGCCGACAGTATTTTGTTAACTCTTCGTCGACCAACTTGAAAAACCTTCCATGGTGGAAGATTTTTCACCTCAACATGCCCTGGTAGTTTTTTCCATTTTAAAACGTGGCCCAATGGAGATATCGATTCTGCATGTGTAAGAACAAGGGCCTCCATGCTATAAAATTTGCTACAAAGAGTGAATGAGTTAATGTTCCTCTCTTTAGCTGCAACATTAGCATGCGAGCATGAAATTTGCAAACATTGAAACTGACCGTAGCTACATTAGCTCATATTGAGGTTAATAATACGTTCATTCCACTATCTTTCACATGAAATCTGTAGCAATCAATGGGGTTTACTACATACCGTCTAGCCTTGTCACACTCCAATCCCATGATGCTCTCTGCATACTTTGAATGAGTTGATGTATTCATTGACCACATATTCCGTTGCTCGTAAAATCAACCTTGGAGTAGGTTTATAATGAATTTGAGTAATGCGGTCATTGGTAAAAATCGTGCTTCTTTAGTCAAGAAATTGAAGCACTCAACCCCATTACTAGTCATGTTGTCGTAATGGATGCAACTTGATTGGTAACATCGTGCCCATCACTCGACCCCTATGTTGTCCAAATACCTCCCAAATTTACCATCCTTGTAGGACAAAATTTGCTCCCAAAAACCTTCGAAGTCAGACTAGAGATATGCTCTTGATGCACTATTGAACATTTTGATAGTTGCTTTGTCCTTAAAGTGCGTCTCAATGTTCTTGTTCAAATGGTAAATACACAATCCATGGTATGATGTGGGGAATACAGCCTCAACTGCGTTTGTTATAGTTAGGTGTCAATCTGAGACGAAAACAAGATTCGAGACGTCTCCAATTGTGATCTTTAAATTAGTCATGAACCACTTCCATGAATGGTTTGTCTCAGTGTCAATAATTGCATACCCAGTGGATACAATTGATTATTACCATCCATGGCGACTCCAACCAACATCGTGTCTTTGTATTTTCCTTTTAGATGTGTTCCATCAACAATAATCATAGGATGACAGTTCTTGAACCCTCTTAAACTCGAACCTAGTGCCATGAACATATACTTGAAGTATTTAGAATCTTCTAGTTCAATCTCAAATATGATCCTAGGGTATTTTATCTTCAAGGCTTTTCCATATGCATGCAACTAAGCGTATGAATCATTAGGGGCCCCCTAGCAATAGCAAAAGCGGTTTCTCTAGCACGCCATACCTTGTCATAGCTGATATTCACACCATAATCTTGTCTTATATCTTCGATAATATGGCGCAGTTTATCGGCTTGACCAACTCCAAATTTTTTCTTAATGAGTTGCCTAATTACAAATGCACTTGCTTGACGGTGGTCGTGATTCAAAACCTCAATAGAACACGTGTGCATAACTATATACTTAGTTATCTTGAATCTATCACATCCCTTCATTCTAACCGCACGACCTGCTCATTTGCAGGTCTCATGGATGCTCGCACACTGTAGAGGTTTTTATTTGATTTTCCTACCTGCATCTCAAAATTCTTCTTGATGGCTGGCATGTATAATCTCATCTTCACGTCATTCTTATAAAAGAATATCTAACCAACCTCAAGATCCACACATGACGCTGGCACCAATTGCATAATGATATCTCCTATTCTTGTAGTTATCACAGATGGTCCTGCTTCTGTCTGTCTCGTAGAGGGACCACACTGTACCACTGTCTCTGTTTGTTGCGGGGTCTCCATCTGTCGAGGGGTGTTTCCAACGAAATGCCCAAAATCATTGCATATAATTCGATTATCTGAGGTACGTTCAACACAGAAGGATCATCCACTTTGGTGCATGTAGTTGGATATGTATTGGGATAGGGTGAGGTACTCCCAACAATATCATCGTCGATACAAGGATCACCCACTCTAGTGCATGTAGTCAGATATTAAGTGTGATGAGGTGACAAACTCTCAATAACAGGATCACCAATGGTTTTACCACGTCTAGCTTCTGGCCTAAATATTATTCCCTATCTATCCATGAGTTCAAGTTGTCATTTTCCATAAAGACTATAGATGGAAAAACATCCGGCTCATCATTGCTACCTGATGCCAACATGGGTTCATGTTTTGCAAATGTCCCTCCAAATGTTTGCTCTTGATTTTGATCTTAAATTGACAAATATTAGAGGTCTGTTACGATCCATTTTTTAGAGTAGAAATCTAATGTCGATGCAAACTGGAGGACGTTCACAATCTAACTTGTATTTCATTCTCATTATGATGTTGAACTCTGAAGAACTGACATTTGAAAGTTTGTAGCACTCGGTTGACTATAATTCAATGTGTTTGGCACCATGATGCTCTTCGTATGACCTCCCTTGTAGCATTCTTCTTTGTTGTCCCCTACACCACCATACCGAATGAAAAGCTACTTCTCTTCCATACTTTGTTACTCTGTATGTAAAAATTGGAGAATGAGAAAAAAAATTATAAATTTCGATTCTATAAAACTCTCGCTCTCGTTTCTTCCTCTCGTTTCTGTCTCCCGCTTTCTTTCTTCTCTCGTTTACACGATTACTCATGTTTCTCTCGCTCCACTTTCTTCCTCTCGTGCTTTTTTCTCGCTCAACTTTCTTCTTCTCGTTTATTCCTCTTACCTATATTTTCTATCACTTTGGCTATCATTTTCTTGTCTCTCCTTACGTGGTAAACAATAAACGACGAAAAGGTTTACATTCACTTACTTCCATGTGTAATGGAATGTATATGATGATTCAATAGCCTCTAAAACGTTAGAAGATGAGTTGTCCATAGCCAACGAGTCCAGTCTAACGGGTTTCTTGTCTTCCACATTTTGTTCTTTATTTAAAATAGCATATACTTAGCTTAAGAAACACTACTACTTAGTTTGATTTGAAAGAACCGAAGTTTTTTGCATTTTCAAGCAAATTCCTACAGGAACATTAATTAGCAGCAGAAAGCAAAACACGCGTAAAGTTTTGAAAACGAGCAAGAGGAAGAAACAAAAATATGTGGTTGCCTGCAGCCCTCGCGCGCGTTTTAGGAATAAATTGGTAATTTCACACACGGCTGACATAAGCATTAGGCCAATTTTCGTGTGAATTTGAATCATTGACCAAATTTCATTTGGGCCTCCATATTAAAGTTATCCATACAAATATCCCTTAAGATTGCCTCACATATATTTGCAATAGTAAATCTTATGCCTAAACAAAACATGATTTAGTCTACGAACTTGCGACTTTGATTTATTTTGTATCCCTACACTTTCAACATTTGCTTATTTGATTCTTGTGTACATTGCTACATTCTCATAATGTCTTTTGATCTCTATACTTATTGAAAAATTTTAAAATCCAATAGAAAACCTTTGATGCAAATTTAAAAGTTATATTTTAATTAATTTAGTTAACAAAGTGTTGAAAAAAAAATGACAAAATGAACAAAATTTGAAAGTATGTAACCAAAATCAAAGCTTGATAAGAAAGGGTGGACCAAATAGTATTTAAATCGTCTCATTATCTACAGTTTCCCTTGCACAAATGCTTCATAAACTTATTCAGTGTAGCTGCAAAGAACGCTTATAACCAAAAAATGCACAATCAACATACACATTCCAATTCCTCTCTCATACATCTCTTCTAAAGGTGTAACGACCAACCTCCATTGATTAGATTCAGATTTCTCCCAAAACTCAGAATTTCACTAATTTCAGAGGAAAATCAAAACCCTAAATTACAAACTCCTGGATCCAAAGATTCCCAAAGTAGAAGAAAGGTTGAAGAACAAACCTGAAGCTAAATCTGCCGGCCAGCAGCATCGGCAACAAGGGGCAAGTGAGGGGTTCGACCCAGAAGGCAAGAAACCAGACTATAAAGAAAGCACAAAACACTGAAAACAAACAATCCATTGTGGCCCCAAACCATAATCTTGAACCCTAATCCGCTCCGACCGGGACTCAGAATCCTCTGTACCAACAATGGCACCACCAGCAGCACGTCCAGAGTCACCGCTTGCATCGAATTGAACCGTACGTAGTGGCTGAAGCTAGGATTTCGGACCACGCCCAAATAAAGCGCGAAGAAGGCGACAAAGCTCGCGTGCGGGATCGAGCGATAAAGACCTAGAATCGGAAGGAGTGGCTCTATGGCGAGGCCGAGGACCGGGTACTGGGCGAAGAGGAAGCGGCCATACTGAAGGGAGTTGAAGAAGGGGAGAGTGTAGGCAACGGCGGAGATGAGGCGGTCGGTGGCTGGAGTAGGGTTGTAGGACATGCGAATGACGGCGGATTTTGCGGGTTTTGAGGGGAGAAAGGGGAGAGAAGAACGGTGGCGGGATTCAATGGCGGAGGAGTGAGGGATTAGAGCGGCTTTAATGGCAGATTTGGCGGAGAGATTGAGGAGAGGGATGAAACTGGAAGCCATTTCTTTGTGGCAGAGGCGTCGAGAGTGAGGGCGATGAGGATGAAACGACGCTCTTTTCCGAGGGCTTATAGTGAAATTCAAGCTGAAAAAATAGTCAAAAGGAAAATTATCAAACACATATATAACAAAATTTTATTTTTGTTTACGTGTGATGGACTGGGACATTTATTTGTGTATTTTGAGTCATCTATCAATTTTGCTTTCAACTATTTTTTTATTTTTTAAAATATTTCTTTATCAAATAGAACTACCTAAGCCTAAGTTATATCACAGATTTTGTACTTTAGGTCAAAAATACTTTTTGAATTTTCATAATTTTAAAAAATATCTTTAAACTTTGAGAAAGAGTTCAAAAATGTCTTAGCACTAATTTTGGATAGAAACGCTTAGTTTTATCTTTTTAGAAATATCCTTGAAATTAAAAAAAAAAAAAAAAAAAAAAAACTCTTACCGTTAATACATGAACATAAATTGTTACTACCTCGTTGCAAAATACCTATAAACTCTCCAAAGTTGCATTATTGAAAAAACTAAATTTAAAAACGTTCTTAACGTTTACATACATCTCCTCACTTCTTTCATTTTCTTTCTCTCCCTTACGTCAAAAATATTCTTGGACTTACAAAGTTTGTGTTAAAAACGCCCATGATCGTACAAAAGTTTTAAAATGTCCTAAAAATTATTGTAAGTAGTTCAAAGCTCACTAATTTCTACGGCTATAGCCCCTTTTTAGGTGTTTCTCTTTTCTTTGCTATTTATTGTTGTTTGTTGCTTGAACTAAACTACCTGCCCTTGTGTTATTTGTTTCCTGTATCAATTCTAATATAAAATTCATAGATCAATTTATACAACTTTAACTTTAATAATCATACTGAGAAGAAAATCTTAGCGAATTGAAATTAGACTCTTTTGCTATGAAAACTCCTAATTCTGAATTCCTAAAACCCCCAAGTCGATATGATTTCAACCCAAAGGATTGGGTTAGACACGAATTGTCGTAAGATCAAAACTCTTGAGACAAAGAACAAGTTCTTCGGTTCAAGTTTCGAACACTCCACAAGTTAGAATGATCAATTCCACTTGAATGTTCTTGGCATGCCACTCAACACATGAATTGCAAAATTCAAGAAGCTCTATTGGCTAAACTTAAAAGAAGCACAAAGGCCGAAACTTGATTCCACATAAAACAAAGTAAAATAATCTAAAGACAAGACTTTAATAGCCTCCCAAATAACAGTTCATAGTAAATTGAAAAATATATCCCTACTTAAAGTATCATAAAAAGGATAAAACTAGAAAATACTAACATTACATCAAAATTATGATATATAATTAATAATTTGATGTCTTGGATAGTCATATCTTCCTCCCCTCCTTTTCAAGGATTCATCCTTGAGCCCAAATCAAAGCCTGTAGAGCAGTTTTAAAGTCATGAGAAGAAAATGATACTTGTCTTGGACTTCTATTGGATGGTCTCCCTTGCAAAACAACTTTATAATGCCCTAGGTGTTGGACCAGTATGGCAACTCTAGAGGGGGTGAATAAGGTTTAATTAAGCTTTTTTTTCTAAATATGCTCAATTTAGACTAATTAAATAATTGAGAATTTGTAATGGGTAGCGATTTAAGAATATGATTTTGCAAGCATGTTTTCTACATTTCAAATTTTGTGTATATGACAAAATCTTTAGTTCTGATATTTTATTTATATGTTTTTCCAAAATGACCCCTATTTCAACCTTTTTTTTCTTCTTCTATATTTTTACTATTTAAGATTCTTTTTAGAATTACAATTTAAGAAGTTTTGCTTACTTTCTTCCTTAAAAACTTGAATTACCCTATTTTTTCCTTTCTTTTTTTTCGTACTTGGTTTTCTTCTAGTCTTTCTTTTCTTTTCTTTTTTGACTTTTTTTTTAAAAAAAAAAATCTCCTAAGAACAAAACTTGAATTTGAGCTTATTTTATTTTATTTTATTTTAATTCACTATATTTTCTCCTTATCTTTTAATTTTTTTCTTGTCGTAATTTTTTAAAACTTCTTATTTTTCTTTCTTTTTTCCTTTTTATAAAAAAATTCTCCCTCCCTATTTCTTTCCTTCTTTGTAGCATCATTTTTTTGAAATAATTTACTTCCATTTTTTTTATAAGAGTTGATCTACGAGTAACTTGTGCTCTGACTTTATCATCAACTATAATTTGCAATAGTGATTTGACTCTTGCTAGAGACGTCATCTTTTTTGCATGATTATTGGTGATCACCAATTTTGCCAACAATGTTTTGACTTCTACTATGGAAGTCATCTTTTCGAGTAGCCTGAAAATTTTGGGTTTAAGCCAACAAGTGCCCATAAGGTAGATAGTAAATCAGATAGCAATCACCAAGTACTTAGTATCATTCAATGTGTGTATTGTTATAAATATGTCAATAACATATCAGTCAAGTGTATCAACTGTATAACACATATATATCATTATAAAATATATCGACATTATGTCAGTCAAGTGTATCAGTAGTGTAAACAAGTGTAACATTATAAAATATATCAACAATATATTGATCAATTGCATCAACAATATAAATGTGTGTATCATTATAAACTATATTAATAATATATCGATCAAGTGTATCCATAATATAAACATGTGTATTGTTGTAAAGTATATCTATGGTATGTCAGTCAAATGTATCAGCAGTATAAATGGATGTATCATTATAAAGTATATCAATGGTATATCAATAAAGTTTATTAGCAGTATCATTATAAAGAATATCAATAGTATGTTAGTCAGGTGTATCAACAGTATAAATGCGTGTATGATTTTAAAGTATATCACATAATTTGAATAAAGTTTATTAGAAGTATATTAACAATATATTAGTATTATATTTCAACATCAGTATATCATCAACTGCGTTTTTTAAAATTAATTAGTTGAAAAATATTGTACCTACTTCAAATAAATTGGTTGGATTCTTTTTTTCAAATTCATTGGAGAAAGGAAAAGTAACAAAATAGGAATAAAATAAAAAAAATTAGAAAATTGAGCAATAAAAAGACAAAAGTGTATCAAATATCAATCAATAGATACTTGAAGTAACACATGAGTGTATCAAACCTAACACATGAATGTATCAACGATAAATCAGACCTAAGACAATAGTGTATCAAGTATATCAAGGGGTATTAATTGTATTAAGTGTGTATCAAGTGTATCACGTGTATCAAGTGTGTATTAAGTGTATCAGGTGTATCGCGCACGTGTGTCAGGTATATCAAATGTATTAGGTGTATCACATGGCTGGACTTGTTTGCGCCATTTTTGCAAAAGTAATAACTCAGAGTTATGAACCTAATTAATGTATTTTATTTTGCTCTTTTTGCAAGTGCCCCTAAATAATTTTTAAATTAAATTAATAAAAAAAAATGTAATAATATACTTAATCAATCTTAACCAACAAAAGCATGCAATTAAAACTATATGCAAAAATAATCATAAAAGAGTTAGAGAAGAGGACACCGTAATTTTTATAGTAGTTTGGTCAAAATCGACCTACATCCACTTTTCCAAGCGCCTCTTGGGATTTTGATTAAAAATCTCCTTTGATTCTTTCCACAAATGAGAGTTGAACTGCTTACCTTGCTCCTTTTTCTAGTTTAAGAGCAAACCCAATCCTTTCCATGGGTTAGGGTCCAACCGTTAAAATGATTTTGAAGCTTTAAATACACACAATAAAACTCTCTAAATAGAATGAGTGTACAGATTTTGCCACAAAACTTTTATTCTCATAATACAAGAAGAATTTATCTTAAGAATAAGATGAAAATAATAAAAAAAAATTGAGAGCTTTGAGAGAGCGCAATAACGTGGGTTTTTGCTAATTTTTGAAGATTGTAAAAGTTGTAAAAGTTGAAATAATTTTGGAGAAGATAAAGTTTAAAAAGAGATGGAAGTGGGGTAAAAAGTGGATTTTAATTTAGGCAATTGGATTGATAAAAAAGTAAAATGAAAGGTGGAGATTAAAAGTAAAAAGTATTTTTTATTATTATTATTATTTAAATGGTCCAACTTGATGACTTGGCCACCACGTCACCACCTCGAGTAATTTTCTGTTAACTTTATTTTGGCTATAATTTCCTCAATTATACTTCGATTTGTCCTCACTCACATGAGCCCTAGAAAAATTCTCAAGAAGTCACCTAACATAGGGTTGCTCCAAGCTAAGCACGCTTAACTATGGAGTTCTTATGATTGAGCCACAGAAAAGGAAGGTGCACGTTGTTGGTATAGATGGTAACTTTTAATTCTTTTAAGCCTTTCTTAATCATGCTTTCATATCATCAGGATCCCTCTCATTCAGATGATCTCGGTTTATTTATGTCTCCCTCCTAAACTTGGGTCGTTACAAACTTTGTTGTCATGAGATATCAAATGTTGACACTGCCTTGGATTCTATCTATTTTGGAAATAATATTGGTCTTTCCAATGTTGGGTTTTATGTCCTAAAACTCGTAGTTTGTAAACTTTGGAACATATTCTCAATAAAGATGTTATTGAGGTTTATTAAGTAAAAGTCTTAATGAATATGTGAATTGCATTCATTAAATTCAATAAACTAAGAACCCTTGTCTATAGTTTGAATACTTAGACTTTATGTGTAGACATAAAAGTAGATCAAGTTTAGGTAATAGCCAAAACGGTCTATAGTATAAGGATAAGGCTAGATACCTTATCCTGATGACACTATGGATGCGACCTACTTTATATTTGATACAAACAATGTGATCCTATATCGTTCATGTAGAGACATGAGAGTGTGGGCATCCTATGTAATGAGTTTTGATAACTTTTAAAAATACAAGTTATTATATTCATTATTTGGAGTAATTAGAGTAGAATTGATGATAAATGCATGATTTTAGCACTTGAATTGTATGATATGAATAACTATGCGTTCACTATGTTTACAAAAGAATCTATCCTCGAAATTATGAAATTTTACCTTTTTGAACGCTGGATAGAACCAAAAGGAGCTCAAGTATAAAGGAAAGGATGTTGCCAAAAAAGGCCAACGCGTCGAGGACCATGCGTTAGAAGATAAATAATACAAATGCTTAGTCGACAACTGTCATGTCAATGTGCAAGTAGACAACTGATTTTACCAGATCATGACAGATCCAATGAACTGAAGACGCGAAAAAGTCTGGGCAGCAGAACATGGAATTAAATGCAAAGGTGTCAGGTCATCATGATATCGCCTTTTTTGACGCCTATAAATAGCTCATTGCACTTCATATTCAAATAGAAAGAAAATACTCAGTGGTGAAAGCTCTACACAAATTCTCGCTCAACCTCCATACCCTTTTTCCATTTTGAGCTCTTCTCGGAGAAGATTCTGAGAGTGTTCAGAGCCACCTCTCAGAGAGTGAGAATCCATCATTGTATAAATCATGTATCAGATAGCTACCATCTCAAGCCTCCAAGAAACAAGACATTGCCATAGGCGGCTTGACTACTTCCCCTTTTTTTCTTTCATTATGAACACCTTTCTTGCTTGTATTTTGTTAATAACTTTTGAGAGATTGAATTATCTACTTAATACAAGTTCAATTGACATTAAGCTTCCATCTATTCTCATTTGTAACATCTTGCCCCATGAATGTTGAATGTTTAATGAGTTAAGCATAAGTTTTAGTATTTCCAAATGTGATTAAATTTGCTTTCATCTTGATTAAATGGGCACTTCAAACTTGCTTGAATTTATTGAACAAATATGTCTAAGTGAGTATATTCATCTGCTTGAGAGAGTCGGTTAGTAATTTCCAGCATTTAACAAGAAAGGATTAGGCTTTAGAGATAAAGTTTTTCTTTTGCCTGAAGAGCTCATCATACGTCTTAGAAATAAGATTAGTGTGGCGTCGAAGTATCGGGAGATGCGTTCTCAATCTTGAGTTTGTAAGCATGAAAAATTGCGTATCACTTAGGAAAATGCTAGCTACTTATCTTAACTTACCTTTTTTTGTGGTTCCATTCCTTTCACACATGCTATCTGGACTTGTTTATACTTGACTAACTTCACCCATAATTCTTTTCGCATCCGCATCATTATCCCACATGTTCATCTATCAATTTATTCTTGTATAAAAATTCTTTGTAGTTATTTTAGAAAACAACAAATGTAATTATTGTACAGTCCAAACACATCAAATTAAAGATTAATCTTAATGCATAGTCATTACAAATCCCCGACCTTGGACTCTCAAAGAAAATCTATTTAAACTTACACTTTGATTTTTATAGGAAAACTTGCGTCTAATATATATATCTTTCATGATTCTTAACGCGACACTAGGCCATTATGAGCATAACACATCATATACATTTTAAATGCAACAAGTTTGTATAAGATTGGATCATGAAATGATCACTTTTACTTTTTGACGTCATTTACTGTTAAGACTGATTATTTTGACATGATGACTTAGGAGACTCGATCTTAATCTTGAGCTAATTATGAACTTTTGTTTATTTGGGATTATCCTTTAATCTGGATGAGTGAGAATAGCCTGAGTTCACCGACTCAATAAGCCTTCCATTTTAGGGATAAAATTAGGTAGATAGCTGGAGACATAGTCTTGCAAGATGGAACTCACTCCTACCTAATTCTAGGTTAGTAGAAAAGTCATTCCCTTAAGTACTGACTCCGAGTCTTGAATAAGGGGCCCCAGCCTCTTATTAGCTCGAGATGGACTCGGTTTGATGGTTAGATCACAAATAAATTTTTCATTAGATGATCAGTGAAACTTAAGGAACAATATGTAATTACAAGGGTAAGATGGTTTTTTGACCCAACTGTAATTACAAACAACTTGTGAATGATGGATTTACTAACCATGGTTATATCAAGTGGAAAGAAATATATCTACAATGAGGAGAGTGCAGCTACTAGGCTATCGTGGAGTGTTCTTGTAATTAACAAATGTTAATTAACTAGGTTAAAAAGTTTACCCAATTAGTTTTCGAAGGTTGGAGCTCATGATTTGTAGGTCCATTAGGTCCCCTCGTTAGCTCATGGACTAAACCTTAGATTAGGGTGTTGAAAGAATTTGAAATTGTTCAAATTCGTTTAAGGAGTAAAATTTACGGTTTGTTCGTTTTAATTGTGAATTAAATGATTTAGAGAGTTGGCAATATTTAAATATGATTTAAATATTATTCAAATGAATAGAGATTCATTAGGTTGGAATAACAGGGAAAAAGTGAAAAACTATTAATTTAATATTTAATATTTAATTAATTTAATATTAATTTAATATTATATAAATTAATTTGTGTAATTAATTTGAAAATTGGAAAAATGAGTTTAATGGAAATTAAATTTGAATTTGTGAAATTCATATTTAATTACCTTGGATATTTCCACTTATGCATGTTTAAGGAGAAGGTGTACCACTATTAATCCTCATCTTTCCACCTCTTAATTGAGTAGAATTATCAGCAAAATGGGTGCCAATTTGCATATAAAGTTGTTTTTGCATGGTTTCTTCTTTGAATAGAAGAAAGAAATTGAGAAGATGGGTTAATGATCTTGGTTAATTTTGCTGAAAAGCTCCACCTACTCAAAACTCTTCAAAACTATCTATTCTTCACAAATTTACTCCAAATTCATCATAATTCAGATCCTATAATCCTTTTTAAGGCCCGAGAATAATGAGGAAGACTCTTGTGGTGGTTCACGAAGTGTTCGTGATAAAAAACTTGAAGGAATTTGATTCAATTTTGAGCTATAATAAGTAAGTTCTAAACTTCCGTTTTTCGGTTTTAGAACAAGCATGTTTAAGATCCTAATTACTTTTGTTATTATGTTTCTAACTCCTTCATCCAATCCTCATTCAATTTGTGACCATCAAAGGAACTTGGGCCAATCTTTGATCTTTGCTTCAATGACAATGCTTTAACTATAAGCCCTAAATCCTTTCTAAATTAAAGTTAGTGTTTCAATTTTGGACTTAATAATTTTAAAGTTGCAATTTTAAGGGGATGTGGTCTAGGCGTTGAGCATGTGTTAGGAAAGAAAAGGAAACAAAAGTGTGCTAAGGTAACGAGGGAAGTTGAAGTTTGTTAGGAGGAAGGTTTATGCATTGAACATAGAATAAAGAGGGGAAAATGGTTAAGATTAGTAGGATGTAGGTGAACTAAGGCAAAGAAAGAGGAATTAATTTTGTCAAAGTGTTGGAATGGGAAGTGAGACTCGAGAGGTGCAGTGGGGTTTAGGGAAATTTCAATTTTCCTTTAAATAAATAAATTTGGATGAATGTTTTGTAGTTATCTTTTAACTAATTTTATTTATAATTTAAGGTGGCTAAAGATGAGTTTAGAGAAGGATTAGTGGGTTGAAAAGATTGAAGTAGAAGTTGTCAAAATTTTGAAGTAAAAAGAAAGAGGTGTGGTCGGTCATATAAATAGGATGAGGATGATGAAAGCAGTTTTTTCCTTTTCACTCAAGCAAATTGGGAGATTCTTTAGCCAAAACTTAGAGAAACCAGAGGAGAGGATGGAGGAGGGTTACCATGGTGAAATTCAATTGAAAACATGATGAAAATTGAAGAAAATTTGAGGTTGGTTTGAAATTCGAGCAAAGCTTGGAAGATTTTGGGTCATTGAGAAGGATTCAAAGTCTCCAATTTGAAGGTAAGTTAGTTTAAAGGTTGTTTAAGAGGTTTCTATAAGAAATTTGAGTTTAATGTGACTAGAAATGATAAATTGAGTACTAAAATGGCAGTTTGAAATTAGGGGCTCGAGAAGGAGGTAGTCTATTGGAGGTTGAAGAAGATAGGCAGTGGGGATTGACTTGGTCGGTGGGCACTCGACGCCTTGTGCGCCCATACTTAGTTGTGTACGTGCCAGCCACACACACGCTATGCCATCCGAGCGTCCAATGATGCCCATCTACGCATCTAGTGTTGCACATGCCCATGTATATTCGACGTCGTGACACGCCTCGTCCACCCACTCAACGCCCATTAGGATACTCGACACCCAGCGTTAGGTGTCCATCATGAAGGAATTGATTCCTCGCATAAGCGATTGATTGCCTTGTGCCAATAATTTTCTTTTTGAAAAAATAAAAAAAAAAACAAAAAACAGAGAACAAACTACAAGGATAAACAACTTGAATTACAATAGTATGCTTTGAGAAGTGATTAAAATGGAAAATTCTCTACCTTTGTTGACTATCTTCTAGGTATTTTTCTTCTCGTTACTGAAACTCTTCTTGGAACTCAATGTACAGAAAACGCCTTGGAACACACCAAGAAAATCTTCCTTGCTATCCTTGCTATTCCTAAAGTCCCACTAATTCTCTAATGAACAATTGGTTTATGGTTCAACCATCAAATCGAATCCCATTCGGGCCAATGAGAGGGTGGGACCCCTTGTTCAAGACCTGAATTCAGTACTTAAGGGAACAACTTATCTACTACCCGTTATAAGGTAGGAGTGAATTTCATCTTGTAGGACTATGTCTCCAGCTATTTGTCTGATCTTATCCTTAAAATGGGGGGCATATTGAGTCAACAAACTAGCCACTCTCACCCATGTATATTAAAAAATAATCTCAAACAAACAGAAGTTCATAGTTAAATCAGGATTAAGATCGAATTACTTAGGTCATCAAGTTGAAATAATCAGTTTTAACAGTAAACGATGTAATAAAGTAAACGTGATTATTTCTTAGTCCAGTCTTATGCAAACTCATTGCATAGGATACCCCCACTCACATGTCCCTATATGAACGATTTAGGATCACAACGTTTGTATCAAATACTAAATGAGTTGTATCCATAGTGTTCCCAAGATAAGGTACCCAACCATTATCCATATACTATAGACCATTTTGGCTATAACTTAAACTTGATCCACTTTTATCATATAAAGTTTATGCATTCACCATATAGCCATGGGTTCAAAGTTTATTGGATTTAAATGTAATTTACATATTCAATAACAACTTTACTGAATAAACCTCGTTAACAACTTTACTGAGAATAAAATCCATAAATTACAAACAACAAGTTGTAGGACATAAACCCCAACAGTTCCAACATTGCTTGGACTTGCTGAATGTTTTGAATTGTTAGTGGTCCCTTCTGGGACACTCTAAGGCATGAGGGAGAAGTGTGGATATGTTGGCAATGTTGTTTATGTTGCATTCGGTACATCTGTTATCTGTGAGAGAATTCAAGTGGAGGTAGAGATTTGTTGGAATGCCTTGAATCCTAAACCTAATTAGAATTGGTATTTGATATATTTAATTATTTAAATATCTTCCTCCTCCACCTAGGGTGTGGAGAAGTGCACTATATAAACTCTCTAACCCTATAGGTTTTATTCATTTTGTAATCTTGTAACATTCTCTCTAATAAAATTGCTCTCTCTATCCCATAGATGTAGCTAACACATTGTTAGTAAACCACGTAAATTTGTGTGTCGATATTCTCTATTTTTTACGTTCTTTTGTATTCTTTAATTGTTGATTTCGTAACAATAGTCATTCTATCAAATGTTAATATCTACAATTAACAACGTTACAGTATTTTGCGGTCTAGTTTTATACAAGCTCTTTGCATAGGATAGCCCATTCACATGTCTCCATATGAACGATTAGGATCAAATCGTTTGTAACACTGTACAATTCCTTGTAACAGTTACGAAGTGGGTCGTATCCGTAGTATTTCCAAAATAAGGCATCCAACCTTATTTCTATACTACAGACCTTTTGGTTATTACTTAAACATAATCCGACCTTGTATGTCAACCACATACATGTTTAAGTTTACATGAAATAACCATGGAATCTTAGTTTATTGGATTGAGTTAATGCATAAGATAGATAAAATAACTTCTTATTTTATTCAATAAATAAAATGTACTTACAATTTACAAAACTACAAGACCCATGAGATTTACGACACACTAGTCCCTACACCTTTTTGGTTATTACTTAAACATGATCTAACCTTGTACGTCAATCACATACATGTTTAAGGTTACATAAAATAACCATGAATCTGAGTTTATTTGATTGAGTTAATTGTACAAACAAATAAAATAGCTCTTTATTTTATGAAAAATAATTTTTATTTACAAAGATTGCAAACTACGAGAACCCTAAGAGATTTAGGACACTAGTCCCAACAATCCCCACTTGTCCTAAAGTTAGTGGTATGTACAATAAAAGTAAAGTACATAAAACAACAAACTAGGGCATAACTCTATACCCTGTCACATCTCCCACTTGCCCTAGACTAGATGATGCATATCTTGTAGACCTAGACCGTTGGCTCATAACTTGTTGTGTATAAAGTGGATTAGATGTTATAATTCTAGTACAAAGTTTGCGTCGAGAATTACTCAAGTATGATCATTAATTAACAAGTTTTCCTATAAAAGCCCAAGTGTAAGCTTCTATAGGTTTCCTAGTGAGTCCGTGAGTCCAAGGTTGAACGCAGGGATTTTCCCTAAATTAGGCGTTGAGACTAGATACACAAATTATGCGGTGACTATACATGTATTATGGTCAAGAGTTTTATGTACCTAAAACTATACATAAAGAATAAATAAAATTCCTACAATTAACAATGAGGTGAAGCGGAGAATGTTAGTCAAATGTCATTTAGAGTCAGATAGCATGCGTTGAAAATGACGGTGGAACCATGCGATAATAGAAGAGTTAATGCAGGAGCTAGTTGTTACTTAAGCATATCTAAGTATATTTACATACCTACAAACTTTGGGTTTAAGAATCCATATCTCGATGATTCGACGCCACATTAATCTTATCTCTAAGACGCATGGTAAGTTTGCGTTGGCAAAAGATGAACTACATCTCTGAATCTCATCTAGTCTTGATAAATGCTAAAGATTAACCATCTACTCTCTCAAGCTAGACAGTCATGCTTGTTAAGTTTGTTTGTTAGACAAAGCTATGCAAGCTAATGATATGCATTAATCAAGATATAACATACTTAGTATTGCTTAAGAAAAACTAGCTTCTAACATCTAACTCATTCAACATTCAAGTAACATGGTGTAAAGTATTTAATATGGAAATGAATGAAAGATAATCGTCAATCGAACTTATATTAAGAAAATAAACCATTCTCTCGAATGTCATTAACAAAACATAAGTAAGAAGGAGAAAAATGAAGATAGAACAGAAATGGAAGACGTCAAGCCGCCACTGGCAATGTCTTGCTTCGTGGAGGCTTGAGATGGTAAGTATCTAATACATAAATGGCATAGGGTGAAGGTTCTCACTCATTGGCAGATGACTCTGAAAATTCTCAGAATCTTTCTCACATAAATGGCATGTGCAGAGCTTTCGCCTCTTGAACTCGTTTCTCTCCTTTGGATGGAGAAGCTTTAGGCTATTTATAGGCGTCGAAAAAGGTGAACTCATGGTGACTTGACACCTTTGCATTAAATTCCATGCTCTGCTGTGCAGACTTTTCACATCGTCAGCCCATTGGTTCTGCCATGATTTGATAACATGTAATCCTTTTGCATATTGACATGACAACTATTGCCCAGGCGTCTGTATCTGCTTTTTCTTCTCAACGCATGGTCTTGACGCATGATTTTTCACTTCTTTTGTTCTCGCAGCAGCTTCCTCTCTGGTGCTTGGGTTATTTGTGCTTCTTTTCTACTTAATCCTGCGTTAAGAACATAAAATCTCATATATTTTTCAGGTATATTCTTTTGTAAATGGTGCCAACTCATGGTAATACATATTACATAATTCAACTGTCAAAATCATGTGTTTAGCCCAAAAGTTACTCTAATTAATTCAAATAGTGACTATAATAACTTGTATTTCTACAAGTTATCATAGACTCTCTAGGTAACCCTAAAAAACTTTAGCCATGAGAGCCTTTATAAATAAATCAGAGACAAAGTGCTCCGAAGCAATCTTCGTGACGATCACATCTCCACTTGCACAATATTCTGTATCAAATGATACTTGCACTCTATATGCTTTCCTTGCTTGTGGCTTCTAGGCTCCTTGGAATTTGTCACAACACCACTGTTATCACATTAAAAGGTAATGTGCATTGACATATTAGGAACAATTTCCAGGTCTGTCAAAATTTCCTAAGTCAGACTACTTCCATAACAGCTTCACAAGCAACTACATACTCTACCTCCATGGTAGAATCAGCAATGCAACCTTACTACACCAGACTACAACCCCTTCGTTAAGCGTGAACACTAATCTTGATGTGGATTTCCTAGAAGCCCTATTAGCTTGAAAGTCAAAGTTAGTTTATCCTATAAGGATCAAATCATTAGATCCATACACACTCATGTAGTCCCTCGTTGTCCGAAGATACTTAAGGATAGTTTTAACTGTGGTCCAGTGATCTAATCCTGGATTAGACTGATATCTACTGACTATCCCAACTGCATAGTAAATGTCAGGCCTGGTACACAACATGACATACATAAGGTTGCCCACAACTGATGCGTAAGGAATGCTTCTCATTTCCTTAACCTCTTGAGGAGTCTTAGGGCATTGTTCCTTAGATAATATAATTCCATGTCTGAAAGGTAATAAACCCCTCTTGGAATTGTGCATCGAATACTTGCAAAACATTTTGTCAATATATGATGCCTGAGACAAGGCCAACATTTTGTTCTTACACCCCATCACACTTTGTCCAAGATCAATTCATGGTCATTAGATCTTTCACATTGATCAAGGGCAATTAGAGCCATTGGATCCTTCACATCTATCGAACAAATTAGATCCATTGGATTTGCTTGATGACCAAGTCTCTTTGGGCTATAAATAGGTGAGGACCCATAGTTGCCAAACCATCCCAAAATCTCCACCAAGTGAGCAAGGGGGAGAGATAAAATAGAGAGTTTTTTCTTATAAGAGAGCTTTGTATTCCTCTATAAGAAAGAAAGTTTGTAACCCCTATTTTATACAGTGGAATTCTTCCATCCTTGCCCGTGGGTTTTACCCTAAATTTTTTAGGGGTTTTCCACGTAAAATCAATGTGTGTTATTCTCTCCTGTTTTTCTTCATTGTTATTTTTCTTAATCTATTTTGGTTGTGATCATACTCTATTCAATTACAGTCCATTTTTCTAAACAAGTGGTATCAGAGCCTAGTTTAATTTTGAGTGTGAATATCTACTTATCGTATGCTTAGTTGTCACTAATTGGTGGATCCTCCACATTAGAAAATAAGCTAGATATTTTGCACCTAAATTAAAAGACACGATCGAGGATTGTTTATAGTTTGTGATAGAAGTAGTGATGACAAAGTTCAAAATTGAGAAGCTCAACAGAACTAATTTCTCGTTGTGGAAGTGAAAGATGAAGGCTTTCTTGAGAAAAGATATTATCTTGTAGCCATCGATGGGAGGTTGATAGAGATCACAGATGATAAAAAGTGGAACGAGATGGACGAGAATGCTATTGCAAACATTCATCTAGCATTGGCACATAATGTATTATCAAGTATAGAAGAGAAGAAAATTGCAAAGGAGATTTGGGATCAGTTCACCAAATTGTATGAGGCCAAATCACTTCACAATAAGATTTTCCTTAAGAGGAAGTTGTATACTCTTTAGATGTCAAGAGTCCATATCAATGACGGAGCACATAAACACGATGAGTACTCTATTTTTTCTCAACTCACATCGTTGGGTCATAAAATACAGCCAAATGTACGTGTTGAACATCTACTTCAAAGTCTTCCTCATTTGTATGATCAACTTGTCATCAATCTGACAAATAATGTTCTCACTAACTATCTAAGCTTTGATGATATTGCATTTACTATCTTAAAAGACGAAAATTGGCGGAAGAACAAAGAAGATAATTTGGTAAGTTCACAACAAGCAAAAGCATTGACATTGACGGTGCCAAAAGGCAGGTCAGCGGAGTGCTCAAGTGGGAGTCAAAATCAAGGAAGGTCAAAAACAAGAAGTAAGAAGAACATGAAGTGCTACAACTGTAGAAAGAAGGTGTCTCTATCTTTTTGTGAGCATTGTGTTACTTTTAAGCAGCGCAAATTAAAGTTCAATACATCAAATTGTAGAAGTAAAGTGATTCTAGAATTGGTTAATTCTAATGTATGACAAACACCAGTTACATCTCTAGGAGAAGCAAGGTACATTGTGTCCTTTGTAGACCATTACTTCAGAAGGTGTTGTGTGTATCATATCAAGAAGAAGGCGGATGTGTGTTTAGTCTTCAAAGTATTCAGAGTGCAAGTGGAACTTCAATCTAGTAAGAAGATTACGTGTTTGTAGACAGATAATGGAGGATAATATACAAGCAACGATTTGCAAAATTTTCCAATCAGGAAGACATTAAAATGCAGTTCACTACTGCTTACACAACTCAGCAAAATTGAGTGGCAGAGCGTATGAACAGAACCTTATTAGAAAGAACAAAAGCAATTTTGGGAACTGCAGGCCTAAAGAAGACATTTTGTGTAGAAGCAGTCAATACTGCCTGTTTTGTGGTAAATTGTGCTTCATCAACTACAATTGAGTTGAAGACACCAATGTAGATGTGGATTGGCAAGCCAGTTGATTATTTGAACCTTCATATATTAGGCAGTTTAGGGAAAGTAATGTACAATGCCCAAGAAACTACAAAGCTGGATCCAAAATCAACAAGATTTTTATTCTTAGGTTATGTTGATGGTGTAAAGGGATATCGCCTATGGGATCTCACTGCCCACAAGGTTATCATCAGTAGGGATATGATCTTTGTGGAAGATAAGGAACAAGAAGCAGATGATAGCACTATAAATGAAAGCTTAGAGATTACAATAGTACATGTGGATAAAGAATCTATAAAGGACTCTTCTAAAGCTAAACCAGTGCACAAGATCCAAGAACCAACTGAGTCACAACTACTCAATCTGGTCGGATAACAAAACCACCAGGTTGGCAATCTGAGTATATTAGGGAGAGCAATGTTGCATATTGTCCTATAACCGAGGATGGAGAGCCATTAACTCTCTAAGAGGCAATGACTAGTTCAGATGTTGCTTAGTGGATGACAACATTGTAGGAAGAAATAGAAGCTCTTCATAAGAACAAGACTTGGGAACTTGTACTGCTACCACAAGGAATAAAGCTCATTGGTAACAAGTGGGTGTATAAGACCAAGTGCAATAACGATAACCAAGTCGAGCAGTATCGAACCAGATTGGTAGTAAAAGGATATGTTAAGAAAGAAGGTATTGACTTCAATGAGATATTTTCTCCAGTAGTTTGACTTACTACTGTTAGAGTAGTCTTGGCAATATGTACTACATTTGACGTACAATTGGAGCAGTTAGATGTTAAAACTGTGTTTCTCCATGGAGATCTTGAAGAAGAAATCTATATGCTCAAACTAGAAGGTTTTAAAGTAAAAGGAAAAGAGAACTTGGTTTGCAAGTTAAACAAATCTTTGTACGGTCTCAAACAGGCGTCGAGGTGTTGGTACAAAAGATTTGATTTGTCACGTCCCCTCCCAGATTTGCCTATATAACCTGAAAGGAGATGTGAGGACCACATACATCACCCTTTTTGTGATGCATACCATCCATTTCTACACACTTATCATGTATTGTTCACAACATACATATCACTCCTTAATACGTTTCAACCATAACATATAGGAAGTTATATACATATCGATAATTCAAATTTACACTCATTCATTAAGCCCTTATACAAAAACCATGTTTCAACTCCCAGTAAATGTGCAACTAGGTCTACATGCCACCTATATAAGGTTTTACATACATGCAACACTTCAAAATAGGACAAAATTCTGAAAACTCGAAGCTTAAACAAGATGGGTTGGAGTAGGCAAAGCACTAGAAACGTCCTTGCTACCTGGAGGGAAAAGAAAACTTGAAAACATAAGCTAACAGCCCAGTAAGTGACTAATTTTTAACAAACTAATTTAGTTCGAAAATCATTAGGATTTAAACAAATTCTGTCAGCATGAGTAAAACATAGAATCATCTCATTTTCATTGATTAAATCACGATTAAATGCCCTTATCAAATCATGCATGATTTTTCAGCAATTCGTAAATAAAACAGTGTGGTTACAATACTTCTCCTTAGTTGAGGCGGAGCAAAACTCAACACCCCAACGTCGAAAACAAATAAGGCTCGATGCGGAGCAGAACTCAACGCACCAGCATATAACCTCTATGTGCATATAGGAACATGGCGGGTTGCCCAAGTACCTTCTTCATGTCTTTCAGTACTGGGTCTCGGGGAAACTCACGTGCTTTCTCCATGTCCTTCAGCACTGAGTCTCTTCTAAAATATTTTCCTTTAAGGATAGTAATACTTTATACAAAACAGTTTATATACAAATATTTCATGAGTAAACAGGGCAATTCATAAATCAATAATATTTCATAAACATACTTTTCAATACCGTTTAACAAGACACAAACTATGCTTTGTAAATTAATTGATCACAAAATTATAAACAATTTAGAAAACCAAACTAACATGTATAACGAAATCGTGAAACAAGAAAAATGTCACTCACAGCTCTTTCTAGGCCTTGAGTGGATTATACGCCTTCTCTATCTCCTTTTGGCCTGAAACAAACATTTTTTCCTTACATTACGTTTCTTTTACTTGATCATTTAGTTTGCATAATTAAACTTAGATCATGATTCATCACCGAGCCTCCCCTTTTTCCAAAGTAACTTAATAAGCGAGACTAGTAATGAAAATCCCACATTCCAGTGAGATTACTAGCGGAACTACCAACAGGACACGATACTAGCGACACCAGGATAAGCGAGACTAGCGTGATTTACATGACGAGCGATACCTAGCGAGAGTCAGCGAGATTTGAGAGACAAAAAGCTCTTCTATACCACCAGCGAGATTTGTCTCGCTACTCACCCTCCAATTCTCCGGGATATCAGTTTCCTAGCGACACTCGACAGCAGAGTTTCCTCCTTTCCTTTTGTTCTCACTTCTGTCGATTAAAAGTCATATTTCCAGCAAAATTTAGAACTTCTTTCCTTCTACAAACTTGTAGGAAAATATGTTTTCTAGTTTACCTCAAACTTTCGTGGCTTAACTTGTCCTTGTTCGTCAGATATTGCACAATTTCTCCGCACTACTACAGATTGCACAGAAATTCCTTGTCAGTAACTTCCAGCTAAAAGTTTACATGTTTCTATTCCATTTCAACTCAAACATCCTTCATAAAAGTTGTTTAGAATTGAGTTAACTTATTAACCTTAAAATTTCAGCCTTAGACTCAATCTCCTCGATTCGTTTCACTCCAAACATCCGATACTGTCTAGTTGGTGCGTCCACAATTAACGTTCTGTTCCAGCTTAGATTTCAATACCAAAATGAGTAGGCTTCTATCCAAAAATCCACAAGAACACCTTCTTCTACCTTCCCTTGTAGTTCGTTTAAAAATGGAACCGACTTAAGCTCTCGAAAATGTCTAAAAATGATAAAATATTCAATTTACTCACCTATATATGTTGTCGACTTAACTCTCTTATGCAGGCTGGCACGCGGGGTTTCCCTTCTCAATCCCCTCAACAGACAGCCACCCTCAACGCATGGTACCCTCAACGCCTCCTACCTTTAACGCATACAATTCAATCAATTATATCCGTCTCCAATGCATGAAGACCTTAACGCATGCAACCTTACCATGCATGGTAGTTCAAAAACATTTCCTTCCCCGCCAATGATCAACTTCTCTTCCAACACAAGGGACTGCTTCAGTTCATAACTCTTGGTGATTTCGCCTTCAACGCATGGCCACTCAAAAGAAAAATACTCTTCTCTGCTTTCATTGACGCATAGTCTTGGCCAATGCTTAGCTCTTCCACCTCGGCTACTTTTCCTCTAGCAACGCATAGTCACCATTATACTTATCTTCTCCCAACACTTAGCATTATAAGCCAGTGCTTACATGATTCCTTCATCGTGATCCTTGGATACAACAGACTTAATGCACACCTTTGTGCATATTTCAAGAGGTTTGGAGAAAAAAACTTCATTGTCTTGTTGTTGTATGTGGACCGCATGTTGGTAGCATGTCCTAACTAAGATCGTATTGAAGAATTGAAGGCTTAGTTGGCTAGGGAATTTGAAATGAAGGACTTGGGACCAGCAAATTGTTAGGGTGGAAAAAGAGGTTGAAGATGAGGTATCCACCTCCTACTTCAACATGCAAAATGGGAAAAACCAATTTCTCAAATTGGAATGAATTCCAATTTAAAATTTGATTTCCAAAATCAATTAAATAGCATCGATTTAATACAAAATTAATTTAAATAATAATTAATTAGATAATTAATTAATTATATTAAATTAATATTTAATATTAAAATAATTTTCCATTTTCCCAATAATTTCAAATTCGATAAATCTCTATTTGACGTAATAATATTTAAATCATCTTTAAATATTACCAACTCTCTAAGTTCATCTAATTCACAATTAAGCGAACAAATCTTAAATTTTGCTCCTTAATTGAATTCGAACATTTTGAATTTTTTCAATATACTGTTCTAAGATTTAGTCTACGAGCTAACAAGAGGACCTAATGGACCTATAGACCATGAGCTCCAATGATCCGAAATTAACCAGTTAAACTCTTTAACCTAGTTAATTAAGATTTGTTAACTATCGGAACACTCCACTAAAACCCAGTAACTGCACTCTCCTCGCTGTAGATATTTTGTTTACTTGATATAACCATAATAAGTAAGTTGATCCTTCACAACGTGTTTGTAATTACAGTTGGGTCAAAATTATCGTTGTACCCCTATAATTATATCTTGTTCCTTAAGTCCCACTGATTCTCTAATGTGTATTGGTTTGCAGTCCAACCAACAAACTGAGTCTCTCTCGGGCCAATGAGAAGGTGGAGCCCTTTGTTTAAGACTTGGAGTCAGCATTTAAGGGAACAACTTCTCTACTAACCTAAAATTAGATAAGAGAGAATTCATCTTGCAAGACTATGTCGCCAGCTATCTACCTAGTCTTATCCCTAAAATGGAGGGCCGAGTCTGCGAACTTAGGTCACTCTCACCCATGCAAATTAAAGGATAATCTCAAACAGATAGGAGTTTATAGTTAGCTTAGGATTAAGATTGAGTTACCCAGGTTACCAGGTTGAAATAATCAATTTTAACAGTAAACGGTGTTATAAAGTAAAGATAATTATTTCATGGTTCGGTCTTATGCAAACTCATTACATAGAATGCCCCCACTTGCATGTCTCTACATGAATGATTTAGGATCACATCAAATACAAAATAGATCACATCCATAGTGTCCCCAAGATAAGGTACCTAGCCTTTTTCTATATACTATAGACCGTTTTGGCTATTACCTAAATTTGATCCACTTTTATGTCAATACATAAAGTCTAAGTATTCAACTTATAGCCAAGGATTCTTTGTTTATTGGATTTAATAAAAGCAATTCACATATTCAATAACAAATTTACTAAATAAATCTCGATAACATCTTTATTGAGAATAAGTTCCATAGTTTACAAACTATGAGTTTTAGGATGTAAGACCCAACACAAGCAAATCACATATGCTTTCACTTGCTACGATCCACCTGTAGCCATTTGACTAAGCAAAGAAGTTAACTTGTTTAAGTTCAGGGAAAAGGTAACTTATCTCATCACTAGGCTAAGATGCTCCACTAGGATGTTGATATCCTACCATGCTAGAACACTAACACAAAAAGAAAACAAAATCAAATCAAAAGAAAACCTTAACTAAAAACTAACCAAGAAGAACTAATCGGCTTCCCCAGCAACTACGCCAATTTGATAGACCCAAATGCGATCATGAGATTCGATCGATCTAATAACATTTATATTCACAAAATAATACTTGTGCTAGGATGATGTAGCACAAGTGGCAAGTTTGGGTCGAACCATAGGGAAGCACGAAGCTTAGTTCCTCGAAACCATTTTTTATTAAAGCGGTAAATGTGGGGGGGGGGGGGGT
>QLSR01000054.1:1288115-1343979 GCA_031780015.1 Citrullus colocynthis
GTACTCAAGGTTTTATTAAATCATAAGGACTAAATTCTAACATTTAAAACTAATGAAAATTAAATTCTAACATTCATCTAAAAATAGAGACCAAATTTGTAATTTAACCAAGAAATTTGAGAGTTTGCATCCCATTTAAAAAGTAGTCTTCAAATATTTTTATATTGAACTCCAAATGTGTAAAATATAAATTACACCTGCGAACTAACTTTACACTTGCTTCATTTTTTTTTTTTTTTTTTTTTTTTCTGAACAAGGATAACACAGCACCTGTGAAAGCACTATGGGAACAAATATCAGACCAACAAACTACAACATTGGGTTTTTTTTTATTGATGTACCATAGGATAGAACTCCTTTAGAGATTTGAGAACTTCTTTGGAAGCAACCTTCTTTCCAGTTTCCTTATCCAAAGAGATTGCGGTATGCTTGAATATCCTCCCATTAGCTTCAACCTCAACTGTAACGTGTGATCTTCCATTCACACGAGAAGTAACAGTTTTTTTTAAGTCGTATTTCTCCTTTTGGCAAAGCTCATTTAGCTCTCTTCTGGGATGCATTTTCACAGTTTCAGGTGACACTAACGGTTCTAACAGTGGTCTTATACTCTCAAACACCTTTTCTTTATCATATCCAGAATCGACATATATTGCTCCAGCTAAAGACTCAATAACATCTCCAAGAACCTGTATGAAAATTTGAATCCATCTCAAATAAAATTCTCATAATCTGAAGATAGTATTGGGGATTTGTTTTTTTTGGTGGTGCTGGTGTTGGGAAGAGGCATGAATGAAATATTAGAAACAGTAGAAAGAGAGAGACTGAATCAGTAAAAACAGATACCACTCTGCTAAATTCTGCTTTAATATCCCTTTCCACTTTATATGGAGTTCTTTTGAAATTCTTATGCAATTACAGAGCCATCCTTATCTCCCTTGTTAGGTTCAAGGTAGATTTGAGAAGTAGTGGTATCTATCCACCAGCTTTACATATATCTTGGGCTTTACTTTCTTGTTGAATCTTTGTGTTTCTTGTCATTACTGTGCTTTTGAATCTCTGTGTTTCTTGTCATTGTTGGGAGGGTGGACAATTCTTTAAGAAGGGAGTGTAACCGGTTATGTAATTTCACTTACTGGTTTAGGAGGTCAATTTGTTCTGTGGGTTAAGCTTTCTTCTATAAAATGGCAGCTACTGAAATTGTGAGGACTTTTGATCATTTTCATAAAATTTCAGTACTGATTTACATCAAGTAGTTTCTCGCTCACTTTTGTATCCCCCATATACTTCGATTAATAAATTGTTTCTCGTTAAAAAAGAATGAAGAAAAAGTCATAAAATATGAACCTTATATGACAATGAGAACCAACCTTCGGAAAAGAAGTCTCAGATTCCCATCCGCAGGTTGCTTCTGAAGACAACATCTCAAAATTATGAAGGGTCGAACTAATATGTTTGTGGAGGTCATGAGAACAATGTAGTATACTTTTGTGCAACTGAGACTTTAATGCAGTTCGTGCATAGCAATCATTGCTCACTGACGCAGACCTCATGTCAGTCAACAATCCTGGTGTCATTCCGGGATATTTGTTGTATAAATGAACAGTAATTACATAATCCAATACTGAGTCTCCAAGAAATTCCAGTCGCTGCACGCAAATGATATCATTATTCACAATTAAATAGATACCTCATAAATATGATGGAAAAAAAGGTAAAAACTCATTTACAATTATTAGATACTTCATAAAATATGAAAAACTAAGGAAAGTAAGCCAGTTTTCTAAGACACATATTTGATGTCCTAACGTATGTACATTGTGTGTGTGTACTAAGGTTACCTGATAACATCTTGGAATCTCAGGAAGCATGTATGAACCATGAGTCATTGCTTCCAACAACAATGAGGGATCATTGAATGTGTATTTCAGCAGGGACTCTAAATGTCTGACATTAATGAGCTTATGTGGATCTACTCTAAAAGGTCTCTCATAAGGTACAATATCAAAATAAACTTCAATACCAATTCGATTTAGAAACTGTAGCGCTGCCTTTTCCCCACCAGTGCTAAGATAAGCACCAATTAGAGCCTCAACAACATCAGCTATCCTCTTACCTTTTATCTTTCTTTTTCTCTTAACATAAACTTTTCTCCCACTAGAAAGCACTTCCTCTCTTAATTGGTAAACTCCATGTACATCACCAGGAATAGCCCACTTTTGAGGATCAAAAGCCTCATTCCGAATAAAGCCCTAAACATGGACAGATGAATAAGAGACCCAAAATTAATACACTCAAGACTTCCAAAAGTGAAATAACTTGGAGAAAAAAACCTTCAAGGACAGTAACAAAATAATGTAACATCTGAATATCACTGCTTAAAGTTGAAACTAACACAAAACCATAAGTGATGTTTGAAATAAACATAAATGAGACAGTGAAATGGGTGGTGAACACAAGAACCGAACTAAGAAAATCAAAATTTCAGAGAATGTTCGAGCGCAAGACACAAGGAAAAGGTGAACGGAACGGTGAACAAAACAACTTCTATCCAACATATAATCAATAATATAAACCAGACTATCCTGGAATTAAAATGAAAAAACATGTGGCATGACAACTCAAAATCTTTTACAGTAATTAATTTTTGAGACCATCCGAATGCTTGAAATTGTTAACACAAGGCACACAATACATTTCATACTGTCATAAAATAAGTAAAAGAATTAACTATGGTTCATGAAGAAATTACCGAAATTTGGTGTTCACATCCAAGCCTAGAAAGAGCAGCATTAGAAACTATCCTATCTTTCTTCAAACTAAGAAGGCCCTCATGATCATTTTGAAAAGTTCTAAAAAGATGTTGACTGATAGCATATTTAAGAAACGAATCGCCAAGAGTCTCAAGGGATTCTAGATGAAATTTCTCTTGGCAATTTTTTGTTGTTATTGCTTCCAACACCTGATAGAAAAAAATATTGTTGACAGATATAAGCAGATACGTATATGTATTAGTGAGAAAATGCAAAGATATACAACACATACTACATGCAATACAAAAGAGTTAAAAATAAAATAAAAAAGCAGCACAGAACAAAAGGAGCCAACAAAATAACAGAAAGCAAGGCCTCAACTATTAAGAACATGTTTAGAGGCGATCCAAAAATAGTGATTTTAGTAAAAATTATTTATTTAGAACAGATTCATTAAAAATGATTTTCGTATAATCATTTTAAAATTTGGTTATAAACTTTTCGAAGTGATTTTCATACAACGAAAACTAGTTTTAATTGCGTTCAATTTAATATAGAAGCAACTTTGGTAACTCCAAATCACTCCCAAACATAGTCTAAAGGGATGTTTGGGAGTGAGAGTGACGTTGAAATAGTTCAAATCACTCTTGTCATGCTCAAAATCAATCTAAAACATACTTTAAGGGGATGTTTGGGGCACTAAGTAGAGTTATGAAGTCTGACATTATGTTGGAGTTGAAAAATCTGTGTTTGGGGTGTAAAGTTGTAAGATGGAGTTCCTCGATAAATGTACAAAATAGAGAAAGATGGGAAGATGGAATTACTAGATAAATGTGCACACTTCAATAGTGTTATTATTGAAGTTGAATTATTTAACACCAACTTATGAAGTTAAACACCCCCTAAATAATTTTAAATCAATTTGCTTGAATGAAATTGTGTATAAAAGTGTAAACTCAAAACATTAATTGATTTGAATGATTAAAGGCATGTCTTGGGATGAATTTAACCATTTCAAAATCACTGCCTCAAGAATAAGAAGTAATGGATAAGGAGCAACTACAAAACTCTATACTCATTGACCCATCCAACACCAATGGAAATAAGTATGCTATTAGAAATTGAAAACAAAGCATGAGCTCGCAGTTTAGGTGACATCAGATGTCACAAGAGTCATATCAATACTGATACTATGAATTGTCGATACTACTATTATAACTTGGGCGTGCTTATTTATGAGTGCATGAATTCATCTTTGAACATGAAAAGTATGAACAATTTTCATGTTATTTTATTATTAATTGGAAAGATGAAAATGTGAATGACACTGTTAGGACTAGAATCCGTCCTAACAAGAACATGTTCAAGAACACCCATAAAAGAAATATATGAAAATATGCTATAATATCATAAGAAAAGTACCAAGTAACCTAGGCTTTCGAGAGGGCTAGTCTCTTCAAAATTCCCCAAAGGAAATCACTACAAAATTCTTCACACCTTTCTCCTAACCTCATTCCCTCTGCTTATTATTACTCAAAGCTCTAACAAACAAACAAACTTAATACCTATTCACTAATATACCCCTTCCAATAACCATACTAATGTTCTACTAATAATCCTATTATTTCCATAACTAGGGGTCTTACAGCCACCCCATCCCCATGTACCTCACCAACCAAAACAACTTCTTGAGAAATTAATTTTGTAGAAAATAGAAAATATCATTAGTCGTACTACATTAAAAAATAAATAAACAAATACCTTTGTGGTTGGAATATCATTTTGCATGCAATGATCCGTATTCAACTTTTTCAAGTTGCTGGCAATAAGCATCGATTCAAGTCGATGCATAATAGAAGGAAGAAATGAATATGAATAAAAGGTGCTGATGGATATGGGAGACATTATTATAGAACAAAGTTCAGGAGGTAGTTCAACTAATGAATTTCTTGATTCTGCAAAAGGAGGAATAATCATTAGTGTTCAAGTAGAAGTCATGTAAGAATAAAGATTCCATATAAGAAACAGAAATGCCCGAAGTTCTATTATATTGCACTACTCCATAAAGCAGGGAGGAAGAAATTCCAGAAATTTCTCCGAGAGCATATAGGATCAATTGACGGGCAAAAAATATATACCTATCAAGAAATTGTTGGCTTGTTCAACAAAAGTATATATCTAGAAACGGGCAAAAAATACATATATGAAATGCGGCTAGAAAATGAGAACTCAAGGAATCAAAAACATGAAGACTACCTCTAACAAAATATAGTCCAATTTACAATTGAATAGTCTTAGTTAACTATCACCTTTTTTCTTTCACCTCTCAAAAATCAACAATTTAAAAACAAGAAATTAAATAAAGATGGCAAAGCCAATGGTGAATGCCAAAATTTGAGATTGCCTGTACTTTACCGCATTCTAATCGAAGGCATGGGTAGGAGTTACACATGAAAAATTATAAAATCATACATGACAAGTAGATTAGACTGGATTTCTGAGAACACATCTCACTGACCCCCAAGCAGATGAAAGATTATTGGGAGTTGAACCTCAAGAAATCCATAATTGTAAATGTAACCATCATATTAGAAAAAATAAAATAAAAAAATAGAAGGCACAAGTGGAAGATGAGAAGTCACAGCTGGAAGAAATGACGAAAGATATACGAAATGAGAAGCCGATGCATGAAGAATTCCAACACTGGAAAAGAATGTCACATCAATTTCTGGAATCTTGTATGGCCTGCAATTAAGAAAGGGTGGAAACCAATGCCTCAATGAGGAGGAAAGATGGGAGGCTGAATTGTGAAGTGAATTCTCAAAAGAATCATGTGAGAGCGGGAAGACTGAGGTGAAAGAGAGTTGAATTGCCAGGGTTTGTGGGGACAAACCCAACAGCATGAGATATTTGCAAAGAAATGAGTGGCAGAGAAGGAGAAATTTGAAACTGCAATCATCAACTATGGAATGGCATTGACTTTGTTCCAACAGATCTATGGTTGAAAGAGGATGCTAAGTGTCACGGTCATGGTTGTCCATGGCGTGTTGCCCATGGCCGCATGCCCGCCTTGACCTCTTTTTATCATGCTTTTACCTTATGTATTTCATTTTGCTAGTTAGTTTACTTTCTTAGTACTTTTCATTTTCCTAGTTAGTTCATTCGTCCCATAAAGGCACGTATGGAGCCCCAGTGTTGTTTCAGAAGAAAAAGATGGAAGTCTTTTTTATGGAAGTCTTTGATTGTGTATTGACTATCGGGCCCTAAACAAACTCAAAGTTCGCAACAAGTACCCTTTACCCATTATCACAGACCTATTTGACCACCTCCATGGCGCCAAACATTTTTCAAAACTCGACCTTCGATCAGGGTTCTACCAGGTGTGAATTGCCGAAGGAGATGAACCAAAAACGACCTGCGTCATGAGATATGAGGCCTTCGAATTCCTCGTAATGCCCTTTGGCCTCACTAGCGCCCCGGCTACCTTCTGTACTCTGATGAACCAGGTTTTTCACAAGTACCTCGACAAATTCGTCGTGGTGTATCTAGATGATATTGTGGTTTACAGTGCGACCATGGAGGAACACCAACACCATCTTCAGTTGATCTTTGAAAAGCTGAAACAAAACCAACCATATGTGAAGAGAGAAAAGTGCTCCTTTGCTCAGGAGAGGATAAACTTCCTTGACCACGTGATTGAATGTGGCCAAATTGGCATAGAGGAGAGTAAAATCCATGCGATACGAGATTGGAAGGTACCAACCTCTATGACAAAACTATGTTCCTTCCTCGAATTGGCCTATTACTATAGGCGATTCGTGGAGGGATTCTGGAAAAAAGGCGGGACCGTTAACTGAACTACTGAAGAAAGACCACTAGTGGAGTTGGACTCCAGAGTGTCAAGCCGCATTCAAAGGCTTGAAGAAAGCCATGATGGACGGGCCGGTTCTTGGAATTGCTGATGTGACTATGCCTTTTGAAGTCGAGACCGATGCGTCCGAATTTGCTCTGGGCAGCGTCCTTCAAGATGGTCTCCCCATCGCCTATGAAAGCAGGAAGCTGAATGATGCTGAGAGAAGCTATGCAACATCCGAGAAAGAAATGTTGGCAGTCGTTCACTGTTTGCGGGCTTGGAGACAATATCTGTTAGGGTCCAAGTTCATAGTCAAGACAGACAACAGCTCGATCTATCACTTCTTCACTCAATAGAAGTTATCGTCCAAGCAAGCCCGATGGCAGAAGTGCCTTGCCAAATTTGAACATAGACCAGGTAAAGTCAATCAAGCGACAGACGCCCTTAGCTGAAAGAGCGAACATGCAGCCCTGTGCTTGTTCGCCCACCCGAAAGCCAGTAGCCTGAATGGAATAGTTTGGGAAGCCATCAAAATCAACCTAAACAATGACACAATTGCCCAAGCCTTAATTCAGTTAGCCAAAGAAGGCAAGACTCGTCAGTTTTTGGTAGAAGACGACCTCCTCTTCCCCAAGGGCAATTGCGTATATGTTTCTCGATCTGGGGAGCTACGAAGACTGTTAATGAAAGTGTGTCACAATACGCCATGGGCTGGACACAATGGCTGACCAAGAACTTATGCACTGTTGAAACAAAGCGACTACTAGTCGGGCTTCAGGGACGATGTTATGCAATTCACCAAGACCTGTCTTGTCTGTCAACAGGACAAAGTGGAAAGGCCAAAATTAGCAGGTCTGCTAGAATCCCTACCGATGCCCTCAAGACCATGGGAGAGTGTGTCTCTCTACTTCATCACACATTTACCAAAAGTTGGAGAGTTCAAAGCAATACTTGTAATTGTTGACAGATTTTTAAAATACGCTACGTTCATCTCAGCACCGAAGTTGTGTTCAACCAAAATGATAGCTTAGTTGTTCTTCAAGCACATTGTGAAACTTTAGGGTCTCCCTGTCAACATTGTTAGCGATTGTGATGAAAGATTCACTAGGACATTCTGGACAGAACTATTCCGGATGTTGGGTTTAACATTGAATATTTCCTCCAGTTATCATCTGCAAACTGATGGGCAGACAGAACGATTCAATAGTATGCTCGAAGAATATCTCCGTCACTTTATTGATGCGAGACGAAAGAATTGGGTCCAAATGTTGGATGTGGCCCCGTTTAGCTTCAACAGCCAGAAGAGTTCCTCTACGGGAAAGACACCCTTTGAGATTGTGTGTGGTAGATAACCACTCATGCTGCACGTCGTTGACCACCCCTATGCGAGTAAGAACCCTCAAGCACACAACTTCACTAAAGAGTGAAAAGAGTCCTGGAAGGTAGCACATGCGTGTCTGGAGAGAGCATCGAAGCATATGAAGTGGGCGAATATGAAGCGCAGACCCTCGAGTTCCAATCAGGAGATAAAGTCCTGATCAAGCTGTGCCCTGAACAGTTTTGGTTTCGAGGACAAAGAGACCAACGACTTGTATGAAAGTACGAAGAACCAGTGGACGTGATCGAAAAAGTCGGAAAGGCCTCTTATCGAGTTCAGTTACCCTCATGGATGAAGATTCATCCTATCATACATGTGAGTAACTTGAAGCCGTACCATCCCGACCCCGACGATGAACGACGTAATATGGTGACTCGCCCTCTTGTCACAATGAAAAACATAGTAGAAAAAGTGGTCAACAAGATACTCGCTGACAGAACCCACCGCGTGGGAAGACTAAGGCGAAACCTGAAGGAATTCCTGGTGAAATGGAGACCTCCCAGACGAAGAGATCAGTTGGGAGCACACCGAAGACATGAAGTCAGCTGCCGAACAAATTGCGGAATTCAAACAGAGACGGTTGACAGGGACGTCAACCAATTAAGTGGGGAAGGATGTCACGGTCATGGTTGTCCAGGGCATGTTGCCCATGGCCGCATGCCCGCCTCGACCCCTCTTTATCATGTTTTTACTTTATATATTTCATTTTGCTAGTTAGTTTACTTTCCTAGTATTTTTCTTTGTAAGTGACTATTCGCCACTTTGCATATGCAAAGGTGACATTTCTAAAATTGTTCAGAATGTATTATATGGGGGTAAGACTAATCATCAAATCCTCATATCCGGAGTTGTAAACTATAAAGTCGTTGTTGTCCCTTTTTGCTTTCTAGTCTTACAACAAATCTTATTTTCTCAAACATGCTTTCAAACCTTTGCAAAAACCTTTTCCTCTAAACCCGTTTTCTAAAACCATTTTCTCTCTAAAGGGAGTGGAGGTTACGAGCGGCAATCAGTGTGCTGCAAGCGATTGGAATTCGATCAGGCTGACTTGTTCGTGAGCTAGAACAAGTGCTGCACAATCGTTTAGCGAGGTGCGAAGTTGCAATTGTGACACTAAGCAGAGCAAATCTAGTAACTCCATTTGTCTCAATCTAGCTACTGTCAAGATGATAATCCATTGGTCTCAAGCTAATCATTCAAAATGCTTTCCATTATTTGTGGTGTTGAAATGAGTATTCATTCATCAGTGGGTTGTTGCTGCCCAAGAAATCATGGATTGTTGCGCTAGGAGAAATCATGGGTACCACTCTGAGATGGAGGATTGAAATATTTTTCTCACGTGAAAAAATTAAAGTGTGGATAAAGGTTAGTACCATGGGATTAATGCAAAGAAAAGCGATTTGAAAAGTTCTAAACAAAAAGGATGAAATTCCCAAAGCAATGTCTTTTGAACAACCATGTTTATAAATTCGAGTATCATAATTCAAAATTATTTAATGTTTGATAATCATTTGCTGGTTCCTATTAAAAAGATGAAAATATCATACAGCTTGGGGTTTTTCAGGTGTAAGAAACTACATCACCTCCCCCCTTGTGTTTCCTGCATCTCTTAAGGTAGTTATGCACTGGAAAGATCTTTTTCCCACGAAGTAATGGTTGTTTCTCAAAATGCAAGTCAATGCCGTGACTGCAAAGTAAAAAATTCAAAATTAATCAGTGGAATGAAACATCAAGAATAGTATTCCAATCCTACCAAATTTATTCATTTTATTTTACTTGCCCAAAATAAATTATCCTTTACCAAATCCCAAAAAATTTCCTTAACTCTAATTTTGAAACTTTCCATCTTAGCCTAAATAAATGCATGAATACATATAAATAACTATACTTTCCCTTTCATACATAATAACTTAAATCTTAGCCTAAATAAATGCATGAATACATATAAATAACTATACTTTCCAATCGAGGCTTTTTAAGTTAAATTAAGAGTTCAGTTAACTTTGATACTTGTGCCATAGTTGTGTCTTCTTAGCCACTAAATTTTATAAGGTTCTAGTTATATCCTTTAATTTTAAATTATAATAATATGTGGTCTTCATTATTAATATTTTTAACTAAATGATGTCATCAAATACCAATTGAAAAGGTGTTGGCAAATTTAGCACAAGATAACAAACAAATGACCCCAAGAAGTGAAATGAAAAATATACATCAAATTAAAAGTTTCATCTTCGAACTTTGAGGATTGTGTTTATTTAGTTTTTGACATCTTGCACTTTCAGAAGTGCCTAATAGATCCCTAGCCTTTCAATTTTATGTCTGACAGGTCCCTGAACTTTGAACTTTGTGTGTAATAGAATGTTTAATTTTGTATCTAATAGACCTGTAGATTATAAAAAAAATATCAAAATTCAAGGACTAAATTTGTAGTTTTGAAAGTTTAAGGACCAAAAAGCACAAACTTGTTCAGACTGAATTGGTAATTTAACAAAAAAAAAAATATATCCCGTAATTTAACTAAAAACTATATCAAAGTTTTTTCTCTAAAGCTGCTAATCTTTGAGGATTGTGTTTATTCAGTTTTTGACATCTTGCACTTTCAAAAGTGTCTAATAGATCGCTAGCCTTTCAATTTTCTTTCTGACATGTCCCTGAACTTTCAATTTTGTGTGTAATAGAATTTTCAATTTTGTATCTAATACGTCTGTAGATTATAAAAAAATATCAGTATTCAAGGACTAAATTTGTAATTTTGAAAGTTCAATGACCAAAAAGACACAAACTTGTTCAGACTGAACCGGTAATTTAACAAAAAATATAACCTGTAATTTAACTAAAAAATAGGGGTAGTTGCATAAATGGCATTTAAGCCCAATGTAATATAATCTATGGCACAAGGATAAAATAATTGCATAAATACCACAAAAATTGGTAAAACACTAAAAGGCCCAAGCCCAACCACCATTTTGCACGCTTTTTCTTGATTTTCTCAAATTGAAAGCTATCATTAATAGCAGCTATCAATGATAGCCAATGATAGCTGGTATCAATTGTTATCACTAATAGCTACTATCAGTGATAACTTTCAATTTGAGAAATGTGCTATCAGTTATAGCCTTCGATTTCAAAAATGTGCTATAATTTGATATCAATGTTAGCTTTCAATTTGAGAAATATTAAGTTTGATGTCAATGATACATGAATATCACTAGTATCTACCTAAGTTTTATCACTGATATCATTGATAATTAATATACTAATACACAATTATTATTGATATACGGATATCAATAATATCTACCTATGGTATATCATTGTTATCATCGATCATTGATATTAGTATTACCAATACACGAATATCACCAATATCTACTTAAGTCATATCACTAATATCAATGATATCTACCTAAGTCATTCCATTGATGTCTACCTAAGATATATCACTTAAATTACTAATATTTTGACATTAAGACTATCAATGATATCACAGCTATTATTGATAAGGATATCACTAATATTTTCTAAGTTCTATCATTGATACATGGATATCATTGATATATACCTAAATTATATCACTAATGTCATTGATAATTGATATTACTGAAACGTGAATATCACGAATATCTGCCTAAATCTTATCACTAATATCACTGATGTCATTGATATCTACCTAAGTCAAATCACTAATATGAAGATATCATTGGTATCTACTTAAGTTATATCACTAATATCATCGATTTTAAATACTAAAATTGCCAAATTTATATCTCTACATTCAAATAGGACTTTAGTATATCAATGGCTATCATCGACTTCTATTATTATGTCATAATAATAGAAGTCTATCACTAATAGCTACTAATAGATTTTATAGGTTTTAGACTTTTAGTTTGAACTTACATAATTACTAATAAATTATTATACATTAGTTGATACAAGTCTATAACGAATAGACTTTTATCACTAATTGAAGTAGTCTATCAATGATAGAAGCATATCACTAATAGACTATGACTTAATCTATTAGTGATATCATAGGCTATCAATAATAATAGTTTATTACTAATAGACTTCATACTTTTAAACTCCTACAAAAAAAAAAATATACATTTTTTTTAGAAACAAACTTTGTTTGATAAGCATTATTTAGTTTCTTATTTCTAAATTTAAAAAGAGTTCTAATTTAAAAAAGTGGTCTCTTTCAAATCCGTTTTCATTTGGTATTTATATTTATCGTTTCATTTTAAATATAAAATTTGACAATTGACTTGTTGGTGTTAAGGCACTTATAAAAATAATGATGATGATTACGAACTCTCAAATCTTGGGTCCAAGAATCCAACTCGTCTTTTTTTAAAAAAATAAAAATAATAATAATTACTTTTAAATTAAAAAGATAGATACTTCTATGAGAGAGAGAGGGAGATAAAATTGTGTCATTTAAGTAAAAAGTTAGTACTTTGACAAAGGAGGGGGAGAAAAAATTGGGGAGACGGAGAAATTGGGAGAGACCATCAGGGAGAGAGGAAGAAGTTGGGAGAGAGGAGTGAAAGGGGGAGAGAAAATAGGAGTAAAGGGGAGAGAAGGTCAAATTTGGAATTTTAAAAAAATTTAAAAGTTGACCAGTCAACATTTGCTATATTTACAAATATTTTAAAGATGTGCTATATTTTTAAATTATTTCTCTAATTGTACAATATGCTATAATTTCTCTAAAAAATATATCAAAGTTTTTTCTCTAAAGTTGTTAGACTTTGATTAGATCAGTGTTAGTGCAATCCCTATCAATTACCATTCTCTGTTCTGGGCGCCTATCTTAATTTGTAAGAGCATGGAGAAGCTTATGAGGAACTTCCTCTAAGAAGGGACAGAAGAAGGAAGTGGGTGGTTCTTATTTGGTTAGGTCGGATAATTCTGTGAATTGGGGGAGAGGGGAGCTTGGAAATTTAAGGTTACGCAACAAAGCTCTATTGGCTAAATGGCTTTGACGCTTTATCCTTGAGCCCGAATCCTTGTGGCATATGATTATTGAGAGTAAACATGAATCCTATCCCTTTGAATTTGTGAAAAGATAATTCCTTTGAGCTCCCTTCCATTCCCCATTTGAAAGATAATTCCTTTGAGCTCCTTTCCATTTCCCATTTGATCTATTGTGCTGTGGGCGAAAAGAAAGGAAATGTATTTTTGGGAAGATTGCTGGTGGGGGATAGACCCCTCTCTTTTCCTTAGTTATATCTTTTGTCCTCCTTTAAAAATGTTCATGGTTCTATTTTTGTAGTTTGGTCGAAGTTATGTGCCTTTCTCGTTTGGTGTCTGTCATCCTTTGTCCAATAGGGAAACGATGGGAGTGGCATCTCTTCTTACTCTGGTGGAGCGTTTCAACTTTACATGCAGGATACGGGATATACGTGTTTCGAGTCCGATTTCTTTAGAAAGTTTTTCTTGGAAGTTTTTCTTTAGTATTTCATTCGACCCCTCTCCTGCTAGTGTGTTGGTATTTGATGTTTTATGGAGGATTAAGATTTCGAAGAAAATTATGATCTTTTCTAAACAAGTGTTGCTCGATCCAGTGAACACGTTGGATACGTTGATGAGAAAGATGTCTTTGTTAATGGTTCCTTTTTGTTGTATCCTTTGTCGAAACGCAGAGGAAAACCCGAATAACATTCTCTAGGAGTGTCACTTTACGAGGTCTGTGTGGAACTATTTTCTTCTAGTTCGATGTTGTGCTTGCTCACTAGAAGGATGTTTGTTTGATAATCGAGGAGTTTCTTCTCCATCCGCCTTTCAAAAAGAAAGGGCATTTTTTGTGGTTTGCCCATGTGTGTTTTGTTGTGGGATATTTAGGGGGAGAGAAACAACAGAGTGTTTAGAGGTGTGGATAGGGACCCTAATGAGGCTTGGTCCTTGGTGAGGTTCCATGTTTCCCTTTGGGCTTCAATTTTAAAGACCTTTTGTAATTATTCCCCAGGTGGCTTACTTTCTCTAAGGGGTTTTTGCAGACTTGGTTTTTTGTATGCCCTTATACTTTTTTTCATCTCTTAATGAAAGCAATTGATCAAGTATCAAAATTCAGAGACTAAATTAGCAAATTTGCAAGTTCAATGATCAAATTGACACAAACTTCAAAGTACAACTAAACCTATAATTTAACCAAAAATATAAAGTGGCACGGGGTAAAAGAAGAAATTGACTTATTGCTTCTAAGAAGAAAATATATTACAAGTGTAATTTCATTTATCAAATTATCTGTTTCTTCGATTGTTTGCCATGTCATCATTTAGTAAAGTGTAAGAACTACGAAAGCTTATAATTCGAAGTACAAGAATATAATTAAAACTTCAAAGCTTACGGCATAAATAGACAATCACCGAAGCTCGACCACTAAATTAATAATTTAACCAACTTTTTAAAATAACATCAAGGAAACAAAGATAGAGCACTTACCGCATTTTATAATACTCCTTGTAAGGCATCATTTCCTTTTTTCTAAGCTTGAGTAATGAGTTCCCATTCAGTTCACTCAAAACACCCGTTATGCAATATACATGACCATTGTGAGGAGTATACACCAAAGCATTCTCGAGTCTGCAAATGCAAACAAGTCCAGTTTTGGTCTGTACGTCATAAGCAAAGCCCTTGGTTGAGGAAATACCACGATGTACACAATATTCTCTGGATGAAACCAATACAGACAGAACAATCTCCCAGCTAATCAGTTCAACGCCAGTTGAAGGAAGCAGAAGATAATCGACTGTAGGACTATCTCCTAAACAAATCTCGTCATTTTCACTCAACTTGTTGTTCCATGTATGGTCCAACAAAACTCTGAAAATTGTAAGTTGGAACTGCCTACATAAAAGAACCTGGAAAAAAAGTTGACTATGAAGTCTATAATTAAGTTGTTTCATAAATTAATGTGTTAATGTTTTAAAGAATCGAAAGCTTCAAAAATAAAGGAAACCACCTGCTCTGGGCTAAGCTTAATAATGCCTATATACTTGAAATTCACATCAAAGCTTCCTCTGTCAACATCCAAGTCATGACACATGCTTTGGACTTCAAATTCAAGCTCAGTTCTCATGGCTAGCACAATGTTGTGAGCTGATATATCATCATGAAAGTTCTGCTGAAATTCAATCAGGTAGCAATGATACACTACACTAGAATTATTGGGACAGCAATGCACAAATTCTGGCGGAACATAAATTGGTTGTTCATCATCAAGTGGTTTATTCCCTGAACAATTTGGGTAAAATTAGATTAATTGGTGAATTATAATGGCCTCCATGTATTTGCGACGTGAAGCGGCCATAAGCAAGATGTAACTGAAACAGTTAAAATTGAAAAATGATAAGCACAAATACCAATTCCTTGTGCCACAGCTTCTTCAGCAACCATATCAGGGACAAGATTATCTGTCAAAGCACCATACTTATGAAGTTCTTTGCATGCTTCTAAACAAGCACTTTGCTTGGGATATTTAGCATCAACATTACTGGAAAAGGTCTGCAAAGGAGAGCTCTTAGGAAGATGCAAGGTGCAAGTTTCCTTATCCCATCTTGGTGTAGGCTTAAAATAACTACAAAATAATGAAATTAAAAGTAAGAAGACAAGAAAAGAAACGATAAAGAAACACTGCATTATCCATTCTAATTTACAAAACAAGAATGCAGTTGTCATTATTCTCAAACAGTAAACTACTATATAAAATGACTAACCAATCAGAAGGAAGGCGAGAGCAATAGAAGTATATCAAACCAACACTGGAACTTAGAGTCACAACAGCACCAGTGCTTTCAACACAATAGGATTCCTCGTCGTAATCACTTCTAAAAGGTAAGCAGGGAAGAGAGGCGTGACATAGAGATTCATTTCTCATAATTTCTCCACTGGCAAGATATCTTTGAAGTCTAGATAGAGTGGCAGAATCCCCACTGCATACAAGTAAACCAATGAATATAAAAGAAAATAGATAAGTCTATAGCATGTAAAATTGACTGTCTAGAAATACAAGATCAATACATAACCTAAAGTAATTCAACTAAAAAAATTTGAAAAGCAATTACCTCTCATAGCAAAGGTAAAAAGAAAACCACAGGGCAGAACAGGTGTACAAAAGGATTCAATTTACCTCTTTACCATCAAGATGTAATCTGAATTTTTCATCCTTGCACGACCTCTAGATTGTATGAAGCTACATACTGTGGATGACGGGTCAAATCTTATAACCAAATTACAACTTTGGACATCCAAACCCTCTTCAAGAATTGAGGTTGCAACAATGATGTTGACCTAAGAAAACATATTTCACCTGTCAAATTAAGCATTATACAAACACTAGTATAGTT
This sequence comes from Citrullus colocynthis, assembly GCA_031780015.1. Classification (NCBI taxonomy): domain Eukaryota; kingdom Viridiplantae; phylum Streptophyta; class Magnoliopsida; order Cucurbitales; family Cucurbitaceae; genus Citrullus; species Citrullus colocynthis. The sequence goes on from QLSR01000054.1 coordinate 1,304,451, forward strand.
GTAAATACTGCTGTTGCACTCATTTTCTTTTTTAACAGGAAACAAATTTGTCATTGATGGATGAAGAGGAAGAAAAAAGTTCAAGGATCCAAATATCTCAAGGGAGATAAAACAAAACAACCAAAGCAACAACTAGCATAACTCAACTAGCATAAAACTTGTACTATTGACCTCGCCACATTGTCAAGAAAAAAAATACAAAACAAAAAAAGAAAAGCACTAGAAGATACATGAGCCCATAAACAACCAACCAAAGAGAGGAACCAAAAGCACTGTTGTTTCACTTTGTAGACTTTAAGGACTCCATAGATTCTTCATTCTTAAGCCATTAACGGCTTCTAGAAGTATGAGATACACTTTTGGTTAAATTACAAATTTAGTCCCTAAACTTAGAAGCTCATGCATTGGTCCCTAAACTTTCAAAAGTGTCTTTGTCTAATAAGTCCTTAAACTTGCAATTTTGTTTCTAATAGGTATCTCAAAATTTTGAAATTTTTAAAAATTGTGTTAAATCACCAATTGACCCAAAAAGCTTAAGTTGATGGGTTATAATAAACTTAATTATATCAACACTTTTACATCCCCTCACTTGGGGGCTTGAAAATTTGTAAAAAGTCCAACAAGTGGAAATCAACATTAATTGGGGAGGAAATGACATTACAGGAGTTTGAACACAGGATCTCCTACTCTAATACCATGTTAAATCATTGATTGACCAAAAAGTTTAAGCTGATGGATTAAGATAAATTTAATTATATCAACACTTTAACAAATTAATCTATTAGATATAAAAAGGTGTAGAATATTGATATAATATTAAATTTACCATAACTCATCAACTTAAGCTTTTGGGTTAATTGGTGATTTAACATAGTACCAAAGCAAGAGGTCCTAAGTTTGAACCCCTATAAAGTCGTTTCTTTTTTTTTAAAAAAAAAAAAGAAACGATCTCTTTCATTAGTATAATGAAATGAGATATAATCTCATAGTACAATATAGGAGATTAAATAGCATCCTTAACACAGCCAACATAACAAAAAAGAAAAGAAGTCATTTCTTCCAAAATTAATGTTGAACTCCACTTGTTAGAACTTAAAAAAGTTTCAAGCCAACAAGGGAGAGAGTTTTAGAGTATTGGTAAATTATTGAATTTCCCACACCAGCTTAAGCTTTTGGGTTAGATTGGTGATTTAACAATATTAATATTGACTATGTTCTGAGAGATCAAATACCAAACAAAATGTTTCTGTTTCATAGTATTGAGGTCAAGCTGCTCCACAAGGTAACTGTTAAGGCTTACATTATTTTGGCAAGGCAGCATTGATTAGTCGAGGGTGTTGAGGGATTTGCAGGTAAAATTATCATAAAGGAGAAATAGTTGGAGTATGCTGAAGATTACCACTTTATATTTTTCTTCCTCTACATCCTGAAAATTTTCCTTGCAGGGTTGGTCAATGTCTTAAGCAGATTAGCGTCAACAAGCTTGAACAAAGGAGAGGTTGAGGATTTTCGGAGAAACAGAGCCCACCCTTCTCATTCGTAATCAAATATTTGTTAGTCGATTATAAAATCTTCTTTTGCGCAAAGTTGAAACAATTTATTGTTCATATTATTGTTTTTCTTCAATCCTTTCTCGTATTGGATTTTTCTCCTACGTAAGATAATGTGAGAGTACTAATTAGATGTATATTGATAAGATTAGTATAATATTAGTGTGGGCATTGCAGTAACTCGCTAGAGGTATCTTGGTTATAAATAGAGGATGTTAGGCAGAGAGATCTTAGAACGGTGTAGTTCATTTTAGTGAGAGTTTCCATTGTGGACTTTAGGAGAGAGATAGTCCTCCCAAAAGGCTATTGAAATAATGTAACTTCTCTTGATATTGCAATATATTACAAGCAATAGGTACCAGAACATGTTCATCCCAGGAAGATTGAAAAAAAAATGGCCCAAAAGGAATTAGAAGAGAGGATGGATAGTATCGAAAGAGACATTGTTGAGATCAGAGGTATGCTGCAGTCCTTGGATCAAAATATCGAGTGATCGACAATAGAAATTCATGAGAACCAATAATCAAGGGAAGAAACAGAGAAACCCCTTGTGCCAGCAAGTTCAAAATTGCATCATCGTCTGTGGAAGGTTCTCCACAAAAATTGAAAGGCACTAAAGGAGAAGGGAAAATTAAAAATGGAGGAATCCAAATCTCATCTGAGTCAGCTGAAAGCTCCTCACAAAAGCAAAAGATGGGGAAGGAAAATGGTGAATTAGAATGGGAGGAGAATTTTCTTAGAAAAATAGAAGAGGAGGTGGGAATCATGGAGTTTGGGAAAAGATTCAATGGAACATTCGTGAGGAAGATGAAGAAGTCGAGAAAGAAAGCAAAAACAACATTTGTAAGCAGTCTCGTGACAGAAGAGTGATGAGCAAGAGGATGAAAAAGCAATGAAGGAAAGAAGAAAAATACGATTGGCAAGAAGGAAAGGTGCAGACGCACAAAGAAATGACAAAGGAAGGACATGTCGACCACCACCAGTCGCAGAGGAAGCAGAAGGGCAACGAAATCGCATACCACCACAAAGACGGAGGACCGAGCAAAGGCTCGATTCCTTCTGGATGTAGCAATCGGCCAGGGAATGACTCTCATGGATTGGCATGCCAGTAAAGACGAAGGGCTGCAGATATGGAGAATCCCTTCCTTATTGTGGAATGTGGGTCTTCTTTTCAATCATCTAGAAAAATCCAAACAACTCGGCATTTAAAAGTTGGGCCTATCCTTTGGTTTGGGCGTTCCTTGAGGTAAGCATCTTAGTTTGTTATTTTATTATGGTGCTTGACCTCCAACAACTATGGAAGTAGTGGTAGAAATGTGCAGCTGAGTGGGACAACCAAATGATCGGATGAACATTGCCCGACAGTGGACAGCGGTGAAAATGTAAATGGTGCTGAAAATGACCATTCATGAAGGAGTTGCATACAAATGGGTGGCAGTAAACGAAAAAGAAGAAAGAAAGAAAGCAATTAAAGAATTATATGAAAGTTGTCTCAAATACTTTTACTCCACAGTTAAATATGCCAATCAATGGAAGTAAAGACACAGAAAAACATACCTTGCCACAACGAAATTCTTCCACAATTTCATTTTGTTTCTTCTTTGTCTGGGTTTGCAGCCCAGAGTTTGATCCAGCTATATATTTGGTCTTCCAGCAAGTGTGTTTTGGGAGCAATAAGCTCAATAGAGTTTTAAGAGCTACAGCAGTGACAATTCTTTCAACAAATACTATACATCTCATATCCTCGATAGACCTATCATATAATGCCACCTCAATCAATCAAGAAATCAATAACCAAATCTTTCGATAAGAACACAAAAGTGAATGCACCAAGGGAAAGCTGATTGACAGTGGCTTGAACAAAGTTGGTTCAGAACATTCAAAACATGATGCCAGCATTGATGAAGATAGATCACCAGGGGCGGAGCGAAAGAAGTTGCCTCTTCTTGGTTCATTGTAGATTAAAAATTATATGGAATTAAAGTATTATCTCTACTCTGCCAATCTTTATCAAAATTGACATGATAAACACATATATACAATGTTTGTTTGTTTGTTTTCTTTCTTTCTTTTCTTCTTTTTTTGTATGAAAAATGTAAGATTTTGCCCCTTTCTGTAAAAAGTTACTAGCTCTACCCGTGGAGAAGGGCCAATTATTTTTATAACATTTAAATAAGTATAACAAATATACATGTAAATTTAACATCAATTTCACGTAAGATTTACTCATGCCTCCAATTACCTGCAAAATTCCCAATGCTGCAGAGAAAATTGGAATGGGAACGGATACAACAATTGAAGTCATAAATTGACAAGAAAGAACTTTTCCACACAAGAGACAACACTGACGAGGGAAGCAACCATGCACAAAACAGATACCTGTATTCAAGTAGGGATGCAATGAGACAAACAACTTTTGCAGTCATAAGACCTGCAGCCATATCAGCCTCAACATTATCACCAATAGATCCATAGGGACATCCTGCAAGATGACATTTTTATAATATTTTTATGATAAAAAAAAGGGAAGAAGAGGTGAGCATGGGAAACAATCTAATATGTATACCAATTCATCATACACTGTGGAACACAACGTACCTGATTTTAAAGGATTAGCAAGTAGCTTCAAGGCATCAGAACAGAAACTTTTCACCATTGCCTCACCAATAATATCCAATGTTTCCCATGGAGAGAAATCATCTTCCATCCATGATAAAGACTCAGCAGCCTGTTCAGCAATGCAAGTCGAGTGATGCCAGAAATGCTACGCATCAAACCAAAACAATAGAAGTACCTACCTTCCAGGCTAACCAAAGACCAAGTTCATCTAAGCAATACATCAAAGCCAAAAAAGCTTTAGATATCCGTTTTCTAGTCGGTTCAACCTTGGAAGGATTGAGATCTGAATTCTCCAGAGAGTGTTCATGCTGCAAATAAGATTACACAGCCATAAGCATCAAGAGTCCAACTGAGAACTATATCTATTGAATAAGAGATGGACCTGTTTAAACATAATATTTTTACAGTAGAAAAATGTTTTGTAAACTCAGAATTATGTCGGCACGTTCTAAAGACAACTTTCAATAATATTTTTCTGTTATCATGTATATTCTTGGTTATTTTCTAATGCCATCCAACAGAAAATATGAGAGAGTTTGCAACATTGATAAAATGGATACAGTATTCAATTAAAAAAAATAATAATAATAATAGTTAATTTTTCTAGATGTTTCTTATAAAAAGAAATGAATACAATAGTTAATAAAACAATATTCAAACATTCTAGAGAATAGCTTCTGCTAAAAATATTTTTTCTCTTATTCATCTTAGATAGAAAAGGTTTTCTTAAATAGAGAAACACCTATTACAAATAAGAAAATAAATATACAATAACGAAAAATAAATACAACAAATATTTCACAATAAATACATTGAAAATATTAACACAAAAGGAAATAATCAACAATCCTCCTCAAGCTAGTTTGAAGATATCATTCATGACAGCTTGTCAATCAACTTGTTGAATTGCCACTTAGGAAGATCTTTAGTTAATACATCTACGATTTGCTTGTTGTTGGAAGGGAGGAATGCATATAACTCCTACATCAATCTTCTTTTTATAAAATGTTTATCAAGTTCAATATGTTTCGTCCTATCATGAAAGACTGGATTCTAGGTAATGGAGATTGCTACCTTGTGTTGAAAAAGGAAAATATTTGGGAGATATTTTAGAATTTATCTCTTTCCTTATATATGTTTTCAATATTTTTTCCTTGTTTAAGTTTCTTATCTCTATTTATTCTTCCTCTTGTAATTCTTTGATTGTATCAAACAAATAAAGAAAAAGAGAAACTTCTATCGTGGTTTTTTCTCCCTAATCTAGGGTTTTTCCACGTACACCTTTGTGTTATTTTTCTTTCTCTCTTTCAATATGGTATCAGAGCAAGGTGAGGAAACCCTAGCCGTCACTGACGAAAATAACCCTAGGCAAGAACTGCCGCCACCGTTGCCGACAGGATCCGCCGCTGCTGCCACCACCACAGAATCCGCCGTCCAAGCTGCGATCCACGAGTATCTCCGGTCGCTCAACCCAAACGCTGCTGCCGCTTTTGTTCAGAGCCTACTGCCGCAATGGGAAAACCCTAGCGCCGCGCCTCCTCGTATCCACCCGCCGCCATCTGAGAATGTCGGACTTGCTACTCAGATCTACCGACAAGCCGCCGGCCATCCCGATTTGCGCCTCTCGTCGACCGTCTCTGCCGCACAGCCGCACGTCGAGGAGGTCAGATCTGCGTCTAACCCCGATCGGCGCCTCCATCTGACCAGCGCTACTACACAGCTACCATTTGCTGAGATCGGAAGTTCGTCTGGGTGTCTTGGGCAGCCGAGAGTCGATGCCGGCGTCGGTATTCCTCCGACCACCGCGGCTACCACCGGATCTAGTGGTTTTTTTTCTCTTCAACAACAACTCGCCGATCTTCAAGCAAATTTTCAACAACAAATTGTTGCTCTCAGAGCCACACTAAGTGCTTCTATTCGTATAGGTAAAAGTGCAGTAAATTCGAGTATCCCGTCAGATTTACCGTTGTATCCAGTGCATCCAGTAACTACAATCCCGACCATTACACCGACATCTTATTTGTCTGGTCCAATAAGCAATGCCACTAGACTGACTATTGGTGAAAAATTGAATGGCCAAAATTACTTCTCCTGGTCTCAGTCGGTAAAAATGATTCTTGAAGGGCGTCACAAATTTGGGTATTTAACTGGCGACATACCAAAACCCAGACCAGGAGACCCGCAAGAGCACATTTGGAAAGGAGAGGATTCCCTACTCCGGTCACTTTTAATTCATAGTATGGAACCTCAAATTGGAAAGCCCTTACTGTATGCTGCCACAGCTCGAGATATTTGGGATGCCGTTCAGAAATTATACTCCAAAAGACAGAACGCCTCTCAACTCTACACACTGCGGAAACAAATCCACGAATGTAAACAAGGTACTATGGATGTTACATCATACTTTAACAAATTGTCTCTGATATGGCAGGAAATGGATTTGTGTCGAGAACTTGTTTGGGATTGTCTGTGTGGGGGAGTTCAATACTACAAACTTGAGGAAATTGACCGAGTATATGATTTCTTAGCCGGCTTAAACTCCAAATTCGATGCTGTACGAAGTTGAATTTTGGGACAGAAACCAACACCAACCTTGATGGAAGTCTGTTCCGAAGTTAGGCTTGAGGAAGATAGAACGAGTGCTATGAATACTGTGGGTACCTCCATTACTGACTCAGCTGCGTTCAACGCAAAAATAACTAGTACAACTGGAGACAAGCAGAATGGGAAACCTCCTCCAGTCTGTGAACACTGTAAAAAACCATGGCACACGAAAGATCAGTGTTGGAAGCTACATGGTCGGCCTCCGAATGGTAAACGTCGACCTCCAAACAACAAACCTAATCAGGCCTTGATAAGTGACTCGGAACCATGTCGTCAAGAGAACTACCCAGCTGACAATGGTACCACTACTCTTGGGGCAATTGCACATTCAGGTATTTCTCCATCCTTGAGTTTACTCAGCGTTACTGTCCAGAAACCCTAGATTCTTGATTCAGGAGCTACGGATCATTTGACTGGAACTTCTGACGATTTCCTATCTTATCATCCATGTGCTGGTAATGAAAAGATTCGAATTGCTGACGGGACACTTGCCCCTGTTGCCGGCAAGGGTCATATTTCTCCTTTCGATGGTCTAATATTACAGAATGTCCTGCATGTTCCCAAAATCTCATATAACCTACTGTCTATGAGTAAGATAACCAGAGATTTAAATTGTCGTGTAGCTTTCTCACCCGATGATGTTCTTTTTCAGGACTTGAGCTCGGGGAAGACGATTGGCACTGCCCAGCACAATAGGGGACTCTATTTCCTTAATAATGATACTTCCTCTAGGCAAAGCTCTAGGACTAGTTTGTTATCTTCCTATTTTTCAACTTCTGAAACTGACTGTATGTTATGGCATTTTCGTCTTGGCCATCCCAATTTCCCATATATGAAATATTTATTTCCCCATTTGTTTAATAAAGTTGACATCTCCTCTTTATCTTGCGATGTGCGTATTCGTGCAAAACAACACAGAGTCTCCTTCCCGTCTCAACCTTACAAACCCTCTCAACCTTTCACCCTTATTCACAGCGATGTCTGGGGCCCCTCGAGGATTACCACCTCGTCGGGTAAACGTTGGTTTGTTACCTTCATTGATGACCACACTCGTCTTACTTGGGTCTTCCTTTTAACAAATAAGTCTGAAGTCTCCTCCATTTTCCAACAGTTCTACACCACCATTGAAACTCAGTTTAATGCCAGAATTTCCATTCTTCAAAGTGACAATGGTCGTGAATTCCTCACTAATACCCTCTGAGCGTTCTTATCCACTAAAGGTATCGTTCACCAGAGCTCATGTGTCTATACGCCCCAACAAAATGGAGTGGCTGAAAGAAAAAACCGTCATCTTCTTGAAGTTGCCCGGTCTCTTATGCTTTCAGCCTCTCTTCCATCTTACCTGTGGGGAGATGCCGTATTGACTGCAGCTCATCTTATAAATCGGATGCCTTCTCGCGTTCTCCACTTCCAAACCCCTCTTGACTACCTAAAATTGTCTTATCCCACCACTCGCCTTATACCTGATGTTCCTCTCCGCGTGTTTGGATGTATAGCATTTGTCCACAGCTTCGGTCCAAACCAGACTAAGTTCTCCCCTCGGGCCCAGAAATGTGTCTTTGTTGGATATCCCCTCCACCAGCGTGGTTATAAATGTTTCCATCCCACTTCCCGGAAAGACTTCATCTCTATGGATATCACCTTCCTAGAAGATCAACCTTTTTTTCCCGTTAGTCCTCTTCAGAGGGAGAGCAATAATGAAGAGACTAACTATCCAAATTCTCCAAATCCCCTTTATGAACCTACTCTAACAACCCACGACACTATCCTATCCACCAGACAAGTCCCATGGATAACGTACTACAGGAAGAATCTTAGAAAGGAAATGGCGGCCCCTACTGATGTGCTGGCTCCGGTCCAATCATCCGAACCGACACAAGCCCAAGGTACAACTGATCCTGAAAATAATACTACTTGCATTGAAAATATCTGTGTTGAAAACGATATTGTGGACCTGACAAAACGTTCGACAGAAGAGGGTAAAGATGATATGACAGAAAATAATCAGGTTGCTGAAAATGAGGCAGTGTCAACAACAGTTGAGGAGAATGAAAAAGGGATAGAACCCCAAAACCCTACTGGAGAAGAGCCCGACAAGACAGGAGAGGGTGATACCAATCTAGACCTGCCCATTGCATTAAGAAAGGGCACAAGATCTTGCACCAGGTATCCTATGTACAGCTTCCTCTCCTATAATAATTTGTCTTCTAAATTCAGAGCATTTACTGTTAGTCTTGATACTGTAACCATACCGAAAAACATATATGCTGCTATGGAAATCCCTGAAGGAAGACTGTTGTTATGGAAGAAATTAGAGCTCTTGAGAAAAATCATACTTGGGAACGTGTTGTTCTTCCGAAAGGGCATAAACCAATTGGATGTAAATGGGTATTCACAACAAAGTATAAATCTGACGGAACTCTTGACAGATATAAAGCCAGGCTTGTAGCAAAAGGATTCACTCAGACTTTTGGGGTAGACTATTTCGAAATTTTTTCACCTGTCGCAAAGTTGAACACAATCAGAGTCCTTCTGTCAGTTGCAGTAAACAGAGATTGGCCTCTCTATCAGCTAGATGTGAAAAACGCCTTTTTGAATGGTGATCTAGAAGAAGAAGTGTATATGAGCCCCCCTCCTGGCTTTGAAGACCAATTTGATCGATGTGTGTGTAAACTTAGAAAGGCCTTGTATGGATTAAAACAGTCACCAAGAGCATGGTTTCAGAGATTCACTACCTTTGTTAAGTCCCAAGGCTTCACTCAAGGACACTCTGACCATACCTTATTTACAAAGAGGTCTGTCTCAGGTAAGATTGCGGTTCTGATTGTATACGTCGATGACATCGTTTTATCTGGAGATAATACTGCTGAAATCAACAAGTTAAAACAGAAAATGGCAGACGAATTTGAAATTAAAGACCTAGGAAATCTAAAGTATTTTCTTGGGGGAGATAGCAAGATCAAAAGAAGGTATCTCAGTTTCTCAACGCAAATACACTCTTGATTTACTGAAAGAAACAGGTATGACCGGATGCAGACCTGCTGACACTCCGATCGAGTCTAATGCCAAATTGAGAGAGTCTATTACCAAAGTTCCTGTTAATAAAGAGAGATATCAACGTCTAGTTGGGAGACTAATCTACTTAGCACACACTAGACCAGATATCTCCTATGCTGTCAGTGTTGTGAGTCAGTTTATGCAAGCTCCCTACGAAGAACACATGGAAGCTGTAAACAAGATTCTAAGGTATTTGAAGAGCACACCAGGAAAAGGATTGATGTTTAGAAAATCCGACAGAAAATACATCGAAGCCTATACAGACTCTGACTGGGCAGGATCAGTAATTGACAGAAAATCTACATCTGGATATTGCACCTTTGTGTGGGGTAACCTTGTAACGTGGAGAAGTAAGAAGCAAAGTGTAGTTGCTAGAAGTAGTGCTGAAGCAGAATACAGAGCTATGAGTCATGGAATATGTGAAGAAATCTGGTTGAAGAAAGTTCTATCTGATCTTCACCAAAGCAGTGAACTACCTATGAAACTCTATTGTGACAATAAGGCTGCTATTAGCATTGCAAACAATCCAGTTCAGCATGATAGAACAAAACATGTGGAGATCGATAGGCACTTTATAAAGGAGAAACTGGAAAACGGAAGCATTTGCATTCCGTATATTCCTTCCAGTCAGCAAGTTGTAGATGTTCTTACCAAAGGGTTGCTTAAGCAGAACTTTGATGCATGTGTAAGCAAGATGGGTCTAATTGACATTTACGTTCCATCTTGAGGGGGAGTGTTGAAAAAGGAAAATATTTGGGAGATATTTTAGAATTTATCTCTTTCCTTATATATGTTTTCAATATTTTTTCCTTGTTTAAGTTTCTTATCTCTATTTATTCTCCTCTTGTAATTCTTTGATTGTATCAAACAAATAAAGAAAAAGAGAAACTTCTATCGTGGTTTTTTCTCCCTAATCTAGGGTTTTTCCACGTACACCTTTGTGTTATTTTTCTTTCTCTCTTTCAATACCTTGTTATCACAGTAAATCCGCACGGGCATTGTCAAAAAGAATTTCAACTCTTCCAATAGTCATTTTATCCATACGCCCTCACAAATACCATGTGCTAATACCCTAAATTCTGCTTCAGTGCTACTCCTTGCTACCAGCCTTTGCTTTTTACTATGTCAAATAACTAAAACTTCCTCCAACAAAGGAGCAATAACCAGAAGGCGATCTTCTATCAGTCGTGCTACCTGCCCAATCGACATCAGTGTAAACCTCAACATGTAGGTGGTCATGTTTCTTAAAGAATATGCCTTTTCCTGGGTACCTTTCAAATATCTCAGGATTCTAAAAATAACTTCAAAGTGAGCTGGCCCAGGGGCATGCATGAACTAGCTTACCATACTAACTACAAAAGCAATGTCGAGGCGTGTGTGAAAGAGATATATGAGTCTTCCCACAAGTCCCTAGTACTTTTATTTTTCTTTTACCTCTTTTTCATTTTATTTTACCTCTCTTTCAATTGCAATTTCCAATTTTAAGTTCTGCTCATTGAGAGTTTCTGCTACTCTACATCCAAGTAAACCGGTCTGTTTGAGTAGATCAAGGATATACTTCCTTTGGTTGACAAGAATACTGTTTTTGGACCTAGCAAACTCCATGTCTAGGAAGTACTTTAAGGATCCCAAGACTTTGATTTGGAAATCATTTGCCAATTTTTTCTTCACGATAGTCATTCTTGTCACATCATTACATGTAAGTATGATATCATCAACATATAATATCAAAACAACAACCTTGTCATTTCCAGTATGCTTATAGAACATAGTGTGGCTTGACTTTGGTTGAATCCATAGCTTGTGACTGCCTTTCCAAAACGTCCAAACCAAGCTCTAAGAGACTGTTTAAGGCCATATAATGATTTCTTTGACTTGCATACTTTGTTAACCTCAAGGTCCACTTCAAAACCAGGTGGCAAGTCCATAAATACCTCTTCTTCAAGATCCCCATTGAGAAAGGCATTCTTAACGTCAAGCTGATAAGCAGCCAATCAAAATTAACTGTAACAGACAACAGAAATCTGATAGAATCAATTTGAGTAATTGGGGCAAATGTTTCTTGATAAATCAATTCCATAGATCTGAGTGAACCCCTTAGCAACCAATCTGACCTTGTACCATTAAATACTACCATCTGCATTACATTTTACAGTGAACACCCACTTGCATCCCGCTATTTCTTATCTTCTGGTAGATGAACTATGTCCCAAGTACCATTTTCTTTTAGTGCATTCATCTCTTCCATCACTGCTAATTTCCAATTAAAATCATTTAGGGCCTCCTGTATATTTTTTTAAATAAATAGGTTGGTTATTTTGAATGTGAAGGCTTTATGACTATCAGACAATCTATGATAAGAAAGATAGTTTGCAATGGGATATTTTGTGCATTGTGACAGGTACTTTTCCTATGGGCAATTGGCATACCAAGATCAGAGACATTAGGTAACATATTATGAGAAGGACAGCTGAGAGAAATACCTGGATTTTCAGAATCGTTCATCGGAGCATTAGATTGGTCCTGTGATAGGTCAATTTTCTGATCTCTATTCCTTTGAGTCAAGTTTCTTCTAGGATAAACCTAAAAGTCTAATCAGTTTGTAGTGTTCCTCCCCTTGTCGAAGAATTTTCCACACTTGGCATCGAAGGACTAGAACTCATACTTTCACAACTAATGATGTTTGGGAGACGTGAAGTGTCTCAAAAATTCTCTTCAAGGATAAATGTCTCCCCTGAAGCGAATTTGGGCCAAAAAATGGTTGATTTTCCAAGAAAGACACATCAATACTCTCAAAATTCTTGTTGGTCAAAGGTCAAACCCTTTGTACGCCTTCTTAGGGGAAACATAGCTTACAAAAATGCATTTAACAGCTCGAGGGACAAGTTTAGCTTAGGAAAGGGGAAGACTATGAACATAAACAATGCACCCAAATATTTTGATGGGTGAATCTGAGAACAGCCAAACAATAGGAAACAACTCTTTGAGGTGATTTAAAGGAGTTTCAAAATTCACACCTTAGTTGGCATTCGATTGATCAGGTAGGCAGCTGTAAGAACTGCATCACCCCACAAATATTTTAGAACATGCATAGAAAACATAAGGACACGTGCAACTTCGAGTAAATGTCTATTTTTTCGCTCAGCAATACCATTATATGGAGGAGTATCACGACACATAGCTTGATGAAAAATACTCTTATCTTATAAAGAAGTGGTTAATTGTTCGTTTCAAAATTCAATCCCATTATCCGAGTGAAGAATGCAAATTTTTGCTTCAAATTAAGCCTCAATCATATTATAAAAATGAACAAAGACCTCTTATATTTTCTACTTTTTAGTTAACAAATAAAGCTAAGTCAAACGAGTATGATCATCGATAGAGGTAACAAACCAACAGTTGACATTATTACCCCGAACATCAGTATGAAAAAAGGTGATGAAGCCTTGTAAGGGTTGGGTGAAAGGTGGATCAATAATGTTTGGCAAAAATGCAACTTTCACATTGAAAAACAAAACAATCAATTCCTTCAAATAAATCAATTCCTTCAAATAATTCTAGAAACAAAAATTTTAAGTAAACAAAATTTGGATGCCTAATCTACGATGCCAAAGCATTATAGTTTCTTGAACAGAAAAAGAATTTGACACTACTCAAGTCCTGAACTTTTTTATGACTAGTTGAAACTTCATCAAAGTAATAGAGACCATCAATCATCCTAGCACATCCAATTGTCACCCCCCGAGTCCTAATCCTGAAAGAAGCAATGAGTTTCACAGAAGATAACACGACAGTTGGCATCCTCAGATATTTTACTCACAGATAACGAATTGCAACCTAATTTTGAAACATGAAGGACAATACGTAATGTGATTTTTGTACTCAAAGGGATAGTTCCTTTTCCAGCAATAGGAAACCGACAAAACCCTAAAAACTAGACTCCACGAGCAGCTGGATGAAGACACGTGGCTACTGCAAGGAGTGATGAGCTCGGAATCTTGTGGTGTCCAGCAGCGAAGACGCAATGTTCAGTGGGGTTCAACAAACCCGCGGAGACGGTGGCAAATTTAGGGTTTTTTTGGGTTTCAAAATAATTATTGCTCTGATACTATGCTAAAAATGTTTTTTCTCTTATTTATCTTTGTTAGAAAAGGTTTTCTTAACTCGAAGAAACCTAAGAAGCACAGAAACTAACATGCGACACAAATACGACACCACACCAACACAGCGACACACCAATTTCCAAAAAAGTAGGACACGACACGTTGGGGACACATTATTATTATTATTATTTACAAAAATAAATATATGTTGTGCATATAAACATATCGTGGAAATGGAACTTGCGTCGGGCAAAAAAAAAAAGATTGATTTAACAAAAGGAAGAAAAAAAACAAAAATGGAGAAAAAATATGATAAATACAAAAGAATATAAATGAAAAAAAGGACACAACAGAAGGTATGAGAAACAAAAATGGGAAAAATATAAAAACAAAAGGGAAAAAACAGAAATCGGAGGGAAAGAAACCAAAGTTGCCGGCAGTGGAGGGTTAGAGGGTTTTCAAGTCGCCAACATGGAGGAAGAATCGTGGGTGGGTGGGCATGGGAGACTCTTCTGTAAGTGCGTAAGTCACTAAGTGTGACAAAACAAGTTTAAAGATTTAAAAATTTTGGATTGGGCTTGGGCTTAAAATGCCCACAATGGGTCTTAATTATTTTAAAAAAAAAAAATTTGTAGCTCCCGTGTCCTAGAGGTGTCCTGTCATGTCCATAAGGTGTTCTGCCGTGTCGGAAATAAAAAAATAATAAATTAACGGACATGCCAGCTGGCATGTCCGACACGTGTCGGGGGATGCCAGTGTCTGACATGTGTCCGACACCAATACTTTGCCATTTTAGAAGTGTCAGTGCTTTATACGAAGAAGCACCCATTACAAATAAGGAAATAAATATACAATAAAGAAAAAGTAAATTCAACAAATATTCCACAATAAATAGAATGAAAATATCAACACAAAAAGAAATAATTAACAGTTTCAAAATTTTCTCCAACCACACTACAGCTATTAGGCTTCAGTTTCAAATAAAGCAATAAGCAAAGCTAAGATCCTCATTGATAATCTTGAACAAAAGAAACTAAAATGGATTTAAGCTAAGAATGGAGTGGAGAACGAAAGAAGGAAGAGGAGAAAGGAGATTTTTTTTTTCTTTTTATGTAGAAAAGGAATACTATCTTACAATTTACATTAAATTAAATTTTAAAAACACAGTTTAAGAAAAAAGTATTTTCAAACAATTATCTGAAACAGAAGCTAAGAATAATTAGTAATCATTCTAAAAAATGTTTTCCCACAAACAGGTTCAAAAAAAATACTTAACTAACACTACGTCTGAATTTTGAAAGTTCATGCCTTGATAAGTTTGCAGATGAAATATTGATTCAATTACACTTTCTATTTAGTAGTTGCCAAAAGACAGCATGATACAGTAAACTTCGAATGAAAAGTAGAGATTTCTTGATGTAGATCAGTTTATAAAGACCTGAGATATGTTTTATATTTATTTTGTATTTGTCTTTTATTTTATTAGGTTTTTAATTAATATAACCAGTCCAGCCGGTTAACAAGTCAACTTCTAAACCTATACATACTTAGCATTACTTCAATTTTGTACGGATTGAATTCATTTCAATAAAATTCCTATATTGGTGTACACCGATTGGTATCAGAACATCAAGATTGCTTGGGCTTGATGGTAGAAAAGAAACCCGATACAATGGAGACTTCCCAAAGCAAAGATGCAGAGACAACCACCATACTATCACCGAAATCCTTGACAAAATGCTTCCCAGTCAGTCGAAGGATCAATCAATGGTATCATGAGTCAACTAGAAAACATTTCTGTGTCCAGTTAGATCAGCTATCCAAAAATTAGAAACAGCAGCAAGAACGTCTGAAATAACCACAAGAAATTGGAATGGAACAAGGTCTTGGGTTTGAAGAAAAACTCCACAACATCCAGCAACCTCTAGTTCATCCAAGAAACTTTCAAGACCCACAATTTAATATTCAAAAACCACCAAGGTTTAGAGCTTATCAACGGAGACAATAGTAGGAGACTGATTTGTACACTGAAGAAGAAGAGGAAGAAGATCAATGAGAGCAGATCATGGAGAGAAGAGCTCAAAGACCACAGTTTCAGATGGAAGAACTGAGCGACTACAAAGTGAAGCAAGCCCTACCAAATTTCTATAGTAAATGTGACATCGAAGCGTTTCTTGAATGGATCAAGAGTGTGGAAAATTTCTTCAAATACGCTAAGTTCAGTTGCTATCAAGTTTAGGAGGAGCTGCTGCATAGTGGGAACAAATTGAAGAAAACTGGCTGCGTTGTGGGAAAGAACCGATCAAGACTTGGGAAAGGATGAAGAGAATGATGAGAGATCAAGAAAAGTGGCTGACTATACAGAGGAATTTCACCGTTTAGGAGCAAGAACAAACTTGGCAGAGAGCGAAAATCACTTATTGCTCGATTTGTGGGAGGCCTTCGATCAGATATCAAGGAAATGGTCAAAGCACATCCAATTGTGTTTCTCTTTGATGCAATAGCTTTGGTAGAAACTATTGAAGAAATGAATGAGGAACAATCAAGAAAGACTCCCTGGGATCAAAATAACTTTGGTCTCAAAAGAAATCCTACAAAGAACATATCACCACCAAAGACGGTTCAAAAGGTAAAGAAATTGAACAACCATCAAGTAAGGGCAAAATGGAACATAACTCTACCAAGAAAGCTCCAAGAAATACGTATGATTGGCCAAACATGAGGAAATGATTCAGGTGCATTCAAACAGTACACCTATCAACAATTGTCCTTCGAGAAAGACCCTAACTATGCGAGATGAAGAAGCACATTTTGATGAGAAAGATTGTGAGACATCAGGCAAAGAAGATGTCAATTATCTAGAAGCAGATGAGGGAGCACAACTATCTTGTGTGGTGCACGATTGCTGCTTGCACGTAAAACCGAACAGCAACCTTAAAGACATACCTTGTTCAAAACCAAGTGCACAGTCAACGGCAAGATTTGTAGTGTTATATTTGATAGCAGAAGCAATAAGAACATAGTTTCCAAGAAGCTTGTCACGGCATTGAACCTCATAACAGAGCCACACCCAAGTCCTTACAAGGTAAGTTGGATCAAGAAGGGTGTCGCACAGTTCAGTTATCTGTGATCTATTGGATATGGATGCATGCCATATTCTTCTCAGACGACCATGGCAGTATGAACTCTAAACAACTCATAAAAAGCGCAACAATACCTATGAATTCTCTAGGATGGGAAAGAAGATAGTCCTCCTTCCTCTAAACCAACAAGCACCTTCTAAAAAAGGAAAACATGTAGAAAACAATGGAAGCCTATTCATAGTGGTAGGAGGAAAAGAATTGATCAAAGAGGCAAACAAGTCGGTTTGGGGCTTAATAGTAAAAGGAACCAAGGAATCAACAAATTCTACTCATTTGCCACCAGAATTTAAAGAATTATTGAATTAACACCCGTCTTTAGTGAAGACACCAACAGAACTACCCCTCTTCATGACATTCAACACCAAATTGATTTTGTTCCAAGTGCGAGTTTACTCCATCTACCTCATTATAGGATGAGCCCGAAGGAAATTCCTATCGAATACTATAGGATGAGCCTGAAGGAATACCAAGTACTTTATGATGAACTCCTACAAAAAGGACACATCAAGCCAAGCATCAACAATTGTGCAGTGCCAGCTCTTTTAACACCAAAGAAAGAAGGAAGTTGGAGAATGTGTGTCGATAGCATAACAAAAAAACAAAATAACAATCAAATACCATTTTCCCATTCCACGGATCAGTGATCTATTGGACCAGCTTGGCGGTTCAAAAATTATCTTCTTTGCAAAGAGTTTATTTTACTAACAGGCCCTTGTTCTCTTAAATTCATCCCATCTCAAAAGAATATAAACCAAATGCATACAGGTGGATTTCGTTTCTTCAAAGATTCAACTTTGTAATTAAATTCCAATCTAAAAAAGAGAATCGAGTGGCAGATGCTCTTAGTTGAAAAGAAAATATACTCATTATCCTAAGAGGAGAAGTCGTTGCTTTTGAACACCTTCCTGCACTCTATGCTACTAACCCAGATTTTCAAATTATTTGGTTTCAATGTTCTAACAATTTAAATGTTTAAGAATTCCATACTACATGCTAATGGATTAGCTAGCCATTTCGGGAGAGATAAAACATTGGATTTGGTTTCTCAAAGGTACTATTGGCCACTATTAAGAAAAGATGTTCAAAATTTTGTTAAATGTTGTTTTACTTGTCAAACAGCTAAAGGTTCCACGAACGTTGGATTTTATGTACCACTTCCTACTCCAACAATAATTTGGGAAGATCTCTCCATGGATTTCATCCTAGGATTACCACGCAATCAAAGAAATCATGATTCAGTAATGGTAGGTTGACAGATTCAGCAAGATGGCACATTTTCTTCCTTGGAAAAAGACTCATGATCCTAGGATGACCACGTACTCAAAGAAATCATGATTCAGTAATGGTAGTGGTTGACAAATTCAGTAAGATGGCACATTTCTTCCTTGTAAAAAGACTCATGATGCTATTTATATTGCTAGCCTTCTCTTTCAAGAACTTGCCAAATTACATGGCATTCCCCGAACAATTTTTTCAGATAAGCCATTTTTGAAAGACCCTTGGGAAAGTTTGATACTATACTCAAACATAGTTCCACAACCCACCCTCAAACAGATGGGCAAACGGAAGTCACAAACAGAACATTGGGAAATCCAATATGCTACCTATCAAGGGATCATCCTAAACAATGGGATCTTATTCTTGGACAAGCTGAAATTGCTTTCAACTTCATGAAGAACCAGTCAACAGGGAAGTGTCCCTTCGAAGTAGTATATACTAAAATGCCAAGACTTCCGTGGATCTTGTAAACCTACCCACTCCTGTTGATCGTAGCAGCAAAGCTGAAAGTATGGCTAATAAGATAGTCATACTCCCTAAAGAAGTCCAACAAAACATTGATCGCTCCAATGAAGTTGATAAGAAAGCAATAGATAAACACCATCATTTTCATCAGTATCATATTGGAGATTTTGTGATGATCCACTTAAGGAAAGCTCGATTTCCAACTAGAACCTACAACAAATTGAAGAATAGAAAGCTGGGGGGCATTTCCTGTCACTCAAGTTTATGGAGCAAATGCCCTCGCATTGAATTACCACCAGATCTTCACATCAACCCAGTGTCTAACGTTGCTAACATCCTTCCTTACCATGCTCCAGACAGCTTCCATTTAGCTTCTTAAAGAAAATTTGAAGACGAGTTAGTTTTGAGAGGGTAGATTTCTGGACAACAGAAGGCAGCTTCATTCAGCAAAGGCAAGGAAATAACCAGCAAGTCTTACCAAGAAATCAAGAAAAGAACCAACAAGTTCTTCCAAGAAATCAAGAACAGCACTATAATCTTCTGCACAATCAAGAACAATTCGACAATCCAATCCACAGCCAACAACGTGGGAATTTCCATCAAGATTTTCACGTGTGATCAACAAAATTGCCAAAAATATCAAAAGCGTGATCAACGTGCTCAAGGGCTTCAAGTGGATCCACCCCACCATTTACAAGGGCTTCAAGAAAGACTAAGAAGTCCACCAAGACCCTTCATTCAAAGAAATCAACTGGGTATGAACAATTATCATCCAGTTTTTTAACAACACCATCCTCCTCATAGATCTTTTCTTCAAAAAATGGGTTGGTTTTGATCCTGACTCTTACGATGAGAAAGTAAACAACCATCAATTTCAATATTACCAAAAGATTCAAGGAAACAGCCCTTACAATTTCATAAACAAGGTAAAACCTACAATTCCTTCCGAGCAGCAAACAAATACCACAAAATGTGGTTGGGTTTGATTCTGTAACATCAAAGGAAGAAGAAGTTGATTGGCAAGGTTTTTCTTGGTTTTCATATGAACATCATGAGCATCAACATCGATTCAAGAATTTCAAAGAATGGGTTCAAGAATCGTTTCAAGATCAAATGGGCATTCAACCAAATGTTCAAGAACACGTTGTCCTTCAAGAACTTCAAGGAAACCCACATCGAATCCAAAATCAAATGGCTATGCTGCAAGAACATCAAGATAGGAGTAAAAGTCTTAAATATTTTAGGTTGTTATTCGAATATGCTCCCAAAGGAACCAATTTTGACCGTTGTTCCTTGTCTCAATGTGAAAGACCCTTTTCAAACGCCACTTGAGAAGAAAGATTCTACAAAAGCTGCAAAATCCCAATTTTCACAAGATCATAGTGATCACCTTGCTATTATCTGAGCCTATGGGGGATGGAAAGAAATTGAGTGGAACTTTGGAGGATATAACTTCGATTTGAATAACTTCCTTTCTGTACAATTGGTGAAGGATATGGATTCACTAAGGAAGCTGCTTTTTTCTTTGCTTAAAGATACTGGCTTGGTCAAGGGGTTCTTCAACACCTACAACGTTTCGAGTCTTGATGAACTTGATGAAAATTTTATGTCTTGAACTTTTTTCATAATATTTTTGTTTAAGATGTAGGAGGTTGGTTTGGCCATACTCCATTGTACAAGTTTATATTATTTCTTAATTGTTTCATTTTTTTCTTCTTTTTAAAACTCAAGGACGAGTTTTCTTTTTGGAAGGGGTAGAATGATGTAAGTAGAATGGGGTTAAATTGGGTAATTAGGTAATAGGTTTAGGTTAATTCCTTTTTTACCCCCACTTGTATTAAAACTCTATAAATAGGAGTCTTCTCCCCATGAATGGACTATGAATGAAATATATTTTCCTTCCAGAATTCTCCAAGATTTGCAGTCTACATCACACATACCACAAATATAATACTAGTTCAATTAATCAATGTTAATTGTACAAATAAAATTATGTACATGAAATATACACCTTTAGTTTCAAAATCTTCAATTCCCCTGCTAATTGCTCATAGATTGCATATGGAATGTCCTTGTGAATATAGAATTTGAACTTTGGAGTTGAAATTGGCACAAAATTAGCCAGCTCAGATTCACTAGAACAAGTATACACCTTCAAAATAAAAGAGATGATCTTACTGCTCAATAAGAAAATAATTAAACAAAAAGAAGAGGGAAGAGAGTGAACAATTCACAAGCACTTAGAAAGACCAACACTTTGAGAAAGGGTACAACACATGCTAAAATGACAAGGATGGAGAGAAATCCCCCAAACTGAAACAAAAATGAAACAAACTACTTATGAAATGATTAAAAGATAATCAACATGGGGAAATTACAACAATTTGCAAATACAAAAGTAATTTCTAACAACATACTTATTTTTAGGTAACTATTATTCTCTTTTGGTTGATACCAATTAGAGCATCTTTTCTAAGGTACCTCAACTTACAAGCGATCTCTGCTCCCATTTCCACCTTTTATTTTCTACTATTTGACTATCAATGCAACGTCCAGTGGCTTAAGCCAAAATAGATTTTAGAAGAATGACAATTAGCTCCCAAAAAAGCATGATTTGAAAGTTCAATTATTTCTTTTTTTTTTTCACATGTGGCTCAATTTACGACACCTCGACTAATCTCATGGGATAACTCCCACCTGACCCTACAACACTTAGGTGTTAATGAATTTGTAGGATATTAAATATTTTTCAACCAAACTCCTATCAACAATTCCTAGCAGACTCAGGAGTTGAGTAACACCCAAATGTTGTAGGATATTAAATATTTTTCAACCAAACTCCTATTAACGATTCCTAGCAGACTCAGGAGTTGAGTAGTAGTAAGTAAATATGAGGCACAATAGCCCTTTGGAACCTACACAAGAGGTGCCCCTAAAAAGAACACAAGCCTCTGTGAAGTGAGGCACATAATATGCAAGAATAATAGTATATTGAATGTTTGGGTATAAAGATTAATCTCTAAAGGTTAATGCATGTTAATAAAAGTATGATATGTTATTAAACTGCACACTGATTTTGAAGCATATCTTTCACATCACCAAATCCTCAATTGAGCAATCAATATTAAATTACCAAAAATGTTTAGTAAACTAATGCACACTTTAGTACTAACCTTTGAATTCAACATGGACTCAAGTTCTTGTATGTATTGCCAATAATTCAACTCCGAATTGCCACCTAACAATGCCCCACCACCCCCAATTTACCGGGAAAAGGAAAAGCATATCAAGAGGCACCTTTTATTTATCACAACCTCGGAACCCCAAAGAAAAAATGGAAACAGTAAACGATAATTTATAAGTAAGACAAAAGTAATGAGCTTGAAATACCCTTTGACTTTATAGGAGAAGCAGTCATTCCAAGTATTCTAGGAAGATCAGATTTACCAAGAGATAACTGTCGGTGATAGAACTCCTGAAAAGTCCATACACTCACAATTAAATACACAGACACAAACACACATATATTTATATAGAGAGAGAGAGAGAATTGCGTAAACTATCTAACTAATATTTTAAAAAGCTTTTAAGGCTTACACCTTGAGACACCTCTTAAAGAGAGACTCAAATTATTAACCTTGATGCTTATGCCTTCTTTGAATCATTTGACGCTAACTTGACTTATAGATGAGGTTTCCACCTCTCTTTTGAATCATAAGAGGCTTACTTGTCTTATAGATGAGGCTTGCACCTCCATGAGATCCATGAGATCACTAAGGTTTGAGGTATTTATGTCTCAACTAATTCTCAAAAAATATGGATGTTTATGCATGTAGTGCCAATAAATAATGAGTGACGGAAAATCAAACTGTTACTAATTTTAAAGACTTGTTAGAATCATTAGAAAACAAATCAATAATTGATAGATGTCAATTTTGTTATATTTTGGGTAATCATTTAAGTATAGTAGTACCTATTACTCATTTTTATGATTTTTATTAATGCATTTTCAAAAAGTTGAGGCTCACACCTCGTCCGACCTCAGGATTTCTCAAAGCTTACTCTTCCCTTGCTTCTTCAAGAAAAAAGGTTTTGAGGTATCCCCGGGCCTTGCAAAATCTCGAGTTTAACCAACAATCAGATTTGGATAGTTCAATTAGTAGGGTGGGAAAAAAGATAGCTTTGCATTTGTTGGGACATATGGCTGTGTGAGACATAAATGTAAGAATATCTTTTATGTTTGGTATAAAGTTGAATTATTTAATTATTATGGATCTAAAGCATGAACTTTTTAAACATATTTTCTTTGTTTCATATTCTAGAGAGGATATTTTCTTTAAATTTCTTTCAATAAGAAGCGATTCCTTATCCTTCTATATCTTTGTATTTATATATTTACAAAATTTGCATCTCCTCTGAACTACTATAATATACAAGCATATGATTTATGTCAAAAAGTATAGTGCTGGTGCATATTATAATCCCTCTAAATTCTATAATCGGTTAAACTAACATACATTTCTATAAAATTGGCATGTTGGCTTTCTAGTGGCCTAAGAAGCACAAAAACTTTAGCTCAACTAATGTATCTATGACCAACACTATGGGACACTTGGACACTCCAACACTTGTTGACATGTCTTTGACACTTGTTAGCACAATGAATGTGTTAAGACACTTGTGGTGCAAAGTCCATATAGGTCCAACGTTTGTTAAACATATATCAAAAACTTGACTTTGAATAAATTTTGAGAAAGAAATACATCAAACTCATCTTTTAAGCATGGACATGCATAAACTTACTAACTTTGAATTTCCTTATTCTATAAAAAAAATTTATATATTTTTAAACATGTACATTTTAACAGCTGCGTCCTTGCCATGTCCATGTTTTCTACATTTTTGAAAAATGATGAATCAATGTGTCTGGGTCGTATCTATATCTTGTTCTCATATTCATATAGGTGCTTCTTTACATGTGGCTATACGTAAAAAGGTGAAGAAGTTGGTGGTTGAAGATAGGAAAGAAAAAGTACAATAAGAAAATATTTCCAATAATAAAAAAAACGTATATCGGTTTTGCCCAAGTATCCTCCAAATTAGACAGCATGATAAAAATTACCGTCATAATGCAAGCATAGGGGTGTTTGCCTCTGGCATGATGACATTCATCCACTATTAGGACCTTTATCATGCTTAGATGAAAGAAGCTATGCCTCAAGCCACTTAGCAAAATTGCAGGGGTCATCACAAGCACCTAATATGTCAAAAATATGTCAGAAAAAAATGGTAGCAGTAGCATGAAAAGAGTAGACAAGAATTTAGATGGCATATTATATAAATGGAAGATGACAATAACATGAAATAGCCATTATGCAAGCAGTCTAGATTTCAGTAAAAGGAAAAGAATAATTTATAAAAAAATGGAGTATATGTCAACAAATAATGAATGAACAGTCAATATTAAAAATAAAATGAGCAATGTCCACATGAGAAGATACGCATTACCTCATGCTTTTCTATTTCTCGCTTCCAAATTGCACCATCCCAAAAGTCTACCCCCATATCTCCATAATACAAACCAACGCTCAAGTCAGTATGCATCTTCAGAGCTTCAGCTTGCTAAATTACGAAAAAGAATGGACGAAACTGTGAGTGGTGGGAAAATGAATCTCCGAACTAAAACATTAATAATAATGTTCGCTTGGTGTTCCCTATAATCCTTCCAGAAGCTCTACCTTTGTGTAGAAAAAATAATTAATCATGTTCAAAATTGGTATCTCTAATTAACAGAAAGAACTACTGGATTATTAGCAATGTCTAATTCACAATAAAAAAAAATATGATTTTAAATTTCACCAGGCCAAATGGTCCTAGATCCAAAGATAATTATTACAAATCATGGTTATGTTAGAAGTAGAATCTGATTATAGAAAAAACTACATCTGCGAAGAAGAGAGAACAAAATACTCTAGACCACCTTTTATTCAATTGCAGTTGGGCAACAAAAATCTGTACTGCTAAAGCTTCCGTTGGAATGGGTTCAATTTCACTTGATGTTTCGTAAAGATGTAATTATGTCACTCTAGCTCGACAAAACCCTAACAGGTCAATCCATTTGGTTGGAGAGAAATAACAGGATTTTGTGTGATAAGCATAGAGATCTTTGTCATTTTTGATCTTCAACAATATATATATCCACTTGTTGGACTGTGCTTAATAAGCTCCCATGTACGTACTCCATGTATTGTGTAAACCAAATTCGGTTGATTTCTTTCGTTCCCCAGTTGACGATGCCAAATTCTGATCTCTTTGATTATCAATCAAAGTTCTTGTTTATGTTTCCCATGTAAAAAGAGAGAGAGAGAGAGAGAGAGAGAGAGAATCTGTGCATACTTGAGTGACCAAAACAACTTGTGGAACTAAGAAAACAGCAATGAAGGGTGAAGGTTTGCGTAGTTGGTGAGCAAAGCTGCGCAAAAGCATGATGGCGATCAAAGTCTTCCCAGAGCCAGTTTCTAAAAACACTACCGTGTTCTGCTTAAGTGCTTTTCCCAATCCTTCCAACTGATAACTGAAACAATCACCCATCATAAGATACAAGGAACAATGCTAACTTCAACAATCCAACAAACAAAAACGAAAAAACCATTAAAAAGCTCCTAATAAGATAAAGGGAAAGTTAAGCAAAATGGAGCCAAAAAGAAAGCAATGCACACAACACAACCTTCTGGCGAATGGTAAAGGATCAGCCACTAGCTGTTCGTTCTCGATTTCCATATTCGACGACATCCCGTGTTCTTAACTGCACATCTGCAAACACATTGTTTATCACTTAGAAGAACCAAAAACAACGCATAATACCGATGAAAACTGAAAACCCCACTAACCTAGAAACAGATACGAACTGAAAACGAAGAACTAAAGAGCATCAAACTGAAGCAGAAGGGAAAAATCAGAGAGAATAAGAATCAAAGAAATTCAAATGGGCATTCGAGTACAGTTCGTGGAATGAAAGTGAGAAGGTCGTCAGAAAATCAAAAGGTTAAACAAATAACCAATGAGAGATGGGAACTTACAGAGGAAGAATTGAAGGAAAGTTCGAGGCAACAATGAAGGAAGCAAAAAGGCGTGGTGGGGTTCGTCTTTTTCCGATTAACAGGTCCCAATGGTTGTTGAGGCCAAAAGAGAAGTTCCCGACCCCAACAGTGATTGCTCACTACCTAATACACTACTTTATAGAGAACGCATTCAATGCATGTTAGTAAAAAAAAAAAATTATTTTAAATTAGAAAATTATTTTTGAAAAATTGCCTATTTTCTCTAAAATTATTTTTTAACGTATTTTTTAATTCAAAATGTTATATAATTATTTTAAGGGAAATTGTCATGATTGACAAAATTAGAAAACTAATTACACAAATAGCTATTTTGAAATCATGCTGAAATTTGTTTTAAATTGTTCTCAAAATACCGAAATTACCCTCAGCCTTGGCGATCTTCTTCTTCTTTCCTATTTTACTGAAAATATTCTTCTTCTTTCCTCAGCCTTGGTGATCTTCTTCTTCTTCTTTCCTATTTTACTGAAAATCTTCTTCTTCTTTCCATACAATTTACACATAAGGAAATGAAGGAATTCAAGGGCTTCAATTTGATTCTACTTCACACAGAGGATTTGGGATTGATGGTGATTTTTGCAATCGACGGTGATCTTGTGAAGTTTCAATGATTTTGCAATCGACCGTGATCTAGTGAAGTTTCGGTGATTTTGCTTCTTCTTCTTCTTTTTCTTATTCTTCTTCTAGGTCTTGGTCTTGTTCTTCATTGTATTTTCTTCTTCTTAGTATGTCTTGTTATTTTTCTTCTCCTTCTTTTGATTAAGGATTTCTTCTTCTTAGTATCTTCCGCTTCGTCTTCTTGATCTTCTTTTTCTTTAGTTGTTTATTTGCCTAATGGACTTTGATAGAAAACTATCTATGATAGATAATGATATAGTCTTATCTTTGTCTATCAGTTTGTTTTTTCCTTTCCTTGTTTTGTAGTGATTCTTCTTCATCTTCATATTATCACTGTCTGTCAGTGATATACAATGATAGACCATTATATTTGTCTATCACTAACTATTGTGATTCATTCTATCAGTGATAGATAGAGATAATAATTCATTGTTGCCTATCTCCCTAATAGACTTTGACAGAAATCTATCACAGTCTATCAAGATAGATAGTGATAGAGCCTTATTTTTGTCTATTAGTTAGATTTCTCGGTGTTGTGTAGTATAGATAGTGATAGATTTTTATTTATGTCTATATGTAATATGTTTTTTTACTATTAGTTTCTTATATAAATTTTTCCTCATTTTGTAGTAATCTGATATCATGGTGAATATTCCTATCATTGTGTTTTTATGGTGGACAATGGAAGCATTATAATTTTTATGAGAATTATATGGTTACTAGAATTTTTGTGGATGATATGATAGAGTTTGATAGTTTAGTTGATTTGATACTTCAAGAGATTCAATTGGATGGTTTGCTAGAATTGTCAATAATACTGGATATTGGTAAAGATAATATTCAAACTGTGTTCAAAACAAGATAAGAATATTTGTTGGTATTTGACTTTGGCTAAAGATGCAATCACTAAACATCCTCTAATTGCTCACATAAGTGATTGTGCTTTGGAATGATCTTCTAGTTCTGTTAGTAGTGGTTACAATATGTTATGTTTAGGTTATTCTTCTTCTCCAAATGAACAAGTTATAAGAGATATTAATTTTAATGGTGTTTTGAAGGAAAAAGATATATTTGGAAGTAAAGAAATACTGGCAAAGTTTTTCTACATAATAGCAGTGAAGAAGAATTTCCAATTACTATAAGATCAAATTCAAAGTTACTTGAGTTTAAATGTTTGGTAGAAGGTTGTCCATGTTATGTTAGGGCATCTCAACATAAAGGCAGTGAGTTATAGATGCTTAGGAAATGCATTTCTAACCATGTTTGTTCAATGAATTCAACTCAAAGTTGTCACAGACAAGCTTCTTCATCTATAAGTGGTTATTGCTTAAAAGATGATTTTATGTTTATCTCTACTGATCAATCCATTCCTAAAGATATTATGCATAAGGCTCGTACAAAACTTGGTGTTAATATTAATTATCAAAAAGCTTGGAGGGCAAAAGAACATATAATGAGGTTATTAAAAGGTGATGCAGAAGATTCATACAACGTGATTCCAAGGTTTTTTGAAAAAACTGAAGAAAATGAATCCAGGTATGACTGCTACTATATTTTTCTTATGAAATTTCAATCACTGTCTATCAAGATAGACAATGATAGACACCTATCACCGTCTATCAGCGATAGTTGTCTATCACTGTCTATCGAGATAGACGACGATAGACAACTGTCACTGTCCATCAGCAATAGTTGTTTATCACTGTCCATCTCTAATAGACTGTGACGGGCATTTATCCCTGTTTATCTATTAATCTTTTCATGTATTTTTGCAGGTGCGTACACTGCGTTAGAAATGGATAAAAATGGACATTTCAAATTTTGTTTCATGGTTGTCGGTACATCAATTGAGGGGTGGAAGTATTGTAGACCTACCATATCCGTACATAGTACATTTTTAAAGTGTAAGTTTGTCGGCACTCTATTAACTGTGTCAACAGTAGATGCTAATAATCAGATTTTCCCTCTTGCATTTGCTATTATGGATTCACAAAATGATACTTCATGGAAATGGTTTTTTGAAAACAAACGGAATAATTTTGGGGGTCGTGAAAATTTAGTATTTGTTTCTGATAGACATCTTAGCATCTTGAAAGGAGTTTTAAGTGTTTTTAGGGATGTTGAGTATTGTGTTTGCATGCAGCATCTTTTAAGAAATTTGAAGCTTTCTTTTAAGGATCCATTGATTGACAAGTTTTCCTTTAGTTGTGCTAAATCTTACACTTTTGATGACTTTGAGTACAATATGATATCAATGCAATCAATTTATCAAAATATTCGAAGTTATCTTAGTAATGTTGATTTTGAGAGGTGGTCTCATGCATTTTCACGAAGAAGAAGGTATGGAATGATGACAACAAATATTGCAGAAAGTGTAAATTCAGTTTTAAAGGATGTCAGAGATTTACCTGTTGCAAGTTTGCTTGATTCGATGAGAGATATATTACAAAAGTGGTTTCATGATCGAAGTAAAGCTGCTTTTTCAACGAAAACTATTTTGAGTACTTGGGCTGAGAATATATTACGTAAAGAACATGAAAAATCAAGAAGTTTCCTAGTATGTGTTATTTTTATTTAGATATAAAAAATGAATGATTGACATTGATAGACTTCTATCTTGGTCAATCAGGAATAAACGCTGATTGTTATCTCTGATAGACACAGATAAACTACTATCATTATCTATCATATTGATTTGCTATCTCAGTAAGCATTTTATTTTTGATTGATTTTTTTTTCTTAGGTTGATCCCATTAGTAATGTTGAATACAAAGTAATGGATGGAGGTGAACAATTCATAGTGAATCTAAACTTGGTATCTTGCACTTGTCAAGTATGGGACTTTGAGGAAATTCCTTGTGCACATGCACTTGTTGTTATTCGGATGCTTAATTTGGATTGTTATTTTTATGTATCTAAGTATTATTATTCAAAAATATTGTCAGAAACATATAAATGTGTTAAACCTGTTGGAGTTCATTTAGATTGGAGAGCTTAAACTGACATCAAGAAAGCATTACCTCCTATTGTTAAACATCAAGTTGGAAGATCTAAAAAACAAAGGATTCTATCTGTTGGTGAATTTAAGAGTTCATTAAAATGTAGTCGTGTAATCAAAAAAGTCACAATAGTAGGACTTGTAAATTTGAACCATTTAGTCAAGGATATAATCATTTTTTTTTGTATTTTTCTTTTCATTTACATGTATTGACATATGGATTTATATTAGAATTTATGAAAGTTATCTTTTGATTTATTTTGTTCTTGAGTTGTAAACAAGTAGTATTTTAATTTTTCAATTGAAGCACAACAAACTAATCTTAGTGATAGACATTGATAGATGTTTATCTCTTTCTATCTACTGATAAACATCTATCACTGCGATAGACATTGATAAATTTCTATCTGTGTCTATCTCCAGATAGACTGAGTTTATTGGTAGATAGACACAGATAGACAAATATTAGTGTCTATCCCTATGTATTGGTGTTGAAGTTTTTATGCATAACAAAAATTGTCTAAATGTCTGACAGTATCTATCAAGAAGAACATAATAAATTGAAACATATATTAAAATACGTAACAAAAGTTGTTAACATTATCATTGTCTATCGGGGATACTAATGCTACAACACGTATCAAATACTAGAAAAAGAGTGAAGGAATAACAACAACATATATATTAGTGATAGAAGCAATAACATATGTATAGACTTCGATACTAGTCTATCAAAGTCTATACCAGATAGACATTGATAGAATATTATCATTTCTATCATAAAGTTTAAGATAACATTTTATACCTTTGTTTTTGGTTTATCTTTCTAGTTTTCAGTTTTTATTTTTTTTCCTTTGTTGAGGATTCTCCAGTTACCGTTTTTCTTTTGATTTTGCTTACCATTTAATTACAAAAATTAGGTTTAATAAGAACAACAATTAGGTTTAATGGCAACAATTAATGAGAAGAAATGAGAAGAGAAGGGAAAAGTTATACATTCAACATCGGCAAAATGGTAGAAGAAGAAGAAAGAAGAAGAAGAATAGGAAAAAGAAAAGGAAGAAGAAGTAGACGATATAGACGATAGAAGGGTATGAAGAAGAATAGGAAGAAGTAGAAGAAGAGGAGAAGAAGTAGACGATAGAAGAAGAAGGAGAAGAAGAAGAAGAAGAAGAAGAAGAAGAAGAAGACGAGGAAAAACAACTTGAAGTATAGTTGCAGATGGAGAAGAAGAAGAGGAAGAAGGAGACGGAAAGGCAACAGAGGGAAAGTCGAATTTCATTTCGTAATTTACGCTGGGCCGGGTCGCGAGTCATCGAGTTGCGAAAATAAAATCGTTTTGCCGATTATTTATGGGTCGTGGGTCGTCTGTCTATGGGCTTTTAGTTTGGGCATTTTTGGTAATCCAGTGGCTTTTAGTTTTGTATTAAAATTTCTGCTATAGGTTGAAAATAATTTGCTTAATTTCGCTATATTTTGCTATAGGTCGTCAGGTTTATCTTTTGTTAACCTTTAAGCATTTTCTTAGCTCAACCTCTAAGGTTGGTAGTTGTACACACGTTTTAGCTACTGTTTTTTTTTTTTTTTTTAACTCGCGACCATCTTGCAACTATCTGGCAACTTCCAAACTTGAAATGCCTAAGCCCAAATCAATTTTATACTCGTTTTAGGTGATCTAGGGTGGTTCTGCACACATTTTAGAAAGTTTGTAGTTACTGTTTTTCATCTTGCAAACATCTTACAACTTCAAAATCGAAATGCCCAACTCTAAATCAATTTTATACTTGTTTAAGGTGATTTAAAGGTGACTTAGGGTGGTTTTAAACATGTTTTAGCAAGTTTCTAATTACAATTTTTTTTTTATCTCGCAAATATCTTGCACCTATCTCATAACTTCTAAAATTGAAATGTCTAACCCTAAATCAATTTTAAACATGCTTTAGCTATTTTCATTGTTGTTGGAGCTGTATGAAACACACCCAAATCCTAATATTTGTCATACTACTTGGTGTTGGATATGTATGAAACAATTTAATTCCAAAGGTAAGATAAAATATCATTTAAAAGAAGACATATACACATTATCATTGCAAGATAAAAACATAGTACCTTAAAAACTCACTAAAACATGTTTCTTCCCACCCTAGATCACCTAAAATAGGTATAAAATTGATTTGGAGTTAAACATTTTAAGTTTGGATGTCGGAAGATGTTGTGAGATAATTGCAAGATAGTTGCAAGATAAAAAAATAGTACCTTAAAAATCTCACTAAAGCATGTTCCTTCCCACCCTAAATCATCTAGAATAGGTATAAAAGTGCTTCGAAGTTACGTTTCCAATTTGAATGTGGGAAAGATGTTGCGAGATAAAAACAGACTAAAACATGTTCTTTCCCACCCTAAATCACCTAAAATAGGTACAAAAGTAATTTGGAGTTAAACAATTCAAATTTAGATGTTGGAAGATATTGCGAGATAGTTGCAAGATAAAAAAACAATATCTTAAAACTTACTAAAATATGTTCCTTCTCACCTTAAATCCCCTGAGATAGGTGTCACCACGTGTCCAAGACGACGCAGAGTGGCCGATGTCCTTGAAAAGGGTTAATTTTAAAACAAAATAATAAGGAGTCACCACCAATCTTTTTTACGGTGTGATTGGACACCAAAGTAAAATAAACAATTTTTAATTAAAAAATAAAAATGGTCTACGAAAACTAGAGTTGAGTTCAAGAGTCGGGGAAGGTGTTAACACCCTACAACACCTGTTAAGCAAAACAGTGACCAATTTATATTTATCTTGAATTGAAAATATTCTTTAATTATTTTAAGAAAATAATGTCTTATTTTACCTCTCATTACTCCAATATTTGAAGCAATGATCCTATAAAATAAGTGGAACAAATTCCATCGATTTGACTATATTATAATTGGAAAAAAATTCATCACCTCAAGAAAGTAAGAAGTTATTACATTTTCTCAAAACCTGTCATAGGATAGTCTCTAAATAAAGGAATTTTTTCTAAAAAAACATTTATTAAATTTATTTTTTCTTGAGATCAAATCTTGGACTCCCAATGATGTGATCCCTCAACTTAAGAGTTCTAGGAAATCACCTTAAGAATCATAGGATTTTTTTTAAAGGAAACAGTCTTAAAAACAAGTTATTAGAAAAATAATTGATTCGAAAACCTTTTTAAAATCATAGATTAATTTGTGAATGCTTGAAGACACAAAAAATGTAGTTTTAAAGAAAAGAAATTTAAATGACTTAGGAAGAGTCTCGTGAGAAATTTTTAAGAAAACTTAGAGAAATTTAAATTAGAAGGATTTTAAAACTTTGAGAAATTTTAATTTAGAAAGATTTAAAAACTTTGGGGAATTTTAATTAGAAATTAAATAAGACTTAATATGAATATTATATAAGGAAGCATAATTAAAATAAGCATCCTAATAAGCTAAGTAAATATAAAAGAGCATAATGAAATTTAATAGAAAAGACGTATTGGAGATCGAGCTTAGACTCCCAAAACAATCGACTTCCTCACCTCAAGATTCTAGAAAACCTGACTCCCAAATATTTCTTAAATCCGTCGTTGGAGTTTTTTAGAAAAAAACAAACAAAAATTAAGAACATTACACTAATATCACTTAACTTAACACAACATGAATATATTAGAATAGTGACAAAACAAAATTCTTGAAAGTTAAAATGATTAAATGTGATACTTAAGATAAATTAGACAAATAAAGACCAAGAAAAAGGCCAAATAAAGAATATAAAAAGATAAACTCAAAAAAAGAAATAATAATAATAATAATAATAATAATAATAATAATAATAATAATAATAAACAAATAAATAATGATAAAATTAAAAAAAAAAAGGAGAAGGTAAATGACACAACAAGTAGTAAAATGAAACAAATTAAAAAAAATGAAAAGTAAAATATCTAATAAAAAACTAATAACTAATAAAAAACGAAAATAGTAGCAAAATATCTAATACTCTTAGTACTCCTTTTTCTCAAGTTATTTGAAGAGGTAGAAGAAAAAGAATGAAAAGCAAAGTTGGAAACAAGAACACCAAACTTCCTTATTGTAAGTAAGGATCGAGGCTCTAGGGTTTTCAAAGAAGAAGGGATTTTGGGAATATTTGCTAGGTTTTTGTTTTGGAAGAAAAAATGAGGATTTTAGGGTTGTTTTGGATGGAGGCTCTCAAGGGTTTTTGTTGAGAAAGAAGGGATTGGTGCTTGATGAGAAAAGAAAGAGGAAAAAAAAGGGTGCGGAGACTAGAGTTTTTTGAATGGAAGTGATGACTTGTAATTTTTTGTGGAGAGAAGAGGGAATTATAAAGGTTAAAGCCGTCTTCACAATTGCCTATTTTTCTTAATGGATTTTAGTTCAATTTTGAAATTTTGCCAAACATAGCCTAAGCTAAAAAAGGAAGAACAACTTTTAGGCAATTAAAACCAAATTCTAATTTTTTTCACATTTGCTTTTCCCTCTTCCCTTGGTTACTTAGTTACTTTAACCAAACTAACATAAAATGAAAAGAGTTAAAAATCAAAATAAAAAAAGGAGGATAACAATCAACATTAGATTAGAAAACCACTGTCCAAACAGAGTTCCATAAACTTGAACCAAATCTTGAGTTAATATCATAAACAACAGAACAAAGATTAGAAATTGCTAGCCAAGATAAAATTACAAATCAGGAATTTAAAAGAAAAAAAAAAAAAAAAAAAAAAAACTAAAATCAGCAAAGTGTTCACAGATGGTGCGCCGGCGTTCGATGGTCCGATTGTGGTGTCGCCGTCCGATGGAAGCAAGTTTTCACCGATGGTGCTGCAGCAGTCAGGTACAAGGGAGGGAGGATTCAATCGTTGGACGTTGAAGACCAATTTAATTTTTAGGGCTTTTTTCACTAAGGGGACAATTTGGACATTTCACATATTTATCTGTCCCAAAACTCTTTATTTTAAAAACAAAAAACCTATCCCAAAACTCTTTTAACCCCCTATATTTGTCCTATTTTGTTAATTTCCCAAAATTATTCTAATTACATAAAATGGAGTGATAATCGAGATGCAACAAGAAAAAAAAAAAAAAAATCAAGGAAATAGGGAAGAGAAAGATATGGACAAGATAATTAGGGAAAGATGGGGAGAGATGAGTTGAGAAAATATTTAGGGAGAGATTATTAAAATTAATTTAATCTTCTAATATAACTCATTTTTAGAATTTCGTTGTATTTCAATTATTATATTCGTTCCCCTCTATGTTTCATTCTATAATATAAATTTTCTTCTATTTGTGGTCAATAGCCATACATTTATAGTTATACGATCAACAAATACAAGGTATATTAACGGGCCTTTTTTTCCTTTTCTAGAATAATGTTATAATTTTATTCCCTTTTAATGTAGCATTGAGATTTATGATTGGTCTTAAAAACCACTTTTAATTATTCTCTTCCAAATCAAAGAGATTTGAGAGACATAAGAAAATGGGGGAAGATGGAGATATTGACAAAATAATTAGGGGAAGATGCACATACGAAGAGAAGAATTGAGAAAATATGTAGGAAAAGATTATTAAAATTAATTTAATGTTCTTACTTTTTTTTTCTTTTTTAGAGAAAAATATGGAGAGAAATTCAAGCAGGTAAGGGAAGGTAATCATCTAAAATTAGAGTGATAATTATATTATTACTAGAATCTAGGAAATGAATAATCTATCTTATCATGAGGCATCTTCCTTGTGTTAATAAACTCATACTCAACTTAAAAAAAAAAAAAAAAGTAAGGAATTCATATTTCAACATTTCATCTTTAATTTAATTCAATTTTATTATTATTATTATTATTATTTTGTATAACATCTTACTTCATTTTACCTCATTGATTACTTTCAAACTTCATGTCCAATATTAATATTTTAAAATCAATGAGATTTATATTTGTTCAATCATTTAAATTCTACCCTATAAAATTATGTTTCAAAGATTTTAAATTACACCCAACACATTTCATATTCATTATAACTAAATAAATTATATGTATTATTTAGTCATTATCTATTTCAATACTTTAAAATTTTGTATCAAACATTTACTATTTAAATTAAATCAAAAGTATATTCCATATATAATTTATGTTCTAAAGATTTTTAATCATGTGCATCACACAGTGTCCTCTAACTAGTCCTAATAAATAGAACCTTTTAGTTAGATTAGAACCATTCTATTCTCAATTTTTTTTTTTGAAAAGGCCAAGCGAATTATGCTCTTTTTTCTCGATATTGATCAAGTAGTTATTATTTTTTGAATTGAACACAAGTTAATTAGGTCAAATGAGTCCTAGTGTGGGTGATTTAACTAATTATTGAATTTTTTAATTTGAATTAAGTTACACTATTACTAGAATGCCTTAGTGTCAGACAAAGAAAATTTATTTAATAATGTTTTCATATGATTTATTATGAAATTATCAATATTTGTCAAGACGAGTTATATGCTTAGCATGACTAATAACTCCCTCTTAGTTAAATTATTTAGCCTTAAAAGGCTTAAGTTATTGACTAAAAACTATGTATTTCATATCATATTTGATAGCTTCGGAAGTGATTTTATGCAATACAAAAAAGAAGAAAGAAAGAAAAGTGATGGGGGAATTACAAATAACATAGAAAAATGGAGTAAATATTAAGAAACAAACACGTAAATAATTAGGTTGAGGCGCAAATATCTCGCTTTCTTTAAAGGAGATTCAAGCCCTCTGCGGTGTGTATTAAATTTAATTTTTTTTTATATCAACCACCGATGCAGCAAGTATTCTCTAGCTTGTACCCTATAGGATACAACAACCCAACTGAAAAGTTGTGTAGCTCAAACCACTCTACATTGAAAGGTTGAGCTCAAAGCTCCACAACTAAAAACACCTCAATTGCTCTTAAAGAGCTAATGGGAGAAAGGTAAGAGAGAAAGATATAACTTTTTTCTTGTTGAAGTTGTGTTTCTTGAGGGAAAGATGCTACAACTATTTATACTCAAATCTAGATCTTGATTTTTAATGTTCATAATATATAACATCCAAAGTCAAATGCGTTTAAACTTACTATTTAAGTAAACAAATTAAGTACGTTAAACTCTCTTTCTTAACTCAATTAATACTCCAAAAGAAAGTTGTCAAATATTTAAAGTGTAGCAATATTTCCCCATTCATTTTTAATATTTAAAATAAGCATCAAAATAATATTGGCCAAAAGAAAGATAATTGTGCATCATAAAGGTGTGACTTTGCACTGAACCTTTACTAGAGAAATAATAATCTTTATTCCAGCGTTAGTAGTGGTCTCTGACTTGAAGTATAACGCTAAAGGAAAATAGGAAACTTATTATCCACACATAACTATCTAGGTGTTGACATGAGCTTTAATGGTTAGTACTTTGAGGGTTTGTGCTGATCCCAGTATTTCGTGAGTATATTTGAGAATAGACTCCATATTCTCATAGAGTGACCTCACTCTCATACTCATATAGGTAAAATTTGTCAAGGGTGCTCCTATAACATAACACACCCCAGCTACAAATTTTATTAAGAGTTTATTGAAAAAAAAAAAAAAAAAAACTCAACCCTCCACATCATTATAAGATAATGCACTCACATCATAGGGATGAATCAAAATATAAAGATATTGCATTTCTCGGCCACCTTATAATTCATTTTTCCATTTGAACCTAGTTCTCAGGATCTTTGATAACTAGTTGGGTATCCTTATATATGGCTCATGATAATAAGGGCTTCAACCCCATCCCCCTTGATGTGTTTCAAACCCTTTCTTTAGTTAAGGCCTTTGTTGATGGATTTGCAAGATTATCATAAAATTTAATGTAATTCACATTAATGATCCCGTTATTTAAATAATATCTCATAGTACTTTATTTTCATCTTAGAGGTCTAGATTTACTGTTATAAAATGATTTTTTTACTCCACCAATTATGGCATTACTATCACAATTTATTAAGATAGGAGGTATTGATTTCTCCCACATTGGAATTTCATATAATAAATCTCTTAGTCAACTTGCTTCCTCACTGTTTGAAGCTAAAGCAATAAGCTTTGCTTCCATAGTAGAGTTGGCAATAATCGCTAGATTTCCAACAAATAGCACTACCTCCCAAGTTAAAAATATAACATGTATTCTAGTCAGCATCAAAAACTCCTTCAATAACATTAGAATATTTTTTATAAATATTTCATAGCACGATTGATGGCATGCCAATGCTTTTTACCTGACTTAATTGTAAACCTGCTAAGAACTCCTACTGCATATGCAATGTCAAGTCTAGTACAATTTGTTGCAAATCGTAGGCTACCAATCACACTAGCATACTCCTTTTGAGTAGTTACATCACTTTTATTTTCAATAGGAAATAAGTGAACACTTGAATCAAATGGAGTAGACACATGTTTACAATAAAAATAATTGTACATTTTGAGTATTTTCTCAATATAATGTGATTGGTCAAGAGAAATCCATATGTTGTTTTTGTTATTTTCATACCCAGAATAAAACTAGCCTCACCAAGATCTTTCATATCAAAATGATTGCTCAACAAATTTATTGTTTCATTTAGAACAAATATATTTGAGTCAAAGATCCGTAAATCATCAACATACAAGCTAATAATAACATGAGAATCTTTCCATGATTTATGATAGATGCATTTATCACATTCATTTGGTTTATAACCCTTATTTAGCATGCAAGAATCAAAATTTTCATGCCAATACTTTGGAACTTGTTTTAAGCCATATAGGGATTTAGTAAGCCTTACACACTTTGTTCTCTAGTCCAAGCTCTATAAAACCTTCAGGTTGGTCCATATAAATTTCTTCTTCTAAATCACCACTTAGAAAAACTGTTTTCTTCCATTTGATGAATACTCATATAAAAAATTTCAACAATTGCAATTAACAATCTAATGGATGTGATAACCGGAGAAAAGGTATCAAAGAAGTCTAAATCTTCCTTTTGTTTGAAACTTTTTGTAACAAGTTTAGCTTTATACTTGTCTATATTACCACCTGGTTTGAGCCTTTTCCTTAGGACCCATTTACCCCCAATAGTTTTACAACCTGGTGGTAAATAAACTAATTTCCAATTTATATTAGAAATTAGTGATTCAATCTCATCATTTACAACTTCTTTCCAAAAAATTGCATTCGGAGATGATGAAGCTTAATGCAAAGAAATTGGTGTCTCCTAAACATTATAAACATAAAAATCAAAACCAAAATCTTTCATAATTCTAGCTCTTTTACTCCTCCTCAATTCAGCTAGAGAATTGTTGTCGTTATTATCACTAAGAGTGGAGGAACCAGACTTAGAAGTTTGTTCACTACTTTGACCCTCACTATTTCTTGATTTGAAAGGAAATTTTTCTTCACGAAAAATAATATTGCTTGATTAAAAAATTACATTATTCTCAATATCAAGAAATCTATAGGTTGTGCTATTAATTGCATATCCAAGAAAAACAAAAGTGATAGCTTTAGTCCTTAATTTTAGTCATTTAGGATCTGTTAGCCTTACAAAAGCTAAACATCCCCAAACTCTTAAATATCTCAAATTTGACTTATACCCTTTTCATAATTGAAAAGGTGTAATTCTTGTCTTTTTATGTGGCACACTATTTAACACATGACAAGCAATCAAAACCATTCACCCCAAAGATTAAAAGATGCACCTGATTTTAGTAGCATGATATTAGTCAAATCAATTAAGGTTCTATTTTTCCTCTCTGCTACTCCATTAGAAGCAGGTGAATATGGGGACGTAGTCTCATGAATTATTCCTAATGATTCAACAAATGAATTGAATTCAAATGATTCATATTATCAACCTTTATCACTTCTAATTCTTTTAATTTTCCTACCAAATTGATTTTCAACTTTGAGTTTTTTTTTT
>QLSR01000054.1:1351582-1395354 GCA_031780015.1 Citrullus colocynthis
TTTTTTTTTTTTTTTTTTTTTTTTGCAACACTTGTTGTATTTAGTTGCTTTGTAAATGATTTAACCAAAATTGTTACTAGCCTTCTTATATATAATTTCTTTGTATAAGTGACTAACATTATTGTTAGATATGAAAGTTCATATTTATGATGCAATTTATAAGGATATGTAATTGCCTAACATTTATACTTTTTATTATTTATTAAAATTAATTATATAACTTCTCAAGATTATCTTCTCTAATATATTTATCTTCTTATAGATAA
Source organism: Citrullus colocynthis (assembly GCA_031780015.1). NCBI lineage: Eukaryota > Viridiplantae > Streptophyta > Magnoliopsida > Cucurbitales > Cucurbitaceae > Citrullus > Citrullus colocynthis. The sequence continues at coordinate 1,351,849 of QLSR01000054.1, forward strand.
CAAGATTCTAGGCTATTCATGTGGTGAAAGATGGATGAGACTATGAGTGAATGGTTTGTTTTATCATTGGAAGCTATTAGTGATGTTTTATACATTTTTCCGTAGTTGTTATTGATATATATTTTTTTAAATACTTTGGATATGACGTTGATACTATTTCATGTGGTGAAAGGTGGATGAGACTATGACATTTTTTGGCCGTCAATGAAGGTAAGAATTGTAGTAGTGTCGAACATTTTAGATTTTTTGGTAATTTTTTTCTTTCTAATAAGTGTGGAAGATACAATTTCTCTTATTTGAAGTCGGTGATTGTTGGTTTGCATTCTCATATCACTAAAAAATTGTTGAGGCAAGAACAGGAAGATGATAGACCTTCAAATACTTAGGTATTTTTTAATATTAAAGTTCAAACTCGGTTTATAAATGCATGCATATTATGTGTGGCTATCCTGCAGTTATGGTAGCCAATTCATCCATTTAGTGCCATCATTATATGCTTGAGTTGGTTTTGATAATGTGTCACTTAGACAATTTTTAGGTACTTTTTAATTAGTTTTGATAATGAAAGTGCATATATGAACTATTTTGGTTGTTTGGGGAGTTAAATAGTTTCTTGGAAAACTTTTAGGTAGTTTTTATGTTGGTTTGAGAGTGAAGGTGTCACTTAGACACTTTTTAGGTAGCTTTTAGTTTGGTTGGAGAGTAAAAGTTGCACTTAAGCATTTTAAGTTGTTTTGAGAATCAATGTGTCACTTACACACTTTTTGAAAATTGTTTGGTTGGTTTTAAGAGTTAAAATGGCACTTGGGCATTTTTTTGGTTGTTTTGAGAAACAAATGGTCATTTACACACTTTTTGGAAACTTTATAGTTCTTTGATAATCAAAGTACACATATGAACTATTTTGGTTGTTTTGTGAGTTAAATTGTTTCTTGGAAAATTTTTAGGTACTTTTTATGTTGATTTGAGAGTTAAAGGGTCACTTAGACACTTTTTAGGTAGTTTTTAGGTTTGGTTGGAAAGTAAGACTAATGTGAGTATTTAAATTATATATTTGTTTTGCTCCTATTGTATTATGTTTCACTTATCCCCCCCCCCCCCCCCCCTCCAAACGAAGAAATTTTTCAATTAACCCTTATTCTTTCTAGTAGACTAGTGTATAAGTTAAATTTGGAGGTTATCCATATTATTAAGGTTGAAAAGTGAGATTATAATGTGATTTTGAGCCTATTTATATGGTTATATTGTGATTCTATATATAATTTTTGTTTGAAAGTGTTCATCGAAGCTTACTTGTATGACTAAAGTGGGGTTTTCAGCGTGAATGTATATAACATAATGATATTGTCACAGTACAATCAATATATATATAGCATGCATATTGTTATTATTGTTCACCTTATATATTGAGTTAAATTCTGAAATGAATGTTTTTTTTTTACAAGGTTCCTGGACAAGGCCATTGAAACAAGAAAACCCACCAACCAAGATATTTAAATAGGTATTGTATATATATTTTTTGGTATTATGCCAACACTTAGTTATAAATACTGAATTTGTAAATGATGTACCCAAAATTTGGTTACTAGTGTTGTTGTTATTAGTTTCCTTGTATTAATGATAGAAAGTATATTATTATATATGAAAGTTACTTTTTATGTTTGTGTACATATTTTGTGTTGAAACTAAAGGAAACACAGGTGTAATAACGTGTGTCATTGAAATGGTTTCTTTGATATTTGACAAAAGTCATGTGATGTAATTTTATGACAATAGAATATTGTCATCTATCAGACTTCTATGACTATAAATAAGTGACAATGTGTGTAATTCAATGACCTTAAGAAAATGTCATAATTAAGGTATTATTGACACTTTAAATGTGTCATTATTTGTTGCTCGATGACATTATTTTAATGTCAAGATAACTCTTTATTTAACAGAAAAAGTCAACATTTTTATTATTTAATGACGGTAGAAAATTGTCACGTAAAATGGTTTCCACGACTTATAATAAATGCCAATACATATTCTTTGTTGACTATGTTTAAAAGCATGAAACTATCAATGAAGACTGATTTCTCATGTGTCATCTATATACTTTAGATGATGGGCGATTAAATGACTAAAAAAAAAGTCAAGAAATATGGTAATGACTGTTTTTTAGAGTCATAGAAGCCTATTTTTGTTGTAGTGCCCTTCCATCTTTAAAGTGTAATCCCTTCAAGTGAAATGACTTGTTGAGATCTCTGACATTCTCATTTGGTTTCTCAATAGAGAATCCATGCATGAAATCTCCTTAATATTGATGGAGGAATTACAAGTAACAAAGAAAAATGAAGTAAAGATCGAGAAAAAAACATGTAAACAATTATGTTGCGACATAGATATCTCGCTCTCTTTAATGAGATTTAAACCCTCTACGGTGTGTATTGAATTTAATTTCTTTATATCAACCACCGGTGCAGTAGATATTATCTGGCCTATTCCCTTCAGGATGCAACAACCCAACTAAAACATTGTGTAGCTCAAACCACTCTACAGTACTAAAAGGTTGCGCTCAAAGCTCCACAACTAAAAACACCTCAATTGCTCTTAAAGAGCTAATGAGAGAAAGATATAAGAGAGCAAGATATAAATTTTTTTCTTGTTGAAGTTGTGTTTCTTGAGGAAAAGATGCTACCACTATTTATACTCAAATCTAGATCTTAATTTTTAACGTTCATAATAAATAACATCAAAATTCAAGTGCGTTTGAACTTTCTATTTAAGTAAACAAATAAAGTATGTTAAACTCTCTTTCTTTAACTCAATTAAAACTTCAAAAGAAAATTGTTAAATATTTAAAATGTAACAACCACAAGAAAAGAAGCTCATGCACATGTCTTAGTCTTGATTTACGAAATATTATAAAATATGTATAAAAAAATTTAAATTTTGAGTAGTTTTTGTGTTTTTTTTTTTTTCATTTGCGGAACACTGTCAAAGTTGTGATTAGATGGCCATTGTGATGCTTTAGATGTTAGAACATCTGGAGGTTCTAGATTTTTCTAAATCTTTTTTCTGGATTTGTTGAGATTTGCAAATTCTTCTAAAATTCAATCCAAATCAAATCAAATATGCATGTATTTTGTTAATACTAATTAGGAAAAAGCTCCAAAGTGTTCTAAGGAAACCCTAGTCTATTGGAAGTCTATAACGACATCGTTTTCACCTTCCAAAGCATCAGATTGGTGGGAAGAGAGTCATAGTCACTTTGTTGTTTCTTTCTTTCTAATTTTGTAAGAACGCTCTAAGGAGTTAGCTATTCAATCCTTTTCACCGTGTAATTCTCAAACTTAGCTAGATTGAGGGCAAGGTGGAGAGTTTCCATGTAGTTTCTTTTAGGGCTAACAAGAAGAGTAACATTTTTTAAAGTTTCATTTTGAAAACTGGCAAAAAAAAAAAAAAAAAAAAAAACAAGTGAAGAAAAATAGCAAACTGAGTTTTAAATTAATTAATTAAAAATTTACAAAGTAGCCCTAACCTGCACTACTCCCAAAAAAAATTATATTTTATTTAAAATATCCAAACCAAATTTTATTGTTATTTAAAATATATCTTATTTTAACTACTATTTTTGAATTATTAACAATTTTAAATTGAAGATCTACAAAACAAACCTCCATCGCCAAAGTACAACTAGGCTGTTTAGGAGGCTGAAATGTAATCAGGATTATTAGGAATCAAATGAGTGTTAGAATGAGTGAGGAACGAAAATAAAATCGTGAAGCGTGAAACTATGGGGAAGAGAGTTTTCTTTTTTTCTTTTTTTTAGTACAACAATTGGAGGTTAGGAAGTGGAAAAGAGGGTTGGGTTGAAAATCGTTGGAACATAATGAGTTTGGTATGACAAATTATATTGCAAACTCATTCCATTACGAATCTCCAGACCATTCTTTAAATGTCCATTAAAGAAAATAGGAAAAAGAATAACATATAAAAAAAAAAACGAGAAGTACACATAAAAGAGGATGGAAATGATAAATGGAAAAGACTAAAAGTTGATTTACACACTTAACCATACATTCATTAAATGCAAATAAAGATAAAAATTTGTTTAAACTCACCTAATAACACAAGAAAAAGAAGTTATGGCCGTTCGTCTCCCCACCTCAATTAGAATTTGAAGAAACTGATTCTTCTTCAAAATTCAAAAACAAAAGCTGATTTGACCTCCAAAGATGAAGGAACCCTTCCAACATGCTCCAATCTAGAAGAAACCAAAGGATTCAACTTCAAACACATACACCAATCTTCAATGAAATCCCCTTCATACCGATCACAAAGAGGAATCAGAGGTGTTGACAATATTTACAGGTGGGATTCTTTACTTCCGCGAACAAATATCAAAGTTCCACAACTTTCCCAAAGGCCTTCTATCGTTTCTTACTCAAGCTACTGGTTACACGATTTGCTTGATATTTGAATGTTTTTGCCTATTGTAATTTATGGTTCTTTAGGCCACGTTTACATAATCGTAACGAGATTCTATTGATAGATTAATAATAATGAGTCTGAATCAGAAATGTAATTAAATTGCTTTTGATCGCGTTTACCTAATTTTATGAAACTGCCACATTTAATTGTTACCGCTATCGCTTGACCCTAATAGTAACAGTAAATGTAACAATATTTATAATGGTAACGATAACGACAACGACAACGGTACAGTAAAACTAGTGGGTCTTACGTAATTTTTAACCACAATAAGATTGAGCACCTTCTATTCTCCAAAGATATTTGGAGGCGGACTCCACCGTTCATTACAATTACGGACCACAGGTAAAGAACAACAAACGCAATCAACTGAAGTCTACTTTTCAGATTTCTATTGATGGATTACGTTTAACCTTAGGGTAAACATAACCTTAATGTAAAGATAATAGATTTTAAATATCTCCCAGACTAAGGAAAATTATCTTAAATAGCAAAATTGCTGAAAATATTTACAACTAATAGCAAAATACACAATCTATCTACAATAGACCGCGATAGATCGCGATAGACTACTATCTATGTCCCGATAGATTGTGATGGTAGTCTATTGCAGTCTATCACAGATAGACAGTAAAATTTTGCTATATTTATAAATATTTTGATTTCTTTTGCTATATTTAAAAAGAGCTCCAAACTAATGACTACATTTTATTTCTAAAATTTAAGTTTCAAACATTTAGATCTTTTATTCTTAACTTAAAAGATTATGCCCGATAATTAAGGAATTGTTCGAATTTGACCCCTCCTTTAATAGTAGGATGCAAACGTGGATTGAAATATAAATACACTGTAATCAAACAATTACATAAAAAAGTTTTGAAATGATAAACACAATTGGAATAATTACGAATAGTTACAAACTATGGTTTGTGTATTATTACGTGGTTCACGAGTGTAGCATGTGATTGGCATTTCCAAATGTTTTATGTCTTTGCAATATATGTATCTTTGGCGGCCCTTTAGATGTGGGTTACTTGCCAGTACACGTGTACTGACTTCCCACCAAAAAGGACATGATGCTGATGAGTCGATGTCATTGTTTATTATTATTATTCTGTAGAAAATTTGTTTTTAGTATCGTATTTTTATTTTTGATTTAATTAATAGCAACATTGTTTCCACATATTAAAGATTTTTTATTTTATTTTTTTTATAGAAATTTTGTTTATAGCATTAGGTCTAAGAGTTTTTTTTTTTTTTTTTTTTCCTTTTTTTCTTTTTTTTTTTCTCTTTTTTTTTTTTTTTTTCCTTTTTTTCTTTTTTTTTTTCTCTTTTTTTTTTTTTTTTTCCTTTTTTTCTTTTTTTTTTTCTCTTTTTTTTTTTTTTTTTCCTTTTTTTCTTTTTTTTTTTCTCTTTTTTTTTTTTTTTTTCCTTTTTTTCTTTTTTTTTTTCTCTTTTTTTTTTTTTTTTTCCTTTTTTTCTTTTTTTTTTTCTCTTTTTTTTTTTTTTTTTCCTTTTTTTCTTTTTTTTTTTCTCTTTTTTTTTTTTTTTTTCCTTTTTTTCTTTTTTTTTTTCTCTTTTTTTTTTTTTTTTTCCTTTTTTTCTTTTTTTTTTTCTCTTTTTTTTTTTTTTTTTCCTTTTTTTCTTTTTTTTTTTTTAACTTAAGTTCTCATATTGGTCATCTTTTTCTATTTAGTAGATTCACCTATTAAAGTAGGTGAATACTCAGGGAAGACTCTTGCTTCTAAGTTCAAAGAAACTTATCAATGTTGAATCAATTTTATGTTTTATGTTTTTATAGTATTTTTCACTTTTAAAATTTTGTAAATGCACACCAATGAATTTAAGGATTTGTAATTAGAGTATATTAATAGTAATGTAATCTTTTCTGAAAACTTATTTTCATAAATGTCCAAATATTTGAATATTTTCATATAAGGATTTAATGCTATTTTCAGGCAAAAATATCCCTTGCGATGGGCGACTAGAGAGAGAAAATGAATTTGTTATATACTTTTAATTATTTATGTAGCATCTTTAATGTTAGAGAGAGAAAATGCATTTATTATATTCTATTAATTATTTGAGATTTCTTCTCATTTTCAATTGGACAGAGAAAATGAATTTAATATGATTCTGTTTTTCATTTAATGCATTTGACGTATCAAACAATTGGTTTTTCCCACGGATTCATGGTTATTTCAAACACTTCTTAGAACATTGTTTTAGATATTTGCAAATATTTTAACCAATATATGAAATATATCATAATATATAAATTAGAAATTGACTTAATATTTAACATAAATCCTAATATATATCGTAAATTTCTTTTATATCACAATATATATAATCTCAATAAATCAAAATTTAACAACAACTCCTTAAAAGAAGTGTAATTCAAAACTAATTTAACAACTTCAATATAACATAGTATATAAATCATAGTATATATCATAAATTTCATTTATATCACAGTATATATCATACATTTCATATTTTCAAATAAACAAAGGTATATACAAACGTTGAGTGATTTGTATACTGTGGTATATTGAAGTTGTTAAATTAATTTTGAATTATACTTCTGATAGAGAGTTGTTAAATTTTGATTGATGAGATTATATATACTATGATATAAAATAAATTTACGATATATACTGAGATTTATGTTGAGCAGTAAGTCAGTTTCTATATTTCATATATTGGTTAGAACATTTGCAAACATCTAAAATAATGTTCTAATGTATATTTAAAATAACCATGAATCCGTTAGAAAAATCGGTTGTTTCATACGTCAAATGCGTTAAATGAAAAATAGAATCATATTAAATGCATTTTCTTTCTCTAATTGAAAAAGGAAAAAAAAATTCAAATAGTTAATAGAATATAATAAATGCATTTTCTCTTTCTAGTATTAAAGATGCTTCGTAAATATGGAAAAGTAAATAATAAATGCATTTTCCTCCCCAACTCTTTCTAACCACCCACCACAAGGAGTATAATTGTAGGTTAGGGACTAAAAGGTAATTGAATCCTAATTTTTGTGTAATTAACAAATTCACTTAGACATTTGTGAAAATAATAGAAAAGATTGACATAATTGAAATATAGGGCCTTTATTTAGGTGTTATGTGTTGTTATCCTTTATAACTAATTGGGTCACATCTATAGATACAATTGCATTAGATGGGGTCGTAGGAGGTTTAAGAGTGTTTCACAAACACACACTTCCTACTTAATTCCTAACTCTCAAACTTTTCAAAATTCTAAATAACCTTCATTCTTGCTTCAAATTCATCACAATTTGGATCCCACAATCCGTTTTAAGGCCAGAGAATAACGGGAAGATTCTTGTGGTGGTCTACGAAGTGTTCATGATCAAAATCTTCAAGGAAATTGCTTCAATTTTAAGCTACAACAAGTAAGTATCAAAACTCCGTTTTTCGGTTTTTGGAACAAGCATGTTTAATTCTTAAAATTGATGAAGTTAGAGTGCTTTAGATTTGAATTGCTTCCACATGTGTGTTCGTTGTTGGGTTTTATGTCCTAAAACTCGTGGTTTGTAAACTTTGAACATACTCTCAATAAAGTTGTTATTAGGGTTTATTCAGTACAGATGTTATTGAATATGTGAACTGCATTTATTATAACTCTAAATCCAATAAACTAAGAATCTCTAGCTATAGTTTGAATACTTAGACTTCATGCGTAGACATAAAAATGGATTAAGTTTAGGTAATAGCCAAAACGATCTATAGTATTGGGATAACAACGTACCTTATCCTGGAGACACTATGGATGCAACCCATTTGTATTTGATACAAATGATGTGATCCTATATCGTTCATGTTGAGACATGAAGAGTGGGGGCATCTTATGCGATGAGTTTGCATAAAACCGGACCATGAGATAATCGCTTTTACTTTATAACGCGGTTTACTGTTAAGATTAATTATTTCAATATGATGACCTAGGTAACTCGATCTTAATCCTAGCTAACTATTAACTCCTGTTTATTTGGGATTACCCTTTAATCTGCATGGGTGAGAGTGATCTGAGTTCGCCGACTAAATAAGCTTATCATTTTAAAGATAAAACCATGTAGATAACGGGGATATAGTTTTGCTATATGGAATTCACTCCTACCTAATTCAAGGTTAGTAGAGAAATTGTTCCCTTAAGTACTAACTCCGGGTTTCGGACAAGAGGCCCTACCCTTTCATTGGCCTGAGAGGGACTCGGTTCGATGGTTGGACCACAAACCAATTGTTCATTAGAGGATCAATGGGGCTTAAAGATCATGATCTAATTATATGGATAAAACGGTAATTTTGACCCAACCATAATTATGAACAAATTGTGAAGAATCGATTTACTGATCATGGTTATATCAAGTGGATAGAAGTATATCTACAATGAGGAGAGTGCAACTACTGGGCTGTCGTGGAATGTCCCTGTTGTTAATGGATGTTAATTAACTAGGTTAAAGAGTCTATGCGATTAGTTTCGGATTGTTAAAGCTCATGACCTGTAGGTCCATTAGGTTTCCTTGTTAGCTCATGGACTAAACCTTAGAACAGTGTGATCAAAGAATTTGAAAACGTTCAAATTCATTTAAGGAGTAAATTTTACGGTTTGTTCGTTTTAATTATGAATTAAATGAAAATGGAGAGTTTGAAATATTTAAATGTGATTTAAAACATTAATCGCATGAATAGAGATTCATTGAATTGGAAATTGTCGAGACATATGGAAAATTTATTAATTTAATATTTAATATTAATTTAATATAATTAATTATTATTTAAATTAATTATATATTTAATATTAAATTAATATTATTTAAAATTAATTAATAGAATTAATTTTAAAGAAATTGAAATTAGAAATTCATTTGAATTTTAGAGATTTTCAATTTTGCATGAAGTAGGAGGTGGATGTTTTAGAAACACTCTTAAACCACTTGGTTAATCACCAAATTTGGTGTTAATTTTATGGCAAATTAGATTTGCATGCATTCTTCTTTATAAAGAGGAAAGAAATATTGAAATTAGGTTAAGGATCATGGTGGATTTTGTTGAAATTCTCACCAACTCTAAAACTCTCAAAAACTCTCAATTGTCTTCAATTTAGCTCCAAATTCATCACAATTTGGATCCGACAATCTTTTCTAAGTCCAGAGAATAACAAGATTCTTGTGGTAGTCCACGAAGTGTTCGTGATCAAAATTTTCAGGAAATTTGCTTGAATTTTGAGCTATAACAAGTAAGTATCAAAATTCTATTTTTTAGGTTTAGAACAAGCATGTTTAATCCTTAAAATTGATATAGTTAGAGTGTTTTCAATTGGTATCATAGAAAGATTAAAGCACTCAATTTACATTAATTTGATCCTGGTGGGTATAATATCATGAGATGAATGTTTTGGTTGCTAAAGTTCGTTTTCTTTTTCTGGTTTTGGCATCTAATTCAACCTTGTTTTGATGTAATTATTGTAATTGGCTACTTGTTTATGGGCTTTAATGTGTGAAGAAGGGTCTGTAAATTTGCTAGAGTCATTAGAGTTGAAATTAGGTTATAATTTGAAGAAATTGGAGAAGAAACCAGCTGGATTGAAGAGTGGGGAGATGAATTTGCTGCGAAGTGTCGCGACGCTCTTCAACAACGTCGTGATGCTATTCTTAAATTTCCAGAAAAAGGCGCGCGCGAAGAAGAATGGTCCAACTGGACCGGTTTCAGCCGGTTCAGTTCTTTTTCGGTCCGGTTCACTTATTTTCCAGCTGATTCAACCCTAATTTCTACATTGGAGTCCGGTTCAAGCAATTTGACGTGGTTCGAGCCTGTTTGGGGTTAGTTCGAGCTAGTTTTTCAATTATTATTGTAATAATTTAGGTGTTTTTAGCTTTTAGATGCCAAAACCGATCCACTTTAGTGTGTTCAATTAATTATGCATTTAGAATGTATATCTTAATTAAATTAAATTTATTTGTGCATAAAGTATGCCATATAGATTTAGAATCCCACCATAGGATTAACATGTTTCATGTATCAAAGTATGTTATAAAGTGTTATAATATATAGTATGCATATTCTAGAGTTCATAAAATTGATATAAGTTGTTATATTGTTTTATGATATGTATGTTATAGATTGTTGTTCTTTTATAGAGTTATAAAGTAAATTAGATATTTAACATCTATAACAAATATAAAATGCATGCTCACTTAGGTTAACAAAACCTAAAGTAGGTAGTTAACTTATAAAACAAAAGTTATAAAAATTCACCCGGCAAAATCCTGTCTAAGGTTGGAGGTATTTAAGTTGACAGTTCATATAACACCTGCTACCTAGGGATCAAGCTGGTTCTTGAATTTTTGTTAACCTAGTTTTATGAGATTGCGTTTGTGATGTAAGTATAAAAAGGTTTATCACTTAGACATTGTCGGATAAAATCCAGTTATACTTGGACAAATACCTAGACTTAGGTTATATTTAATTAGCCGAGATGTAACTAAGTAAAAATACCCATTATACCAAATAGAACATTTCAGTGGGAGATTAATATTATATATGATATATTAGCTCTCACGTCTCTAAGAGTTCACACCGTGAGATTTATGCTCGACTTCGAGTCACCTAAAGGGCGGCCTCCATTCGAGAAGTGTTTGCATGAGTCAATAACAAGGTGAATAGGGGAAGTAGTTCATAGTAAGTGGGTGAAGGGAGTGTGTCAACACATCCTACGATCTTTTCCATTAGGTCACATTGTGAGATTCCCATGTTGTACCTGCTTGTCGTTTATATGTGACTATCCATTCAGAGTGTTTGTAACATATGGATCGGAACAACATGAACTCCAAAAATGGATAGGGTTTCTTAGGTCCGTTTCAACATTATCTTTCCTTCAAAATTTTGTTGATTCCGTCTTTGAAATCTAAAAATGGAGGGTCACACTTACAAAATTTACTAAGTGTTAGTAAGTATTTTGACCAAATAAATGATAATTAAATACTATAGGAATAAGAGCTATTCTGGTATTAGTATTTAATCAAGAATGTCTTAATTTAATGAAGGAGTAATTGACTGCCCCTCAGTAGCAGTTATTCTAACTCAGTAAAGTATCATTGCAAGAGAACAATAAATTTGGATACATTATTACTTGCTAAACCTGATCGGGTTAAAAAGAGTTAAATAGCGATTCACTAATAAGATTTATTTTTTCAGCAATGGCTAGTTCATTTGTACAACTACTCGCTTCTGAAATACTTAATGGAGACAACTACGAAATATGGAAACCAAACCTGAATACAATACTAGTAATGGGTGATCTACGGTTCGTTTTTAATGGAGGAATGTCTTCTAGTTCCTAGCTCAACAACAAATTGAAATGTTTAGGATGTTTATGACAGATGGATTAGGGCTAATGATAAAGCCTGAGTCTATATCTTAGTGAGAATATCGAATGTTTTGACTAAGAAGCATGAAAACATGGTTATCGTTAAGGCAGTCATGGACTCGCCACAGGTGCATCCTCATCGGTCAGGCACGGTGCTATTAAATATGTTTACAATTCTCGCATGAAAGAAGGAACCTCTGTTACAGAACATGTTATGGATATGATGGTCCACTTTAATATTTTGAAAATAAACGGGGTTGTCATAAACGAGAAGAATCAAGTCTGTTTCATCCTAGAATCTCTTTCGAAGAGTTTTCTACAATTTCGAACTAATGCAGTGATGAACAAAATTGAGTACAATCTGACTACTCTTTTCAATGAGCTCTCGATAGATAAGTCTATGATGAAAACAAAGGGACATGAAGGGGAAATAAATGTTATTTCCAAAAGTTCCAGAGAGGATCGTCTTCGGAAACTAAGTTTGGACCTTTTACCTCAAAGAAAAAGAGTATGAAAAAAAAAGGAAAAGGAAAGAAGCTCGTGCAAATCTCAAAGGTAAGAAAAAAATTGCAAAAAAAAAGGAAAATGTTTCAACTGCAATGAGGTCGGGCCCTAGAAAAGAAACTGCCCATAGTACCTTGCTGAGAAAAAAAGCTGATAAAGAAAACCAGGGTAAATATGATATACTAGTTGTTGAAACGTGTTTAGTGGAGAATTATAACTCCACCTGTATATTAGATTCGAGGGCCATTAATCATGTTTTTTCTTATTTTCAGGAAACTAGTTTGTGGAGGTAGCTTCAAGAAGGCGAGATAACTCTCAAGGTTGGATCAGGGGAGATCATCTTTGCCCTACAGTAGGAGATTTAAAGTTGTTTTTTAGAGATAGATACATTTTATTGGAAATGTACTTTATGTTCCTAGTATTAGTAGGAATTTGATATCTATCTCTTGTTTGTTAAACATTTATACAAAGTGTCTTTTGATATAAATGAAGCGTTCATTAACAAAAGAGGTATTCATATTTGTTCTGCAAATTTAGAAGACAACTTATATAAGTTCAAACCAACCGAAGCAAAAACTATTTTAAATATTAAGATGTTTAAAATAGCTAAAACACAAAATAAAAGGCAAAAAGTTTCTCATAATACCTATCTTTGGCACTTAAGACTTAGCCACATTAATCTCAATAGGATTGGGAGGTTGGTTAAAAGTGAACTCCTAGTTAAAATACAACACTTTGTCTCCATGTGAGTCTTATCTTAAGGGTAAAATGACCAAAAGATCTTTTACTAGAAAAGGTTTTAGAGCAAAAAACCTTTAGAACTCATGCATTCAGATCTGTATGGTCCTATGAATGTCAAAGCACGAGTAGGGTATGGATATTTCATTAGTTTCATTGATGATTATTCTAGGTATGACTACATTTATCTAATGCAACATAAGTCCGAAGCCTTTGAAAAGTTTAAAAAGTACAAGGCTGATGTAACGACCTAGACTCTTACTACCTAGCTCGTCACTACAACATGCATGAACATTTACGTAAATACGATGAAACAATTAGACGTGACATCATCCATTTTAAACAAATGAGATTTTTTATGATAAAATGGCCAAATTATCCAGGGTTTATTTAGTCAACGTAGGAAAAGGAAAAATACTTTAGCGAGGTACCCCTTTTTTTATTGGGCTAAATCTCAAGAAAAGAATCGATATAACCAAGACATTTAAACAATAATTTCATGAATGCAAGTTCAACTACCCTAGACTAAGGTGCAGAAGCAGTATGACGGCCCGTGGTATGATCACGGATTTCCTCGGCCATGCGCCGGTCCACCATGCTCCTTACCTAGAAGGAAAAACATAGAGAAAGGGTGAGTAAAACATACTCAATAAGAGACCCACTACTGGGCTTAGCTGTTACCCTGTTTGTTGTGTGCGCCCGCGTACCTGACATAAGCATAAGCGTAGGCATAAGCATAGGAAGCGTCCCGAGGGTACGCATTAACTAACATCATAACATGAACATAGGTGGTGATCCCGAGGGACACCCTTCGTAGCATAGTACAGTGAGGGTACGAGCACAACTACAAGGCAATCTATGACATGTCATGGCATAATTAATCTATAGATGAGGTTTCAGAGTCACAACACATAGGCATGAGAAATGACCTACAATACAACTATTTGACGTGCCTGAATAATTATAGCATCAATCATTCGAAACATGGGATCATAGCGACATTCAAAACCAACAATGCCATAGACAATATACATCACTAAAACCCGGTAGTAGGCCCCTTACTTGAGAGAGCGAAAAGGATCGACAATGAGCGTTACTGAGCGATACTGAGCGTGTCAGCGAGACAGTGACTTCCTTACAATGCGACACGCGCTACGTAGGCTGAGACAGTGCGTGGCGGGGAGGACGGTCGACGCGGACTGATGATACGTTGAGGGCTAATGATGCGGCAACGCGAACTGACTATGCGTCGAGGCTAATGATGCGTCGAATCTAACGATGCGGCAACGCGGACTGATGATGTGTTGAATCTAACGATGTTGCAACGCAAACTGATGATGCGTTGAGGCTAACTATGCGGCAACGCGGACTAATGACGCGTAGAGGCTAACGATGTCGCAACGCAGACTGATGACGCGTCAAGGCTAACAATGCAGCAACGGGGACGGATGACGGCCAAGACGCTGCGGCACAGCAACTATGAAAATGCCACAATGCTGAGCACTGTGACTAAGGCCACACCGTGAGGACTGGAGCGCTGCGACTGAATGACGGGGACAAGCGAGAATATGGCCAACGAAGGGTGACTCCAGGAAGGAAAACTTGGACTGTCTTTTTTTTTTTTCTTTCTGCCTCCCCTTCCTTCTCCTCTTCTAAAATGCCCCCCCTACGTACAAAATTCAACCGGGGATCTCTCCCCAACCGAAAACGGCGCAGCCTCTTGCTGACTATCAACTCCCTTCACGCTTCCCCCGCTGTAAAACTATTATTAACGATAATTAAAAATTATTATTTTATTTTATTTATTATATTATATTATATTATATTATATTATATATATATATATATATATATTTTTTTTAAATTAAAGGGGGAAATGATTTATCGAAATTAGGGCCATTCCAGCTGAGGTTGAGAACCTATTAGGTAAAATTATTAAAACACTTCGATCGAATTGAGGTGGAGAATATATAGACTTGGGATTTCAGGACTATATGATAAAACATAAAATTCATTCTCATGGGGTAAAATCTATTGGTTGCAAATGGATCTACAAAAGAAACGAGACCAAGCCGGTAAGGTACAAACCTTTAAGGCTCGATTAGTGGCAAAGGGTTTTACTTTGAAGAAGGGGGTGGACTATGAAGAAACCTTCTCCCTTGTTGCCATGTTAAAATCGACTATAATACTCTTATCCATTGCTATGCTTTATGATTATGAAATTTGGCAAATGGATGTCAAGACAGTTTTTCTGAATGGCTATCTTGAAGAGAGTATCTATATGGCTCAACTAGAGAGGTTTGTTGAATAGAGTCAATAACAAAAGGCTTGAAAGCTTAAACGATCTATTTATGGGTTAAAACAAGCACTTCAGTCTTGGAGTATAAAGTTTGATACTACGATAAAATCTTATGGCATTGAAAAAAATGTTAATGAACCAGCCCACAAGAAAATTATCAACACTGCTGTAGCTTTTCTACTGTTGTATATCGATGATATCCTTCTAATTAGGAATAAGGTATGATTCCTAACTGCGTTTAACAATAGCTAGCAACCAATTCCAAATGAAACATTTGAGAGAGGCTTAGTATATTCTTGGAATCCAAATCATTTGGAATCAGAAGAACAAAACGTTAACCTTGTCTCAGGTATCATATATTGACAAAATGTTGTGTAGATATAAGATGCAGAATTCCAAGAGAGGTCTGTTATCATTCAGGCATGGAATTCATTTGTCAAAGGATCAGTGTCCTAAAACACCTTAAGAAGTTGAGGATATGAGACATATTTCCTAATGCATCAGCAATCGGAAGTCTGATGAATGTCATGTTGTGCACACGACCTAACATATGCTATGCAGTAGGAATAGTCAGCAGGTATCAGTCCAATCCAGGATATGATCATTGGATTGCCATTAAAAATATCCTCAAATATCTAAGGAGAACGAGGGACTATATGCTGGTGTATGGCACTAAGGATATGATTCTTACGGGATACACTGACTCTGATTTTCAAACGAATAAAGATTCAAGAAAATCTACATCGGGATCAGTGTTCACTCAGAATGGAGGAGTAATAGATTGGAGGAGTATCAAAACAAGGCTGTATAGCCGACTCCACGGTGGAAGCTGAGTACGTAGTTGCATGTGAAGTAGCAAAGGAAGTAGTATGACTTAAAAAGTTCTTAATAGATTTGGTAGTTGTTCCAAATATGCATCTACCTATCACTCTCTATTGTGATAACAGTGGCGCAGTTGCAAATTCTAAAGAATCTAGAAGCCATAAACGTGGAAAACACATTGAATGCAAATATCATCTCATTAGAGAGATTGTGCATAGAGTTAATGTAATCATCAAGCAGATTGTGTAAGAACACAACATTGCTGATTCGTTTACAAAGTCCCTTACGACTAAAGTGTTTGAGGGTCATCTAGTGAGTCTAGGACTTCGAGTTTTGTAAACTAGGCCAAATGGGAGAAAGCCATAGGTTTGTGATGTCCTATCTTATTGTATTTATTTGCTTTTCTCTTTAAACTCAACATAATGTATATATTCCCGCTGGAGTTTTAGTCCAAGTGGGAGTTTGTTGGGTTTTATGTCCTAAAACTTGTGCTTTATAAATATTGAACATATTCTATAAAGTTGTAATCGAGGTTCATTCAGTAAAATGTTATTGAATATGTGAATTGTGTTTAATCTAAATCCAGTAAACAAAGAACCCCTGATTATAGTTTAAATACTTAAACTTTGTGTGTAGACATAAAAATTGGATTAAGTTTAGGTAATAGCCAAAACGGTCTATTGTATTTGGGGTAAGGCTGGGTACCTTATCTTAGAGACACTATGGATGCGGGCCATTTTATATTTGATACAAACAATGTGATCCTATATCAGACATGAGAGTGGGGGCATCCTATGTAATCAGTTTGCATAAGACAGGACCTTGAGATAATCACTTTTACTTTCTAACGCGGTTTACTATTAGGACTGATTATTTCAATATGATGACCTAGGTAACCCAATTTTAGTCTTGAGCTAACTATGAACTCCTGTTTATTTGAGATTATCCTTTAATCTGCATGGGTGAGAGTGTCTTGAGTTCGTCAACTCAATAAGCCTACCATTTTAGGGATAAGACCAGGTAGATAGCTGGGGACATGATTTTGCAAGATGGAACTCACTCATGCTTAATTCAAGGTTAGTAGAGAAGTTGTTCCCTTAAGTACTAACTCTAGATCTTAGACAAAGGGTTTCACCCTCTCATTGGTCCGAGAGGGACTCGGTTTGGTGGTTGGACCACAAACCAATTGTTCATTAGAGGATTAGTGGGATTTAAGGAACAAGATATAATTGCAGGGATAAAATGGTAGTTTTGACTCAGTTGTAATTACAAACAACTTGTGAATGATCAACTTACTAATCATGTTTATATCAAACGGATAGAAATATATCTACAATGAGGAGAATACAGCTACTAGGCTATAGTAGAATGTCCCGGTAGTTAACGAATGTTAATTAACTAAGTTAAAGAGTTTAGCCGGTTAATTTCAGATCGTTGGAACTCATGATCTGTAGGTCCATTAGGTCCCCTTGTTAGCTCATGGACTAAACCTCATAACAGTGTGTTGAGAGAATTTGAAAACATTTAAATTCATTTAGGGAGTAAGTTTTTCATTTTGTTCGTTTAATTATGAATTAAACAAAAATGGAGAGCTGAAAATATTTAAATGTGATTTAAATATTGGTTCAATGAATAGAGACTCATTGGTTTGGAAAAAGTCGGGATTGGTGAAAAATATTATTAATCTAATATTTAATATTATTTTAATATAATTAATTACAATGTTTAATTAATTATTTAAAATTAATTTAAAATCAATTATTTGAATTAGTTTTATTTAAATATTAAATTAATATAATTAATTAAAGTTAATTTTATATAAAATTAATTAGTTAAATTAATTTATTTAAAATTAAAAATAAAAAAATTCATTTAAATTGAACTTGGAAAATTCAAGCATGCATGAATGAAGTAGGAGGTGTGTGTTTGTGAAACACTCTTAATCCTCCTACAAACACCTCCTAATCCACTTCATTTATCACTAAATTGGTGTCAATTCGTGACAAATCTGATTTGCATGTTTTCTTCTTTAAATAGAGGATGATTAACTTGGAAATGGGTTAATGATTTGGTGGATTTTGCTGAAAATTCTCACTAACTCTGAAACTCTCCAAAATTCTAAATAACCTTCATCATTGCTTCAAATTCATCACAATTTGGATCCCATAATCCAATCTAAGGCCAGAGAATAAAGAGGAAGATTGTTGTGGTGGTCCACAAAGTGTTCATGATCAAAATCTTCAAAGAAACCACTTCACTTTTGAGCTACAACAAGTAAGTATCAAAACTCTGTTTTTCTGTTTTTAGAACAAATATGTTTAATCCTTAAAATTGATGAAATTAGGGTGTTTTAGATCTAAATTGCTTTCCACATGTGTGCTTCTAAGTCCTTCAGGGGTAATTTTATTTTTATTATAGAACTTAAAATTTGTTTGCCTTTAATTTATATTTGGTTTTAAAATCATTATTATTATTATTATTTTAATCATTTTTAGATATATATATATATATATATATATATATATATATTTAAATTTTTACATCAATGTTTAATTCTTTTTTTATTTTTTATTTTTTTTAATTTTTTAATCAACCATCACATTAACCCATTCAAAAGATTTGCCTCTCAATTTTATCTTAAGTATACGAATTAAATCATTTGCATACACTGGATTTATATTTGATTTTAAAATCTTGGTTTTTATCCTTTATATAAATAAAGTTTTTAAATCTTCACATGTTCCTTTATTTGGGTTGTTAATTTTTTTTTTCAAACTCTCTTATTCATAAATGAAAGTTTGTATTATTAAGGTTCCATTTGGTAACTATTTCATTTTCTTTTTAAAAAAATTAAGCCTATTTCTTAATTTTTTTTCAAAAATTCAAAAGTTAGTTTAATTTAATAAATTAGTTAACTTATTAAGAAAATTAAATGCCAACTTGCTGATTTTTCATTAAAAAAATGCAAATGTGTCATTTAGCAATGCTTTTCCAAAGAAAAATAAAATATTTGCCCTTTTGACTTTTACTCTAATACAATTGTAATCAATTAAGTTGTAAATTTCACAAAACAAGCTAAATATTTGATTTTCTTGAATTGCCTAAAAAATTCAAATAATATTTAATTTATAATAAGAGAAATTATTTTAAATGACACAACTGTTGAAAAGATTTACAAACAATAGCAAAATATCATAGTTTATCTATGATAGACTTCGATAGATTGCGATAGACTACTGTCAATGACTTTGGTAGATTGCGAGAGATTACTATTTGTGTCTACCATGACACAGATAGACACATATAATAGTTTATCACAGATAGAGAATAAAAATTTGCTATATTTGTAAATATTTTGGTTTATTTTCCTATATTTGAAAACAACCCTTAAAATAATTAGCCTAGAAAGGACATCAGACCAATTTAAGGGTATAACGACCCAACTTCTTAAGACTTGTACTAGGTCATTACCACATGCATGTATACATCTCAAAATGACATTTTTTCATAAATTAGACTAAAACCGGAAGGATTTTATCAAATAAGTAGCTTTTATTAAATCCAAATAACTGAAAACCTTTGATCAACACACCCCTAAAATTTGAAACAAAACTTTAAATTTGTAGGAAACATAAAAACTAAAATTCTGAATTCAAACATCAAGACTAAAATTTAAAACATGAAAACATGTGCAGAAACGTATGACTAGTCCCAGTGGCATGATCACAGATTCTTCTTGTGATACGCTTGTCTGTTCTTGCCTTTATCTGAAAAACGTAATATAAGGAAATGGTGAATATAAAAGTACTCAGTAAATAACCCGCTATTGGGGTCAGGCTGTGCAATTACATGCAAACATGAATTGAGGCTCTATGCGTGTGGGGACCTTATAAATTTTTCCTTCCTCGCTCACTGTATTTCATTTTCTCTAGACATGCTTCAATTTTTCTGCACATGAGATTCGATGTATATCTTTCATATACATATAATCCTCTAGGCGTGCACCACTTTCATATACCCCAGGTCATTTCTAAGAACATTGGGATGTGCACCACTTACGTACACATAGTTATGTATAGACATAATCCACTAGGCGAACATCACTTTTGTACACCCCTATTCCCATTAGATATTTGTCACTTTTACACATACCAATCCTAGCACATCACTTTCTTGCGCTAGAACTCTTGGACATACACCACTTCCATGTTTCGTCTTTAGGTAAAATTCTTGAATCAAATCCCAAATGCATCTAAGTCCCAAACCTCTTCCAAACTCCAACAACGAATCCAACCTAGACAAATTCACAATTAAGGGTCAAAAACCCAATTTTCAGCCACCACTAAAGTTTCCAAAATGTTGTTAGATAGTGACTGCAAATCTTAAATCTAAAAACAAACTTGATAGGTATCAACCAAAAGATTCCACAATTCTGGGCAGTAAAGATTTTCGTGAAAAATCCCTAAAACTTACCAAACTAGTACAAGCCTAGCCCAAATCTTAAAATTCCAGCGTCGCCACGAAGAATAGTGGCAGAAACTTCTGGTGACAGTTAGACAAAGGTTGGACAGTTGCAACTTGTGATTCGCAGTAGAATGCGGGCGGGGGAACAACTAAAACTAACACTCACTGGACGACTTGGTCGTTCGGTCGGTCGTGAAAGACAAAATCAGTGGCGGCGAGCTTCACGAACAACCTACAGCTGATAGACGACGACGAAACTGGCAACGGGGACCCAAAAACTTGAAAGACGTAGTGGCTCTGATAATTATGGCGAAGCAGTTTGACCGACGGCCAGTGTTCCTGGGGGAAAATTGCACAAAATGACCCAAAAACTAAAATTCCTAAGGGATGCTTAGAACTCCTAAGCAATCACATATAAATGTGCAGAAGACAGTTATAGATGCTTAGAATTAATAAGATTTCTAACCTGACATAGACGCTGAAGAAACATCTTCACATCTTCTATCTACTTGCTCAAATGGTCGTGCTGCTTATGAACCGTGGTTGTCAAGTTCGCCAAATTCTTGCGAACAACAAATAGTTCCTCTCTTAGCACCTTATATGACTTTGAGTGCTTATGCCTTCTCGAGGTCTTGGAGGACTTGGATTGCCTTTCAGAAGATTCGACACATCTTTTCTTCCTTCTCTGACCACTAGTCGGCCCCAATACAAGCGTTTCTGTTTCAGTGGTAGGGTGCTCGACTTGCTCTTTGTGTGGCTGAGGCGGTTCAATGTGATGCTCCATCATAGGCTGCTCGACTTGGTCTTCATGAGAGGATTCGTGATGCTCTGTCTCAGTGTCACCTGAAGGTTGATCTCTTAACATGGGGTTGACACCTGGCATCAACTTAATCGCTCTTATTCTATCCTTCTTATACCTTATTCCATCTGGTGTAGGCACAAGTCTCGTCACGATAATTGTTTGTAATGTAAACAACAAGTCAGTACATATTGAAAACAACAAATGACTAAGCGATTGTGTAGATTATTCTAAACGATTGCTTAAATTAATATAAAAGATCGCGTAGAAAAACTAGGTGATTGTATAAATCTAAACGATCGCTTATTACAAACTATGCGATTGTTTAAATTATTCTAAACGATTGTGTAGATGTCTCTTAACGATCGTGTAGGTAAATCTAAATGATCTCTTTGAATACTAAACGATCCGTTACCTTTTTCGGTTGGAATACATTCCTCTCCAACGACTTGTATGATGGTGCTTGAGAACAAGTCCATCTCAGGATTCGTGGTATTGCATTCTTGCTTACTTTAGTGGCCATGAACTTGCTAGACGTGGACATGATTTCGCAAGCCCAAACTTATAATAGACACGTGAGAAATGGATTACACATAGGGCTATCAAGCACAAAATACATAATGAGTTGAGTTGGATTGTATTGAAGAGCATGTACCTAGAATGCAAGCACGAATCCTTTGACGCAGTAATATGTGATGTGCTTCGGGTTGTCTGCCTTTTTGATATCATGTGCCTCTTTCTTCCCACGCATGATAGTCTTCATGCTATTCAATAGACGATTGAAGAAAACAAGTGACCAATCGTAATTGGCGAAGACTTCAAGGTCATTGACAAGCCCAAGTGTCTTCATATCAAATTGGGTCTTCTTGTCTTTGCCTATCATGACTATTTCAATATATAGTGCGAGCACAACCTTCACGACATCTTGATCGTTTGTAAATTGAAATTTTGTCGAAGGCAGCCTCAACATCCTTGACAAACTTTTGCTTCTTATCATTCGGATCCTTTGGTCCATGGATGAGATATCGTAGTCTCTCGTCGCATGTATTTCTTTTGATTGTTTCTTCGGTTTGCCATAACCCGGTTATTAGATTGAAGTCTTCTTAGGTGAAGGTAACCTTCTTCCCCATTATGTTGAAGCTAATTAAGTTCATGCTATCATCCTTCACCTCTGGTAGCAAGAAGTGGTGGAAGAGCTGCCCATTAAGCACGAGGTCCACGTCCAACAGTGGACCAAAACATATCTTCCTAAATATGTCTATCTGATCAATTGTAAACTTGTTCTTGATCAGGGTACTGGATTTGCGGACCATGTAGGAGACGGTAGTAGGGAAATATCTATTCTCAAAGACGACCATGATCAACCTACAATAAGGAAATGCAATACAACAGTCAGTTTAGCAAAAGATATGTAGCTTACCAACTCGTAAACGATCGTTTATAAATACAAACTAAACCATTGTTTAATTTCGATTAAGCGATCACTTAAGAAATCATGTGCAATCGCTAAACGATTGTTTAGGAATTTCGTAAGCCTTCGTTTAACCTAGGTTGGCATTCGTTTAACCTAGGCTGACGATCATCTAACCTAGGCTGGGTGATCGTTTAACCTAGACTGGCAATCGTTTAACCTAGGCGGAACGATCACCTAGAGTGAACTTAAGGAACGCCAAATACCTTTCAAATGAAACCAAAGATTGACGAAGAAGAAGAAGACAAAGACGACGAAAGGTTGAGAGAAAGCGAAAAGTCTGAAGAAGCATAAAATGTGATCATTGGAGCGGTAACTTAAAGAAAATGGAAACGTGCCCATGCTGTTTTAATTTTGAGGGTAAAATAGGTATTTCATATGGCCAAAAGATCACTAATGCTAAAGCTTTTAGGAAGAAGTTATCCATAGAAAAGTTTTTGGTTTTTTGGTTATTTTGTGCAATTTTTCGTTCGTGGGTTTAGGGCCGGTCAACCGAGCAAGAGAGGGAGGTTGGGGTAGTTGTCGAATGCATGAAGAAGAAGAAGATCAATTTCTTTTTCATTTTGTTCTCTGCTTGCACACTTCCCTAGGTTTCAAATATATATATAAATTTATTTCCTTTTCTTTTTACAAAACCATAATTTCATATATATATATATATATTGAAGAAAAATTATGAAATAAATAGACACTAATAGTAGTCTATTGCAGGTAGACAGTGAAATTTTCTATATTTGTAAATATTTTGGTTTATTTTTCTATATTTGAAAACAACCCTATATTCAGTCCTTCTCTTCCATTTCTTCCACCAACTTAAATTTCAACTTATCTTAAAGTAACCAAATTTCCAAATCTCCCAATTCCAAATCTTCAAATTAAATTCAACTTTTAAATCTCCCAAAAATAAATTCAATTTTCCACTAATTGAATTAAATCCAAATTTTTTAACACATTAATTTAAATTGAATTATCTTTTTAATATAATTTGATTATGCCTTAAAATTCAAATAATTACCCAAATAATTCAAGATAATTAAATTAAAATTACCTTTAAAAAATTTGGGATGTCAACTTTTTCCCTCTTTAAGAAACTATCGTCCCCGAAAGTTCTAACAAAACAAACTCTTGAATACCAAGTGCTTATCTTATCTTTCTGTCTCCAAGTTGCTTCATTGACATGAATGAAGAAACACCTCAAACTTTCATGGTGTGGGAAAATCTATACTTTCTTCCATATCATCAATACATACAAAATCTCTAAAGAAAAACAACTTACACCAAAACCCAAATCATGAGTTGAATAGTGCCTATCCTCTAACGTTTGGCGCCAACAACAAAATAGCTTTGGTGCACCCACCACTATTCATGTTAGCCAATAGGCCCTTTGTTTCCTTTTAGTTAATACCCTTGCGTACCCTTATAATCAATAATTCTTTGGCAAGATTTTTAGTCTTGGCACCCTTTAGGTTTCAGACTTACCTTTTTGTAAAAGGCTAAGGTCATTCTTCTTACGAAAGTAATATATACTAGCTTGGTTCTCAACCAACCAATTCGTGTCTAAGACAACATGAAAACTTTAAACATCCAAAACTTGATAACATCTAACATCTATTTTGCTAGTAAAAGAAATCTAACTTTTATTTATTTATTTATTATTTATTTATTTTTTTTACCATTTCACGAGTCAAAACAATAGCATCAAATGGAGATAAAACTAACAAACATACTATGAATTAGGTTCTAATTCTAACCTAGCATACTTCAGCGATGCAATGCATGTGGGAAATAAGAATCGAGCATGGTGATCTGAAATGAGAAGTGTACTCCTTACCACAACTTAGGTCTTCTCGGCCTTTTGCCGAGTCATCATACATACTCAGTCTTGCTCCTGTCATGGCTTGTCAAATCTTTGTATCCAAGTGTTGATATCTACCACCCAAGGAACTCCCCCTGTCCACACCGGTAGTAATTTCCTATGTCGGCTAAACATCGGCCCCAATGATGTCAAATTGGTTTGTCTTTCACAACCATTTCTGACTCAGAAGCCCATAGCTCGGTTTGTTAACAAATGTTTAGTATGTCAGTAGGTAAAGGCTCCGAGGCATAAGCCAACATTGTTGTGCAGCCATTGAAAGTGCCAAAATGAAGGTGGGAGAACGTGTTTATGGAATTCATTCTGGGTTTACCATGAATAGTGAAAGGTCATACGGTGATATGGGTTATAGTAGACAGACTCACCAAGTCGGAGCATTTTATTCCAAGCAAGTTCAGGTATTCAGTGAATAAGTGGGCACAAATGTATATGAAAGAGGTGGTGAGGTTGCATGAAGTGCTAGTTTCAATAGTGTTTGATAGAAACCCTCGTTTAATGTCCAATTTTTGGAAGAGTCTCCAATCAACACTAGGCACTCAGTTAGAGTTCAATACAACTTTTTCACTGACTAATGGCCAAATAGAGCGTTTGAACAAGATACTAGAGAACATGTTACGCGCTTGTACATTAGATTTTCTCGGGATTTGGGATCCCCATTTGCATCTCTTGGAATTTGCTTACAATAATAGCTGTGAAGCTACTATTGACATGACACCATTTGAAGCCCTATATGGGAAAAGTTGCAGGTCTCCTGTTTATTGGGATGAGGTCGGTGAACGGGAATTATTGAGACCTGAGTTAGTGCAAACTACTAATGAGGCCATTTAGAAAATAAGGGCAAGGATGTAGATAGCCCAGAGCAGACGGAGAAGTTACGTTGATGTGAGACGATAAGACCTGGAGTTTGAGGTAGGTGACACGGTGTTCTTGAGAGTGGCACCTATGAAAGGGGTTTTAAGATTCAGAAGGAAGGGAACTCGGTCCATTGGACAATTTGAAATATTAGACTAAGTTGGCCCCGTAGCTTACTGTTTAGCTTTGCCATCGTCGCTTTCTGCAGTTCATAACGTCTTCCATGTTTCCATGTTGGGGAATTATATGATAGATCTGTCTCATGTAGTAGATTACAAACCTTTTCAATTGAATGAGAACTTAAGCTATGAGGAAAAGTCGGTTCAAATTTTGGGAAGGGAAGCAAAGACTTTGCGTAATCGTATAACGCTAGTGAAAGATTTTTGGCAGAATCATCAGTTCGAAGAAGCAACATGGGGACAAGAGGATGAGATGAGAACGAAGTACCCTGAGCTGTTCTAGAATTAGAACTTTCAAGGATGAAAGTTTCTTAAGGAGGGGAGAACGTGACATCCAGAATTTTCAAGTAATTTAAATTTAATTATCGTGATTAATTTGGATAATTATTTAAATTTTAAGGTTTAATTGAATTATATTCAAAAGATACTTCAATTAAAGAAAAAGAAAAGGAATTTTTAAAGATATATATTTGTTTTATTGGGAAGAAGGAAAAGGAAAAAGAAAAAAATTAACTTATATACATGAATTAATTTTTTTAAAAAAAATAGAAAAGGAGGTACAATTATATATATATATATATTTACAAGGGAGTTCTCGAAGAGCATGAACTAAAAAAAATCAATCATCAGTTTCTCCTTCTGTTTTTCTCAAGTCGTGCAGCTCCCCGAGGCTCTATGTCTCCTCTGTGTTCACCAGCACCTATGGGAGGTCCGTTTGCTGGCCCTGCGCGTGGACCGTTCATGAAGCTCTCGCAGCCGTCGTTTTGCTCGTGTTCGTCGGTCGAGTTTTACCCTGTCGGTCGTCGTTTGTCTGTTATTCAACAGTCGCCGATTTTCTTCCTCGAGCATCCACGCGTTCACCGGCTTGGAAACTGTGTCTCTCGGAAAAAACCCTCGATCTCCAAGCCCCTTGTATAGGTTGGGAAAATGGCATGATCCCTCTCCCTCTATCTTTGGCTAGTTGTGCACCGAAACACGAGGAGCAGGCGATCCCATTACAGATTGAGCAACAAGATGCCCTGCATCAGTAGCAAATACAAAGTCAGCAGCAATTGCAATTGAATCTGCACCAGCACCACTACGCCGTTGTCCGATCGCCGTTAAATTTTCTAGCCAAACCTTGCCACCACCGTTTTGTTTGTATCCGTGGGTTTTGTTCCACCACCATCCAACCGTCCATTTGCCGCCGTCTAGAACCGTGGGTCGCTGGTAAGTGTTGCATTTGCTAGATTTTGCCTCGTCTTGCTGGATCCTTGAGATTTGTGTAAGATCTTAGAGTTTGTTAATTTTCCTCAATGGCCTTGAATACCTATTTAATTCTTGGCTTAATCTTTGGCTTGATGGTAAATTTAGGAGAATGGGTTTGTGGACTTGAGAGTTTAAAGCCGCTGTCCAGCAGGGTTAGAGGTTGATTTTTGGGGCATTTAGCCATTGGGGTTGTGTTGACTTTGGAGGTTGAAGGTGGGTTTGGACCGAATCACACCTTGGGTAAAGTTGTTTGGCTCATTTGATTAATTTGTGTTTGAAATTAGGCCTTGATATTAATTGTGAATTTGGTTTATGTCATAGGACTTGATCGAAGGTCATATTGGACAAATAGAAGATAAGCTTGCTTGAATATATTTGGACTTAAATTTGAGGTAAGTAATCTCATTACTGGAACCGCTTCTGTGCAAGGCGATGTAGATAGCTAATTGAATTGTTTAGTTTGGGTAAAATTGAGAAGTCTGATATGATTTATACCGTTTTATGAGCATGATGTTACTAATATGTGGTTGATATTGTTATGTGTGGGACATTGAGTCACGTACTATGAATGATGATGTGAAATTACTATGAGCATGTTAAACCGTGAGTTAAGGTGATGGTTTACTTTGCTAGCATTACTATGTTACTGGAAGCCCATGGATTTCCTACTATGTTATCGGAAGCCAATGGGTTTCCTGCTATGTCCTTGAAAACTGACGGGTTTCTTACTACGTTATCGAGTGTCAACAGATGTCTTACTATGTTTATGAGCCTTCGGGCTACCAGATGTGTGCTAGGTTGGGTTAAATCACTCACTAGATGGTCATGCATGATTAGTTTATTTATACATGTCCCACTAGTATATTGCACTTATTAGATATAAGTGCTTAGTCTGACCCTAGTAGTGGGGTTAATTACTTAGTATTTTGTACTCACCTTTTTCATGTTATGTCTTTAAGGTAAAGGAAATGACAGCTCGGCGAATGACGAAAGAAATCTTTGACCGTGCCATTGGGATTAGTTAGATGCTTCCACACGAGTTTTCATGTTTTTATTTCAAACATTTAGATTTTGTCATTTGAAATCAAAACTTGGTTTTCCTTTGATTTCTTTCTCACTACTAGATGTCTCATGCTAAGTTTCCTATTTTATTTAATTGTTCAAGGAGTACTCTGGACAAAGATTTTCATTGCCTTCTTAAAAATCAAAGCATCTCGTCTCCTTGTCACTTCCTCTGCATGAATGCAAGTAATTAATACTTCCAGAGAGATTTCTTTTTGCTTATGACACAAATTTTTTTTATCTTAATTCCTCCATGGTGGTGGAAGCTATTAGGGGTGTTCATTCAAACCGCAAAAACCGAACCGAATTTGAAACCGAACCGAAACCGATTGTATTTGGTTCGGTTCGGTTTATACAATGTTGAAACCGTTTTTATACAGTTCGGTTCGATTTCTAGTTGTGAAACCGAAACCAAAACCGAACCGAACCGAATATATTAAAAAAATTATTTCATTTTTTTCTTTTAGTTTTTCTTTTTCTTTTTCTTTTTCTTTTTCTTTTTCTTTTTTCCCTTCCCGCCGCTGCGCCGCACGCCCCTAGGGTTTAGGTTTCACGATTCACTTCAATCTTCATCACGATTAGTCGAGTCGATTTCGTTCAGCTTTAGACCTCCCCGCTCCCCCCGCGACGCCCGCATCCCGCCATTGTGTCGGCATTTCCATTCCCTTTAGAGTTCAGAGTTCAACGCCTCAGTGTCAGTGGTTCCGACGTGAACGCATAGGCAGTAGTTTCGACTCGAGGCTTCGACGCGAGGCCTCAGTAGTTCCGACGCGAGGCTTCGACGCGCGGTTCCCCACGGCGCATAGTTCCGACTTCCGACGCTGAAACTCTCCATCTCTCCCCGCGGCGCGCCTAAAGGTATTCAATACTCGCCGTTCTGTTTACCTGCCGTTCAATACTCGCCATTCTAATTTGAAGTTTGAACTATCAATTTTACTTTGTTCTTAGTTAATAACTTAATAGTTATCTTTTTCATATTGTAGACGGCACACGGTGAGTATACATGAATGAGGAGATTAAACCAACCACACAAGATTGGGAAATTGCTAGAATATTTACGAAATATTTGTCTGTATTCTATGAAGTAACTATTAGGCTTTCAGGGTCTCTTTATGTTACTTCCAATACGGTCTTCCATGAGATTAGTACTATTCAGAATTGCATAAGATAATATTCAAGTGTAACTGGTCCGGAAAATTTGTTATTGCATGAAATGGCAATGAAAATGCAAGAGAAATATGATAAGTATTGGGGGGAAAAGTGAGAAAACAAATTTATTCTTGTATGTTACTTTTGTTTTGGACCTTCGTTACAAGATGAAATCTCTTATGTATTGTCTGAATCAGTTATTTGATATGGATGTGACAAAAGAAATAGGAAATAAGGCGGAAGAAGTTTTGAGACGATTGTTTAATGAATATAGTTTGTTAGTTATCAATGATGGTTCAACTTTAAGTTCATCAGCTCAGAAGTCCAAGAGATATGCAAGTATGAGTCAATCTTCAAGTTGTACTACTAGTACAAGTACTAGTACTACTACAGCTACTGCTTCAGAGGTTTTTCGTTTGGATTTTGAAGATATGGAGGACGAGGATGCCAACAATGTGGATACGAAGTTGATATTTACTTATTGGAGCCTCGAATTAAACGTGAGGAGAATTTTGATATCTTAGATTGGTGGAAAGGAAATTCTTCTAGATATAAGGTTCTTAGCAAGGTTGCACGAGATCTTTTGGCAATTCCAGTATCCACAGTTGCTTCTGAGTCTGCATTCAGTACCAGTGGGAGAGTAATTGATCCTTTTCGTTCTATGTTAGCTCCAACCACAGTTGAGGCACTTGTGTGTGCACAAAATTGGTTACGTTCGAAAGCAATTAGCATTGATCTTCAAAGCTACTTGGAGGATATTGTAAATGTTGAAGAAGGTAGCTTCGAAACATTTTTTTAAGTATCCGAAATTCAAATATGTTATTTATATAATTATTATGTTAATATTTCCATTTTTTTTTCTTTTAGACTTTAAAGCATATTCAGAGGCAAAAAACAAGGAGAAGAATGAGAAGGAGAAGGCGACTTGAACTTGAAGTTTGTAGAACTTTTTAAAGTGGTGGTTTGGATTGGACTTTGAACGTTTCTATTATTGACTTATTGTAATATTGTTTGTAAAACAAGAACTTTTATGTTCGTAGTACTTTTATCATTTTATATACGGATTGGACTTTAAACTATTAGACTTTAGTTGCTTGAAAAATGCATTGTTTTTTTTAGTTGCTTGGATTTGATTCATATTGGATGAATAGTTTTTTCTAAATAATCTTCCATGGATATATAATTACCAATTAGTTATATAATTACCGGACATGCGGTTCGGTTCGATTTCATATAATTTTTAAACCGACTTATGCGGTTCGGTCCTAACAAGACATGCGGTTCGGTTCGGTTTCATATAATTTCTAAACCGATTTAAACGGTTTGGTTCGATTTTAGACCAAAACCGAACCAAACCGAACCACGAACACCCCTAGAAACTATTATCAGTTATGCTCGCAACAATAAAATTGTCTCTAATTTTAATTCTTTAAATAAATTGTCTCTAATCTTAATTCTTCAAATACTACTTTAGTCACTATCATCTGAAAGTCTTATGCTTGCTCTACTACAAACATTCCATCCACCATTTGAAAGTGCAAGAAGTGACTTGTTGCATATTTTTCTCACACCTACTTTTTTAGTATCATATTTACTCTGCAATGCTTTCCATATTTTATTGGTAGATGTGAAAGCTAAGTAGCATCATAATAATCATAAAAATGATATGTAAGACAATTTATGAGATAATACTGACAATTGTACTCATCTTCCATATACTTATCAATTTTCTCTTAAGTGTTCCATGAACTCTTCAAGGTTTGTGCTTTTAGTATCAACCTTCTTTGGGTTCTTTTATGTGAGGACATTGACCACTTTGAGAAGATTAAGGTAGAATAACACTGTTGAAGGAATCGAATTTCTCAGCGGAAGTGCGTGAACATGTATGTTTTTAATTTACATTTTGAATTTACAAAACATCGAAAAATTGAATTTACAAAACATGATCTTACGGGCAACCTTACAGGAAAAGTGACATAATGCCCAAATTCACACCACTTTTTGGGAAATTTAGGCATTCTGTCACTTTTTCCATAAGGTTTCTAACATGACCTTACGGAAAACCTTGCTGGAAAAGTCACAGAATGCCCAAATTTCCCAAAAGTTTGTGTGTATTTTGGCTTTTCGGTGAATATCGTCTCGCTCTCGCTCTCACTAGTTTGGCTCTCTTTGCTATCGTTTCATCTCTATGGCATCGTCGCTCTCACGCTAGTCTCGCTCCCTCTCCTATCATTTCGTTAACTGGGTTTTGAGAAAGTAAACTCGAAAATGAACTGCTTATCGGGAAGGGAAACAGTAGTAGAGAGAGCGAGGCAATATTCACCGAAAAGCCAAAATACACGCAAACTTTCGAGAAATTTGGACATTCTGTGACTTTTCCCGTAAGATCATGTTAGAAACCTTATGGGAAAACTGACACCCAAATTTCCCAAAAGTTGGCATGTATTTAGGCATTCTGTCACTTTTCCCGTCAACTCCATCAACTTATGAGAAACATGAATTTACGGGAAAAATGACAGCGATAAAAAATAGCATTCCGAATTTTTTTTCTTGGTGATTTCAGACATTCCTACACATATTAGACCTCCTTTACATGAAAATTTTGGATTGTCTTTTCCGTTTTTTTTTCACGAACTATTCGAAAACCCAAAATTTGCAGAAATTAGCGTTTCAAAGAAGTTTTTTTGAGTTTATTTCTAGAAAATCGGGTCACATAGAATGGGTTTTACAGCAAATGACAGATATTCGAAAGTACTGAAAAAAAAATGGACTCTTGTGAAGAAGATGGTCTCGGGGAAGATGTGGTTTAAGTGTTGAGGAACAAGATCTTTGGGGGTATTCACGTCATTTCACCATGTGGGACCCATCTCTGAAATTCTGAAAAGTTGAAAACTGGGTTAGAAAAATAACTTTTTGAAAAAGAGGTTAGTTTTGTCCCATCAAAAACTTTTTGGGTTAAAAATAACAATTTCCCCAAAACATACAGAGAAACTCTTTTCTGCAATTTGAGAGAGTGATGAGAGAAAAGAAGAATTGTTGAGAGAGATTTTTGACCCATTAAACCACATTCTCATGACTCTAACAAATGATAAAGAGAGATGAAGTTAATTATTGATTAACTTCCCTTTAACCATCCTTTAACTCCCCTTAACCATGGGGAGTTAAAATTTAACTAAAGTTAAATTAAAGAAATATTAATTAATATAATTTAATTAAATATCATATAATTAATTAATATTACATTTGAATCATATTCAAATATATTTCCCTCTCATAACCTAGAGTTCAAATATGAATTTTATTCATATTATGTTTTAACCTATAGTTTTAATATGAATCTCATTCATATTATTTAATATTTGAATCTTATTCAAATATATTATTCTCTCATATTATATAGTTTAATTTTGAATCTAATTCAAAATTAACTTTAGAATATAATGTATCTATATACATTATAATAATTGTATCATATACAACTAATATAATTCCCTCATTATATGAGTCTTATTCATATTAATTTAATATTTGAATCTTATTCAAACGTTAATACTCTCGTAATATATAGTTTAATTTTGAATCTAATTAAAAAATAACTTTAGCAGGGGGACCTAATGACCTACAGATTAGAAGTTCTAATGATACAAGATTAATTAATTAAACCCTTTAATTAAATTAATCAACATTCATTAACTGTGGGTCACTCCTTTAAAGACTTACAACTACACTCTTCACATTGTAGATATATTTCCGTATCCTTGGATATAACCAATCAACAGTGAGTCGACCTTTCACTAATTACTCGTAATTACAGTTGGGTCAAATTACCATTTTACCCTTGTAATGACATCTAACTCCTTAAGTCCCACTGATTCTCTAATAACCTGTTTATCGTCCTACCATAAACAAAATTCTCTCGAGCTAGTAAGAGGGAGGGACCCCATTGTTCAAGACTCGGAGTTAGCACTTAAGGGAGTAATTCATCTACTTATCTTAAAGACGGAAAGGAGGGAATTCCATCTTGTGTAGATATGTTCCCAGCTCCTTACTTGGACAAATCCACAAAATGGTAGACATCTTGAGTCAGCGAATTTGGCCACTCTCACCTATATAGATCAAAGGACTGCCCTCATAAATAGAAGTTTATAACTCACTTAGGATTAAGGTTAAGTCACCTATGATGATCCTATGAAATGCTAATCTCTTCAGTCAACGATGTTATAAAGAGAGATTAATCATTTTTCGGTCCGGTCTTATACAAACTCTTTATATAGGATAACCCCATTCGCATGTCTTTACATGAACGATTAGGATCAAATCGTTTGTAACACTTTACAACTTTTGTATCAATTACAAAGTGGGTCGTATCTGTTGTGCCACTAGGATAAGACAATCAACCTTATCCATATACTACAGACCATTTAGGTTATTACTTGAACGTGATTCAATTGTATGTCTATCACACACTGTTCAAGCTATATAAAATAACATTGGATCTTTCCTTAATGGATAATTGTATACATAAAACAATCAACTATTATTTCAAATAACTCATTAACTATGAGGCTTTAGGGCATACATCCCAACAATCTCGATCTTTTGCTAAAGCCAGTGAGACATATATCCTAAAGCATACTCTATACCCAACATGCTCTCTGATAACTTCTAGAAATACAAGTTACTGTATTCTTTATTTGGAGTACTTAGAGTAATATTGATAATAAACCCATGATTTTAACACTTGAATTATGTAATATGACTAACTTTGTGTTTACTATGTTTACAAAAGCATCTATCCTAGAAATTATGAGTTTTTATCTTTTTGAATGGAGGATAAAGCTAAAAAGAAAAAACATAATCCAAGTATAAAGGAAAAGATGTTGCTAGAATCATTGAGGTCATAACGTTTGAAGATCAATGCATCGACCATCATGTGTCGAGAAGAAAAAGTGCATTAGACGCCTGGGTGGCAACTGTCATGTCAATATGCAAGTGGACAACTGACTTTACCAGATTATGATAGATCTAATGAACCAAAGACGCAAAGAAGTCTGCGTAGCAGGGTATGAAATTTAATGCAAATGTGTCAGCTCATCATGAAATCACCTTTTTGGACGCCTATAAATAACCCATTGCACTTTATGTTCAAGACAGAGAGAAAAATACACAGTGGTGAAAGCTCTGCCCAAATTCTCCCTCAACCCCCATAATCACCCTCCATTTCGAGCTTTTCTGTGAGAAAATTCTGAGAGTTTTTTAGAGTCGCCTCTCAGAGAGTGAGAATCCATCCCCTGTACAAATCATGTCTCAGATAGCCACCATCTCAAGCCTCCAAGAAGCAAGACATTGCCATTGGCGGCTTGACGACTTTTATTTCCATTCTTTCATTATGATCATCCTTCTTGCTTGTATTCTACTAATGACATTCAAGAGATTTGTTTATTTTCTTAATACAAGTTTGATTGACATTGATCCTCCATATATTCTCATCTTTAACACTTTACACCATGAATGTTTGAGTGATTAATGGGTTAAACGTATAAAGTTAGCATTTCCAAGTTTTATTAAGTATGCTTCCATCTTTATTAAATGGGTACTTTTAACTTACCTAAATCTGTCGAACAATAAGTAAGTATAATCATTTGCTTAAGAGAGTATGTGATTAATTTTAGACATTTAACAAAAAAGAATTGACTTTAGAGATAAAGTTTAAATTTTGTCTGAAGAACTCACCATGCCTCTTAGAGATAAGATTAATGTGGCATTAGAGCATCGCGAGATGCGTTCTTAATATCGAGTTTGGTAGCATGGACAATTATTTAAGCAACACTTAGGAAAATGCTAATCGAGTTATATTAACTTTACTTTTCTTATGGTTCCATCTTCATCCTTAACGCATGCTATCTGAACATAGTTTGTACTTGACAAATTCATCCATTTCCACTTTGCATAATCATTCCACTTGTTTATCCATTAATTCTTTATGTATAAAATTAGTTTTATAGAATTCATTCATGAACATATCATTAAATTTGTACAGATCAACGCACCAACTAAAGAACATTCTCAACGCATAATTATTACAAATCCCTATATTCGACCATGGGCTCTCCAGGAAAACCTGTTCAAACTTGCACTTGGGTTTTTATAAGAAAACTTGCATCTACATGTATACATCTTTTGAGATTCTTAAAGCAGCATTAGGCCAATATGAGCGTAATGCATCATATACATTTTTAATGCAATACTCTCCCACTTGCCTTAGCGCAATAGAGATGTGTCTCATAGTCTTAGACATTCTAAGAGATCCTCTCACACTTTAGCCTAGATAATCCTGTTATATAATTCAAACTTTTATGTCAACAACTACCATCTAATCACCACCATGATGTTTCTCTCAATTTGTTTTTATTCCTACAACTTGGTGTTTACAAATATCCTCATACTTAGTTCTTGCACCACACTATCACATAAAGTGGATAAACTATTTCATATCCGAAACAATTTTCAAATAATGAAGAATATACCATGGCTATGTAAATTATTGCTTCACAAGAAATGGATTTCTCTAAATCCCATATGAGATAGTGTATCTCGTAAAAGATCAAATCTTAAACTTTATACACCAACATCTCATTATTCATAAGTTTTAATTTTCAAACTCAGTGATGATACCATTGATTTAACCTATATAACTAACCAATTGTATATTAAATGTTACTTAAGTCTCATGTAAGAATTACATCCCCTCTGCACGAGGTGTCTTAGGAAACTCTTCCGTAGGCATATCAACTTCACTTTAGAATGACATCTGAAATTGGTTAAATAGTATGACTTTTAGACTGATTTTTACTTCATTCATAATGAGTAAATATCAATATAAAATAGATAAATGCCCACTTTTCATTTTCTTGTCTGTAAAAGAACAGTGTCATTGTTCAAAGTCATGGGTTATGATACTATATAAAACCCTTTTACTCAAAGATCCTAATTGTGAAATTCATTTCTCAAATGAACATCACAATTTTGCAAACCTTTTACAATTCAATCTTTGATAATTGAATTGTTTAGATGCATTGGACTTATTTTCATAAAGGAATTAATTCATTTTTACAGATCACATATGTAACAATGAATCAAATAATGCATAAAGACTCAATTATAGTAACTAGTTAGAAAAATTGACTCACGATCTATTTTCACCCACCAATTGCAGCAATGGCTTTCACTTATGCGAAGAGTCTTACTTTGAAGATCTTTATCTCCAAGTTTTACACTTTCAATTCTCCTTTTGTAGATCAATTCATATCCTTTGGGTTTTACCCCATCAAGAAAATCTACAAAAACAGACTGAGATTAAGCACAAATACTTTATTTCAAGTTCTATGACTGACATATTTTCTTTTGTCAACACCCTTCAATGTTTGTCATCTAGTATAAACACTTTGACTTTCAATAACTCATAGCAAAGGTTAAGCGTATTTGTTAAAGATTCGATTCAACACAAGTATTCTCAACTTACCCAAATACTAAAATTTCGTAAATTAGTTTTACAGCACTTTCATAATCCAAAATTTTTTCTCGAACATTTTGGAGGAAATAATGTTGAAAATTACAATCTCTATTGCATGTCCTTAGTGGAACCTGACATCAGCGTAATTCTCAAAACATTAGGATTATGTTTAACAAAGTACTTAACATGTACAAAGTTTAACAATGTTACATTTCTCCTATCGCATCACAATTTCATCTAAATTGTACCTAATGTTTGAAGTTGAGATCTAATCTCATTTCTATCAATAAGGCATAGTACATTAAAATTAATGTACTAATCATTTATGATATGAACATAATGTCACATTAGATTTGCCTAAATGACTTGAACATTAGTATAATTTCTTTTGAAAATTTCAAAGAAAATAATACTTAAGTTGCATTAGATTTAGTTACTTTCATTCATAACTACTCATCAATCATACTAATGACGTATTTATGAAGTTAGATTTAAGCTTTCAATCACTAAACCACTTGGGTCAAAATATGTAAGCCCAATGGATTCTTTGGGCACGTAGCCTTATCTAATAAGGTTCAATGACACTCTTGCATAATAAGCAAGATTCTTGACAGGTAATAGTAATTTAACTCTAACTCTTAGAGAATTACCCGTAACTGTCATTTAAATGCCAAAGACAAGTATCCTTTAAGGAGAAAATAATTTGTCTTTCTTTCTAGATTCATTAATCCTTACTTTCTCAATTTAGTATTCAAATGTGTTAACTTTAACACATACAAAAATGTAATTATTTAAAATTGAACATATTTTCAAACAATTTTGAAAACATCCTTATCACTAAAAACATTCATACTCTATGAATTATTCAGTAATAAAGTCTGAAGAAATTGAATTTCTCTTATGGTGATAAAAGCACCATATTCAACATAAATAAACAACATTTTAATGTCTCCCAGTAGAAGTTATTCTACTAAATTAAGTATTTGCCAAGAAACACACAAAGTAATAAAGAAAAGGAAGAAACAACTCTGATAGGGAGTCATTATTCAACTATCTAGGTGTAAATATGTAATTTCTATCAAAAACTTAGTAAATCAAATTTACTTTATTTTTATTTCTCTTTTCTTTTTGAGGTATTTTCAAAATCTCTCATGGTGTGACATCCCAAGCTAATTTAGAAACATTTTCCTTATTGGCTCTAGTCATAGAAATTTTTCTTGGACTTAGTTAATACTTAATTTTGAGGTCATTTAGCTTCCCATTACTCCAACATACAATATGTTTTTGTCATGACTTTATCTTATAACTGAGACACATTTCTTACAGTCCTATCAGCGAGTAGGAAAAGCGATAGGAAAAGAAGCGAGTAGGTCCCATGTTAGCGAGTGGGTAAAAGTAAGGTACCACTTCATTTATAATTCATGAACAATTCATGAATTGGCAACAACCTTTTTTTAGAACATTTTCCAAATAAAAGACAAATTTAAAATTACACTGCCATGAAGTGTTGATAACCTTTTTCCAAATAAGTTATTTTTCAAACCTTTTGACTTATATCGGTAATTAAAAGATAAAACCTCTAAGAGAAATTAACATAACTTGGAAATATATAAAACATTTGATTTTATTATGAAATAAGAACAATGCAAGATCAAAAGAAGAACAAAAAAAGTAAAGTAGATGTATTAAGAGTATAGAGAGAACAATTAGATTCAATTGTGGTGTGTCTTACAAATGCATCATACACCCCATGGAAGGGTGTATGTTACAATATGAATTTAGTGAGAGGTTATGAAACTTTGTAACCTATGTATGTTATGGATATCTACACTAAATATTATTTATAATATTATTACATTTATAATACTCCCCCTTAGATATCCATATTATATAAAATAAATGGCTCGTTAAAACCTTACTAGAAAAAAGAAAAAAAAACCTAATGGGACAAAAAATCTAGTGAAGGAAAAAGAGTACATTATTTTATATACTTTAATAACTGCCTCATTAAAAACCTTATTAGGAAAACCAAATGGGAATAACCATAGTTAAGGGAAAAGAAGTGTAGCATTTCTACTCCTCCTCATGAATACATCACTTGAGTTCTCTGAGTCGTCGCATTCCAATGTTGTGCACCAACTTTTTTAATGTTAGTGTGGGTAATGCTTTTGTAAATAAGTCTGCCAATTTGTCTTTTGAAGAAATTTGTTGAACACTGATGTCACCATTTTCTTCAAGGTCATGCATGTAGAAGAGTTTTGGTGAGATATGTTTTATTCTATCTCCTTTTATATACCCTTCTTTGATTTGAGCTATACATGTTGTATTGTGTTCATATAATGTCGTTGGTAAAATTTTTCTGGAAGACAAGCCATATGTTCCACGGATATGATGAGTCATTGAACTCAACCACACACATTCTTTACTAGCTTCATGGATTGCAATAGTTTTTGCATGATTCGAGGAAGTAGCTGTAATGGTCTGCTTTACAGACCGCCAAGATATAGCAGTCCCTCCATATGTAAACAGATAGCCTGTTTGTGATCTAGCTTTGTGTGGATTAGATAAATATCCAGCATC
Organism: Citrullus colocynthis; assembly: GCA_031780015.1. NCBI lineage: Eukaryota > Viridiplantae > Streptophyta > Magnoliopsida > Cucurbitales > Cucurbitaceae > Citrullus > Citrullus colocynthis. Next base: position 1,391,279 of record QLSR01000054.1, read on the forward strand.
TGCATAATCAACTAGATCAAAATTTGATTTATTTGAATAAAACACACCCATATCAATTGTTCCTCGAATATAACGGAGTATATGCTTTACTCCGTTCAAATGTCTTTTTCTTGGAGAAGAATTATATCTTGCCAACAAATTTACTAAGAATGCTATATTTGGTCTTGTGTTGTTAGCAAGATACATTAGTGCACCTATTGCACTAAGATATGGTACTTTAGGACCAAGTAGTTCTTCATTATCTTCTTGAGGACGAAAGATATCCTTTTTCACATCTAGTGATCGAATTACCATTGGAATGTTCAATGGGTGTGCTTTGTCCATGTAAAACCTTTTTAAAATCTTTTCTGTTATGTTGTTTGATGAATAAAAATTCCATCGGCTAAATGTTCGATTTGCAAGCCAAGGCAGAATTTTGTTTGCCAAGATCTTTCATCTCAAATTCTTTTTTGAGATATTCTATTACCTTTGAAAGCTCTTCAGGAATTCCAATTATATTTAAATCATCAACATATACGGCTATAATAGCAAAAACTGATTGTGATTTCTTAATAAAGACACATGGACAAATTGGATTATTTTGATAACCTTCTTTCAATAAATATTCACTTAGACGATTGTACCACATTCGTCCTGATTGTTTCAATCCATATAACGATCTCTGTAATTTGATTGAATATAATTCTCTTGAATTAGAAGTATATGATTCAGGTATCTTAAATCCTTTACGGATTTTCATATAGATTTCATTTTCCAAAGATCCATATAGATATGCTGTGACTACATCCATAAGATACATGTCAAGCTTTTTGTATACAGTCAGACTTATTAAATATCTTAATGTAATAGCATCCACTACAGGAGAATATGTTTCCTCATAATCATTGCCTGGTTTTTTAGAAAATTCTTGTGCAACAAGTCATGCTTTATATCTTGTGACCTCATTATTTTCATTTCTTTTACGTACAAATACCTATTTGTATCCCATGGGTTTTACACCTTCAGGTGTATGGACTACAGGTCCAAAAACTTCAAGCTTTGAAAGTGAGTTTAATTCTGCTTGTATAGCTTCTCTCCACTTAAGCTAATCATTTTTATGGCGGCATTCTTCAACATATTTAGGTTTAAAATCCTCATTTTCATGAATAATATCATGAGCAACATTAGAAGTGAAAATGTTGTCTACAACTACATCAGTTTTATTCCATCTTCTTCTTGTTATGATATAACTTTATACTGCTTTCATAAAGATATGAAACTCATAATTTCTATGATAGAGGCTTTTGTAAACATTGTAAACGTAAAGTTATCCATATTATATAATTCAACTTCCAAATTCATGCATTTACCATCAATACTGCTATAATTATTCCAAATAAAGAGTACAATAACTTGTATTTCTACAAGTTATCATTTATATCATATTCATTTTGTTGTTTCTTTTTTTTTTTTTAATGTCATTTCTCATTAATTTTTTTGTGATATAATGAAAAATATTGATTCACCCATTAAAAAACACTTTTTGATCCCTGAACTTTCATAGAATTTGTAATGATTAGTCTTTATCATGAAAATTGTTGTTACGATTGAATGAAACTTCTTACATAGGTAGATTATCTCAATAAATTTATTAGGGGCCAAATATATTTACATGCTACAAAGTCTAAATTGTTAAATAATAAAAATCAACACATATTTTTCGTGGATCTTTTTAACCACAGGAATTGCAACAAATTTGAAGGTACAAAACTACATTGTTACAAAATTGAAAGTACAAGAATTAAATTATAACAAATCGAAATTCAAGGCCAAAAATGATTTTTAACTTAAATTTAATACACCCTAGTCTTAAATTTAATACACTATCTTATATCACTTATCCAAAATTACCCATAAAGTAGTTTATAAAAAATTATGTGGTGGTGAGGAATCGAACCATAGATAAGATTAATAGTACAAGTTTTCATGTTAGTTAAACTATGCTCATATTGGCACTCATAAACTAGGTTAATAGCATAAAATTTTCACACAATTGATTGAAATTTATAGGTAAATGGAAAAAAAAAAAAAACAAAAAAAATTAAAAAAAAAAAACAAAAAAAATTAAAAAAAAAAAACAAAAAAAATTAAAAAAAAAAAACAAAAAAAATTAAAAAAAAAAAACAAAAAAAATTAAAAAAAAAAAACAAAAAAAATTAAAAAAAAAAAACAAAAAAAATTAAAAAAAAAAAACAAAAAAAATTAAAAAAAAAAAACAAAAAAAATTAAAAAAAAAAAAAAAAAATAAAAAAAATAAGAAAAAAAAAAAAAAAAACCAAGAACATTGAAAATATTACCAAAATACAATAATATATAGATCATCATACGAGTAGCTAGAATTGAGTGAATACATTTAGATATATATGAGATAGAAAAAATGGGGTTGGAGGACTTGAGGAAACTATGGCACATGCATTATGTTTAAAAAATATTTGGATGTATCTCAGATTACACATATCTTTATGCAGCTCACCTTACTTAAGAGCCCAATTATAGATTGTCATGCTATAGGATTTTTGACTTTTATAGATGCAGTCTGAGTTGCACCAAGTATTATACTTATTATTTAAACACACTAAATAGAAAACTTTTGTTGAGGAGGCTTTTGAATTAGCCTAGCGTCTATTGTATAAAACCTTGATTCCTTTAATGTCATCTGCATTCAAACCCTTTGTAGTCCCAGGATTGATATAAGGATACATTATAGCATTCTTAACTGTGCTATGCCCAAGCCCAAGAAGATGTCCAATCTCATGCAAAGCCACCGTTTGCAAATCATATCGCCCTCTCACTGCCCCAACTCCCCATTTCTCTGTTGAATCATAATGAAATCTCCCATCAGTTGGAGCAAAAGCATGTGCCAAAGTCCCCCCTGGCCCATCAAATGGGTACCCATCTCCATGGTTCCCTTTATAGAAACCAATCTTCAAGTCAGCTCTTCTATAGTTTGTGGTCAAAGAAAACTTAAACTGAGTGTTTCGACCCCATGTTGCGAATGCTCGAGCCACCGGTGCTTTTGCGTCTGCACGAGTGCCAGGAAGAAATGCATATGTGAGACGGTATTTGGTAGATGGCCATCTACGCCTTCCTGGGAAGAAAGCATAGTGCGAGACGGCATGGGGAACGTGGTGATGGTGATTGTGACCGTCGTTGTCACTGTGTTCTGATAACATTCTACCAATAGTTCCATTGACGATATCTGGAACACCACACCGAGGTGTTGCGAGTTGGGATATTGTTTCGGCATTCAGGGATCCAGTAGGGTTGAGATGGAAATATTGTTGGTAGGTTTTGATGGCAGACTCAAGGAGATCGTCGAAGGTGTTGTCCCCATCATCGTCAATCAGATGACCGGTGGCGTTGGTTCGATGGTTTAAATAACCATAGTAACGGAAGAAGTTCTTAAGCTTGGATATGCCTTTGACATTATCACCTTTCTTGCATCCTTGGAGGTCGTTGAGAAATGCAAATGGAGAAACTTGGAGCAATGGAAGTGAAAAGGAAAGAGGAAGGAAGATGGAGATGAAGACAAGAACCAAAGGTTTATTTGCCATAGATGATTTTGATATATTTGGTTGATGGTTTTGATAGTAGGGATAGAATTAAGGAGAAGTTATTTATAAGCATATTCTTATGATATATTAAATAATATTACATATTTAATTACAAAACAAGAGTTGGCACTAATAAATATTGTTAATTAAGAAGAACAAGAGAGAAGAAATGGGAAGCATGTTTTGTTGACCGAAGAGTTGTTTTTTTTTTTTTTTTCTTTTCTTCTTTTCTTTTACCGTTAATTAAGCATCATTTATATATATAAGCGTAGCATATTATGTCTTTGAAATATCTTTTCAAGTATTTATTTTAAAAAATAAATCATTTTAAGAAAGAAATACAAATACATGGCAATCACTCCAAATAAATTTTAAAATTTATTAATATTTTTATTTTAAATCGTTCTTATAAAAAATGTTTAAATAAACATAAATTTTTTAAAAATATTTAATTTTTAAATTAATCCAAACTGCATTCATGTG
>QLSR01000054.1:1395586-1471950 GCA_031780015.1 Citrullus colocynthis
CTTAAAAAAAAAAAAAAAAAAAAGAAAACAACCAATGAAAATAGGTATAATTGAGATGCACCAAATATTTTTTTTTTCCTCTTTATATTAATATTTTGTATATGTTAATTGTATTGATCTTTGCAGCCCACCTAATAGTACAATTACATTTTTTTATGTGATAAGTTTTTTTCTTTCTCTAAATTATTTTTTTAATCTATTTTTTCAAAGCGATAACTGTTTATGACTCTAACCAGATGGGTACTAACTATTACTCTAAAAATAAGTAAAGTTTTAGCAGAGAGAAGCCTAACTAAATTCACCTCTAGAGATAGCTATTTAACTTTATAGAAATGTTGGTTATTCCATATTATGAACATTTTTTAAAAAAGAAAAAAACACTAATAAGAAAGTCAAAACACACGTCAACTTTCGAGAAATTTGGGCAATCTGTGACATTTTCCATAAGGTCTTGTTAGAAATCTTATGGGAAAAGTCACCAAAATTTCCTGAAAGTTGGCATGTACTCCATGAGATTTGGGCATCCCGTCACTTTTCCTATAAACTCGCTCAACTTAAGGGAAACATGAAGTTACGGGAAAAATGACAGCGAGCAAAAAACGCTCACCAATTTTTTTTTCTATCTGATTTTAGACATTTCTTACACATATTAAACCTCCTCTACCTGAAAATTTTGGATTTTCTTTTCCGTTTTTTACCGTGAACTTTTTGAAAACTTAAATTTCCATAAATTAGCGTTTCAAAAAAGTTCTTTGTGGGTTTGTTTCCAGAAATCGGGTCATATAAAATGAGTTTTACCACAAATGATAGAAATTAGAGAGTACTGTAAAGAAAATGGAGGGAAGAAGATGGTCTCAGGATGAGGTTAGGGAAGAAGACAATGGTTTGAGTGTTGAGGAGAATGGTTTTGGAGTATTAACGTCGTTTCACCATATGGGACATACCTCTAAAACTCTGCAAAGTTAAAAAATATTGAAAAAAGAAGTTTTTAAAAAAGAGGTTAGTTTTGTCCCAAAAAAACTTTTGGGTTAGAAATAACAATTTTCCAGTAGAGCCTAACTAAATTCACCCCTAGCAGAAAGAATATCACACTAAATACTACATATAGTTACTTTTTAAAACTTAACCAATTTGAAAATTTAACATATAAGTCTCTAAAACTCATTCTTTCATTTTAAATATTCTATTAGATTTCAACAACATTTTTAAGTTTATGTGATTCGTCATTTTAATTCTATAACATAAATAAGATTTTAATTTTGATTAAAAAACGTTATTAGGTGTAAGTTTGAAATTTTATGATTATAAAAAGAAATATATATATATATATATATATATATATATCCTTGTGTTGTTTTCAAATATAGGGAAATGAACAAAAATATTTACAAATATAGAAAAATTTTATTGTCTATCTGCGATAGATCACGGTAAACTACTATCTGTGTCTATCTGTGTCATGATAAACACAGATAGTAGTCTATCACGATATTTGTGTCATGATAAACACAGATCACAGTCTATTGCGATTTATCCAGATATATTGTGACATTTTACCATTATTTGTGAATATTTTTAATAGTTTTTTCATTTAAAATAAATTTTTTATGTTTTTAGATAATTTTTTATTACTATCTCAATTTTTATAGAGTAGAAATAAAGAAAAGTTCGATATTTGATTGATTAAATTTAAAAATTACATTAATAATACCATTCAAATAATAATCAATTGAGACTCGGGGTAAACTGTAAAAAGAAAAAAAGTTTTAACATTTTTTTTTTATAAAGTAATGATAACGATGAGAAGAGATAATAGCTATTTAACTTTATAGAAATGTTGGTTATTCCATATTATGAATTATTTTGAAAAAAAAGAAAAAAAAGTGATAAGTACAGGTGAGTTTTAAAATATTATTAATTAAATTTGAAGTGAGAGAAAAAAAAAAGTATACTTCAAATCAACTCCTATGTACTATCATCCAAAGAAAGTTATCTGTTTTATTCGATCTAGTTTGAAACAATAAATTAATAAATAACTAGAACATCAATGGTTCAAGAAGTCAAGTCTCTAATAAAAATAAAAATAAAAATAAAAACAAAATAGGTCAATGATCAATAATGGTTCGTAATTAAATAATTATCTAAAAACAACTATGTCTAACATTTTCAAAATTAGTTCCAAACATTTGTCTTCAAAGTCAATGGATAGAGAAATCATCTGTTTGTTTTGTGAATTTTTTGCAAAATCTATACTATATATAAAAGGAGTATAATGGAGAGAATTTTTATATTTCCATTTTGCCCCTCTTTTTTATATATACACCTATAATGCTCTTCAATCTCCTCACACCCCATAAAAACTCTGGAATGTAATAATATAATAATTTCCTTTGAAACTACACCTCACACCTCATAGAATTTCAACCATATAATGAGATCGTTTATGAAATCTCAAGAAACTTCCTACTTGAACCAAAACTATAACCTTGATATTAGAGACCAAATTTCCAGTGGCAAGGAGCAAGAAGATGTCTAGAAGAACAATCTTTCACGCATGAAGAAGCATATGCTAATGGTTTTACTTGAGCAAATTGATTAGGGGAGAAACAAGAAAAGGAAAAGGCCGCGAAAAAGAAATTTTTTTATCAGGAGGAAACTCTGTCTCGGCTAGTCCTATCTAGCTTGAGGTACTTAAGTTGAACGTTTAGGGAACATCTCGTTGCGCTTTTGTGTATGTATAAAGATTAAAGATCTATGTTAAGCGCAAGTTTTCCCCACAAACCCAAGTGTAAGCCTTAATAAGGTTCCTAGAAAGTCCAGGATTGATCTCAAGGACTTGTAACAAAATTGTGCTTGAACTTAGTTGATTTAATTCAATGGTTGTTTAAATGTTGTGTCGAGTGATGCTACATTCTACTAAAAAAAAAAAAAAAAGGATTAATTACAGATGATGGTGAGTGTGAGTGATGATGAATTGGTAAGTATTTGGAGTGGTGATGTATTGAATGTGATGGGACGCGTAAATGCTAAGTGCAATTATAATCAAACAATAGGCATTGATGATAAGGAAAAATCAATGGACAAAGTAGGGTTAAGGGGAGTTCACTAATATTTTTTCTAAGTGATGCATAAGCAAGCGTTCATGTCCTTAACTCACAAATTGAAAACTCACCTTTCAGTGCTTCTATGCCACATTTACCTTATTTCCAAGATGCATGATAGAGTTACTTATGGACAAAAGACTAACTTTATCTCTAAAGCCAATTCTTTTCCTGCTTAATAAAAATTAAAATCACTTACTCTCTTAAGCAGTTGATTATTCCTACTTTTATCTATTTGTTCGATGGATTCAAGCAAGGTTTTAAGCACACATTAAATAAGATGAACTTAGACTTATGCAAAAGTTGTAAAAATATTAGTTTAATCTACTCAACCCATTAAGAATTTAGCTAGACATAGTTGATGATGAGTACCACATGGATGAATGGAAGAAATGAAGAATTCAATTTATATCAAAGTGTAACGAGTTTTTCAATCTCAAAATCTTGGTACAAAGGGGAATGACAAGTAAATGAAACAAATTCAGAAACAAGTGTGTCAAGCCACCAGTTGTAATGTCTTGTTCCCTTAGGTTTTGATGGTGGCTACTTCGAAGTAATTGCACGAGCAAATGGGGATGAACTCTCACTTTCTAAGAGGAGAATCTGAGCTCTCACTCAAAGTTTCTCAAAGAAAAGCTCGAGGTTGAAGATGAAAATGGAGTTAAAGGAAAATTAGTAGAGGTTTCTTTACTTCTCTGAAAATTTGATTCTTGAGTGTTGAGGTCTCGTGGGCTATATATAGCATCCAAAAGGTGGTTCTCATGATTGCCTGACACCTTTGCATTTAATTTTATGCCCTAGTGTGCAGACTTCTTCGCGTTATAGGTTCATTGGCTCTATCATGATTTTGTCAAAACAATCATTCACTTGTATACTCTGTCACGACATTCGCTACCCATACATTCATCGCTTCCTTTTATTCTCGTTTCATCTTAACGTTGAGTCCTTCGACGTGCGAGCTAGTTGGTTGATTTGATCTTGTTTTTGTCCATTACCAGCATCTTTAATCACCCTTGGCTATTTTCAGCTTCTTTTCCTCGAAACCACATGTCTAGAAGATACAAATCTCATAATTTTCAGGATAAAATATTTTTTAAATAACTTAAATGCAAAGTTGATCTTTTTACACAATTTTCCTTTCACGTTAATGCATTTTCTTTTGATTATCCTGATTATTCTAAATAAAGACTACAATAACTTGTATTTCTACAAATTATCACACTTCTACCTAGGGACCTACTTGGGAATTGAATTGATCAAACTTTTACTTAAAATTAATTTTTCCTCTCTTATATAATTAAGCTTGCATGAAATTTTTGATAAGTTAAATTTGGAGTTGCAGGTTTAGAACAGAAAAAAAAAGAAAAATGTTTGGAAGAAAAAAAAAACAGGTGAAAGAATTTGTATCAAACATGCAACCGCAAGAATTCAAGGACCATGAAGGTGCCAAGAGAGAGAATTGTGCTTGCAACCTCTACGACCATATTTGGTTGCAATTATGAGTGGGCAACTCAACTGAGAGAAGATGCCTCTTCAAGCAATCCACAAGCATCATAACAATCATTCTCACCCTCAAGGATGGAAGGGATGGTCTAAGCTGCAATTGAGTAGACCACAAATATTCCACTGCTTTAGAGGCCATAAAGGATGATTTCGTGTTCATTTAGGGGAATACCTCTTCATTCTTGATATATTTTCCTAATGCTTTGCTTATTTGTTATTGTTGGGTATGTGATAATTCTAGTTATGATGGTCATGTTATATCTTGATCTACATTCTGTTGGCTAGATAATGCAACTAAGGCATTTTGTTTTCTTGTCTGCATACAACATATTGTAGTGTCTTCACTTTGCCTATTGAAAAGCACCTAAACATAGCTTTTCTTGCCTTTGATTTAGGGATGTTTTTATTGGATTTAATGTGTTTTCTAGTGGCTTTTAGGTAATTAAGAAAAAATTAAGTGTCAAAGGCCAAATGAACCAAACCGAGCCAAGATTGGGCGAGAAATGGAAAAATCCTAGAAACAGGGCAGCGTAGCTGAGAGTGTCGCTACGCTACCCTCAGCACTCTCGACCTAAGAGCAAAAAAATTGGAGGCAGCAAGAGCATTGCAACGTTGAGATGGAGCGTCGTTGCATTGTGTGGTGAGTATCGCAGTGCTGCAGCACTGCTCTTGAAGTCGGGCTTTGATGACAGACAGTGTCGCGACGCTAGCCCTATTATGCGAATAGTGTTGCTGTGCTCTTGCTTTTTTTTAAAGACTTTGCAAATTTGGAAAAGATTTTAGGCGGCCACTTCTATAAATTGGGAGGTCCTAAGCCGACTTCCACATCAAGATTTTGAGAATTGAAGACCGAGAGTGAGAATTTAGATCATGTGGTGGCCACTTCTACAAATTGGTTCGATGATCGTTGGAAGGTCAAATCCATCCCGGAGACGAGCTTGAAAGTCAGATAACTTTTCTTCCCTTTCTTTATTCTTGGTTCATTTATTGTATTTTGTTGTTCTAATGTGGGTTTTGTCTAGGAAGCCATGTTAGGCTAAATTTCTCATAGTTTTAGGGGTTGATAAATTTTTAGGTTTAAATTGTTGAACACTTTGCTTCTTGAATTTTAATTTGCATTTATGCTTTCTAGCATGACCGTTCTTAATACTTTTGAATGTTTGATCAACATTTGAATGATTCTATGATTTAAATCTTGCTTGATAAAGTATGTTTAAATTAGATCATGCATGTTAGACTATCGTTTGAAAACACAAAAAGTAGTTGGATTAATGGTAGAGATTTTTTATGAAGGTTCTTAATACTTTGCTTAATCACCTAATTTCAAGAAATTAGTAATTAGGGTTTAAGTAAAAGAAAAGATTGCTTTTGAAAGATTCAATCCAGATCAAAGAATTCTAGATCTAGGTGTGATGTTAATTACTTCAAGAGTCAAGCAATTATTCTTAATAGTACATTTTTTTTTTAAACCTTTTCCCTAAAACGACTCTTAGTTGATAACTTTCATATCTTGATCACTTTTATTTGCTTTCTTAGATTAGTTTAGCTTAAGTGTCATTACAATTCGGTCCCCTAAATAAAATTGGAAAGATCTCTGAATAACTAAAAGAATAATCAAACTAATTCCCTGAGGACAATACTCGATCTTTCAAGTCGTTTTAACTATATTATAACTTAACCCATACACTAGTAACACCAAGTTGTGGCACATCACATATGTATTATCAATCTTGTAAAAAAAAAAAAAAAAGGAGAAAAAAAAAAGGTGATCTTCTATGATGAGATTGAAGTGTGCTTTAATCATTAAATGTTTCTCACATGACTTACACTTTTCTCATACCATGCAATTTCATTATTCTCTTTCTTTACGAGGCACTCAATCTTAAAAGTCATCTATGATTGTATGCATCATTTATTAGATGGGTTTTACTCTTTTGCTACACAAAAAAACACTTCTTAAATGGGTCTCACCCTTTTGTGGCATAAAAAACACTTCCTATTACCTTTTTGCGCCATTTATGTCAATGGGGACATCAACCATCTTAAAGTTTGGGGGTGGGATCTTTGTACTACAATCTGCATTCCAAAGTTTTGATCTACTAAGGCATATTGTATTCTATGATCTTACTTTTATGATGATGTTGTTGGGTTTTATGCCTTAAAACTTGTAGATTGTAGATGTAAAAATTTGACCGTAATTAAATCATTAATAAAGAGTTATTGATGTGTTACTTCAATAAGCGTTATTGATTGTTTTTGTTTGTTTTGTCTTAATAACCCTAAATCCAATAAACTAATATCCTAAGCTGTTTTATGAGTCTTGAATTGTATGTGAGGACATATGAAGATCAATGTTCAAGATACAGTCTAAAGGGTCTACAGTATAGGGATAAGGCTGGGTACCTTATCTTGGTGACATTATGGGATACATCCCATTTTGTATTTGATACAAACGCAATGATCTTACGTGTTTGTGTAGGTGACATGCGAGTGGGGGTATCCTATGGAATGAGTTTGTATAAGACCAGACCATGTGTAAGCACTGACTTGTAATATCCAGCATTGGGGAGAGCAATGCGTTTGGGGTTATGCGTGGCTAGAAGAAAGAGTGGCCGAGAAGTAGCTAGTAAGGGGTGAAAGTTGGTTAAGTATTGGCCAAAGCCATGCGTTGATGAAGAAGTGGAAGTTGAATTACTTTGAGAAATCATGCGTTGTTGAGTGAATTGCAAAGGGGTTGTGAGTTGAAGTGGTCGTCGCATCGCAGGATAAATGATTATTGGCGGGGGAAAGAAATATACTTGAACTATGCGTTGAAGGCGCCACCATGCGTCGAAGACAGCCATGCGCTAGAGCCACATTGCATCCAAGACAGAATGGTCTTGATGCGATGAAGCTAGTGTGTGTAAGACTATGTGTATGCGTCGGAGGCAGGAGGCGCCGAGAACACTATGCGCTGAGAATGATTAGTGTTGAAGGCGCTGAAGGAAAATTTAGACATGAGTGCCCTGCATTGAGGAGAAGACTAGCGCCAGCCTACGGGTGAGTAAGTCGGCATTATCATCTTGGTACTTGTGAAAGATAAGTCGGCAGTATATATATTGGTGAGTTTAATCATTTTCAGACATTTCGAGGGCTTAAGTCGGTCTCATCTTTCAGAGAAATCACAAAGGAAAGTAGAGGAAGGTGTTCTTATAGTTTCAGGCGAAATTCCACTCGTTTTGGTGCCAAAATCAGAACTGAAACAGAAGTTTGATTTGCAGACGCACAAATTGAACAGTGGTTGATGTTTAGAGTATAACGACTCGAGGAAGCCGAGTTTAAAGCTGAAATTTGGAGGTTAGTAAGTTAACACAATTTCTAACAAGTCATATGAAGGATGGTTAGGCTGAAAGTGAAGTTAATCACATGAATCCTTAGGTAAAAGCAGCAGCTATAAAACTGCTATGTAATCTGGAGCAACGCGGAGTGATTTTAGCATAACCAGAGAACGATAAAGAGTTAGGCCTTGAAATTTTGAGGTAAGCTGTGGAAATCAATTCTTTACAAGTTTGTAGAAGGGAAGAAGTCTTAATATGAACTGGAAATGCGTTTTTAACAAGGCTTAAGCAAAGAGATCCAAGCTGTAGCAGTTAGCTCTGTCAAGAGAAAGATAAAGTTCAAACATTGGATTATCAGCAAGAATGAGCTATATACAAAGTGTTCTCTGAATTGGAGTTCAACAGAAGGGTAAGGAGCGGCTAGTAGTAATAGCCTTAGTGCTTAAAGCTTGAGAATGAACTAATGATAGCTGAATCGCATGTCGAGCTCTAAATATTAAGTATATGATGAGTTGTTGCTAATGTTTCATGAATGGAAAAGAAGTATAACAAGAGAAAGTTGTTATTTCAGGCCAAGAGGAGATAGGGAAGACGTATAATCCCCTCAAAGCCTAGAAAGAGTTGTGAGTGACACTTTTCTTACCCTAAAGCAATCTTTGTTATATATGTTAGTTCGGTTTCCAATGGAATACGATTTTGTGATCAAATGATTTTTGAAGCATACTTTATTTTCTTAAAGTTATTGAAAAGTATGTTTATGAAATGTTATTGATGAAATATAGTTGCCCTGAGTTCTTATAAATGATTGCATACGATTTGTTTATATAAAGTGTTACTTCTTAAAAAAAAACGTTTAAGAAGAGGCTCAGTGCTGATGGACTTGAGAAGGCACGTGAGTTTCCCCGAGACCCAATACTGAGGGACATGAGAAGGTACTTGGGCAACCCGCCATGTTCCTATGTGCACATAGAGGTTATATGCTGGTGCGTTGAGTCTTGCTCCGCATCGAGCCTTATATGTTTTCGACGTTGGGGTGTTGAGTTTTGCTCCACTTCAACTAAGGGAAAAGTATTGCACTTCAACTGTTTTCTTATGATTTGTTGAAAATCCTGTATGAATTGATAAGGGCAATTAAGTTTGTTTTAACTAATGGATTTGGAAGCAATTGCATGTTTTATGTTGATGTTGAACTCAGTTTTACCACTGATGATTTCTGAACAAAATGGTTTGTTAAAATGGTCACTCACTGGGCCTTTAGCTCATGTTTTCAATGTTTTCTTTCTCCTCCAGGTAGCAAGGACATTCCTGGTGCTTTGCCTACTCCAACTCGCCCTGCTTAAGCTTCGAGATTCAGAAAAACCTGACTTGTGGAAGTGTTGTTGTATGTTAAACCTCTATTAGATGGCATGTAGATATACGTGTATAATTGTAAGAGATTGAACTATGGATTGTAATAGAACATATGAATGAGTTGAAGAAGTGGTTTGACTTGTTTATACTTTCCTATATGTGATATTTAAATGTCTTAGAATGTGAAATTTATTGTGAATAATTCAGGATGTGTGTGAAGGGATGGATGGTATGCGTCACAAAAGGGGTGATGTATACTATCCTCACGTCCCCTTACAGGTTAAGTAGGTGAACTTGGGAGGGGGTGTGACGCCATGAAATAGCAATCACTAGATGTAACTCCGTTGACTAGTTAGGTTTCTATTTTAATAGGATGACCTAGGCAATTTAGTTCTGAGCTATTATGAACTCCTGTTCACGAAGGATTGTCCTTTGATTTGTATGGGTGAGAGTGATCGTTTGCCAACTCAATATGCCTACCATCTTGGGAACAAGACCGAGCAGGGAGTTGGGTACATAATTATACAAGATGGAATTCACTCATCCCCATTTTTAAGGTAAGTAGATAAGTGTTCCCTTAAGTCGTGTCTCTGGGACTTGAATAAAGGGCCTTACCCTCGCACTAGCCTGAGAGGGGTTCTGTTTAATGGTTGAACCATAAACAGGTTGTTCATTAGAGAAGCACTGATACTTAAGGATTTAGAAGTAACCCAGGGGTAAAATAGTTATTTGACTCAGCTGGTGTTACGAACACTTGTGAATGACTAATTTGCTATTGTTGGTCTATATCCATAGACACAAAAATATATCTGCAGTGAGAAGAGTGCAGCGGTGAGTTTTTAGTGGAGTGTACCCATAGTTAACGACTATTGATTAATGTGATTAATGAGTTTACCTAATTAATCTCATATCGTTAGAACTTCTGATTTGTAGGTCTATAAAGTCCCATTGCTAGCTTACTACAGACCAACAAGAACCAACTATGTTGAAAGAAAAATTTGAAATGCTCAAATTTAGGAGGAAAAATATTAATTATATTAGATACAATTAATTGCATGATTTATTATAAAATTTAATTGAATGGGATTCAAATTATAACTTTATAATATGGAAATTAATTTATTTAAATTTGATTCAAATAATTAATTATTTACTTGGATTCAAATTAAATAAACAGAGTAAGAATTAATCAATTAATTTGAATTGGATTCAAATACTTAATTATTTAATTTGGATGAGATCCAAATTAAAGATTCTGCAGAAAATAGATAGATGAAGAATTAATTAATTGATTTGAATTGGATTGAAATAATTAATTATTTAATTTGAATGATATCCAAATTAAAGATTCTAAAAAAAATATTTAAATAAGATCTAAATATTTTAAACCATTTAATATGAGATATTATTTGGGTAGATATTCATTAATATTGGATATATCAATGCAGAGAAGTTATCCTAATAGGATTATGATTAACCCATAGAGTTCTATAAATAGGGACCTTGGGAGCTTTCATAGAACACACTCTCTAAGAGAATAATCTCTACGATTACTCTAAAAATCTCTCTCTACTAATTCTCCCAATTTTCTTAGAAAAATCCTAAGAAAATTCTTCTTCCCATTCTTTCAAAGAAGTAGTTCCCACAAATTGGATCCTTGCCAGAGTCATAGTGAAGAAGATCTCTTGGAAAAGAAAGACTACAAGGAGAAGACTATCGGTTCAAGAATTATAGATTGGCAAAGGTATGATGTTTAACCTTTTCTTTATTCTTTTGTATTTTTAATTCTTTTAATAAATCAAAGAACGTGATCACACGCTTTCGCCGGGATTCAATTCCCTTTGGATGCTAGGCTTTTATCACATTTGATTTGTCATGCTTTGTAAATGAATTATCTTTCGAACTTTTAGTTAGCATTGATATGTACAAGGATCTAAATGAGACAATAACTATGCATTCTAGACAATTTCATTTTCCAATTTCTTAATTCTTCCCCTTAATGTTGGAAAAGTTGTATCATTAAAATGACAATCAACAAATCCTGTAGTAAATACACTACTGTAAATACATTGCCTGTAAGGGGTTCAAAATATCTAGTAATTGAAGGGGAATCAAATCTGATATATTCCTAATCTCCTTTGAACTCCTATTTTAGTACATTGTGGTAAGGCAATTGGAACATATACTGCACAACCAAAAAATCGCAAATGAAAATATTTGGCTCCTAGCCATAAGATAATTTTATTGGGGAGTACTTATGATAAGATGTTGATCTTATGCATATAAGTGGATCTCCATACATATATTAGAAGTTTTACTCTCACGAGTAATAGTTTAGCAATTAATTGTAAACGTTTGATAAATGATTTTGCTAAACCATTTTGTGTATGAACAAGAGCTACAGGATGTTTGATAATTATCCTAATTGATATACAGTAATCATTAAATGCTTGGGATGTAAATTCACTAGCGTTATTAAGTCGAATGTTTTTTTATTGTATAATCAGGAAACTGCACCCTTAATTTGATTATTTTAGCAAGTAATTTGCATATGCAAGGTTTTGACTTGATAATAAACACACATGTGACCATCTACTGGATACGTCAATTAAAATCATGAAATATCTAAATGGTGCAGTTAGTGGATTAATATATCCACATTTATCCCTATGAATTCGTTTTAAAAATGTAGGTGACTCAACTCCCACTTTAGCTGGTGATGGTCTAATTATTAATTTTCTTTAAGAGCAAGCAACACATGATAATTCATTAGATGGAAGAATCTTTTGGTTTTTCAATGGATGTCCATGAGAAGTTTCAATAATTGTTCTCATCACTACTGACTCAGGATGCAATCGATCATGCCCAATAGTGAATATGTTTGGATTCATGAACTCTGGGTTCATTGTTGTATATGTTTCAATTACTCGTGTATGTGTATAATATAATCAAGAAGAAAAAGTATGTAGTATTTCTAATGTACGTTTTCTATGTGAAACAATAGATGTAATAAAGAGATATTATTTATTATTTTTATCGTTAGTTTCAACATGATAGCCATTTTGACGTATTTTTTTGAAGCTCAACAAACTCCTTTTCGATTTACTAAAGAAAAAAACATTATTAATTGTGAATTTTGTTTCTCTAGGCAAAATAAAGTTTGTTTTTCCAAAACCTTCAGTCAAATTTGCAGAACCTGATATTATATTGACATTTGCTTCAAGAATTGTCAATTTAGAAAAAAATTTTCTATTTTTAAGAATTGTGTGCATAATTGCACTATCTGCCAAGCATTAGTCTTTATTATTCATCTTTAAGTCAACCAAAATATGAGAAATGTCCATGATTTTTCATTAAAAAAAACAATTACAATAAGTCTCAAAAGAGAAAACTTGAAATATAAATATTCAAAATTAACTTGCAAATGTAGATGAAAAAGAAAACTAAAACATAAAATAATATTAGTTTCGGATATTATCAGAATTAAAGGAAGCATTTGCTACTTCTTCAATAGTATCAATTTTTTCTTCAAGAAACTCAAAGAAGTTAGTAATATCCAAATGTGTCATGTTGGAAGGGTCAAATATATCATTTTGATATGCAAAGTTTGCTTCCACAATTTTCTCTTTCTCCTCCAATGGTGTATGCATGTACCACAAGTACGAGACCCATGCACCTTCATACCACCTTTGAATCATTGATTTTCAACACTTTTAGAACTCTTATTTTGTAGAGTTTCCCTTTATGATCATCAGTATTTGTGGTTTTCTTGACATCTGAATGATTATTACTACGAAAAGAATAATTATCTCTTCCTTTACCAAGGTTACAACCTCGACCACGACCTAGACCTCGACCATAATTATTTGAAATTACAGCATTCGCTTTAGGGAATGGTGTTGCTTCAATTGGTTGAGATTCATGGTTTTTCATTAATAGCTCATTATTTTGTTTAGCCACAAGAAGACATGATATAAATTTAGAATACTTTTTAAACCTCTTTTTTGATATTGCTGCTACAGAAGCCTATTCGAGACATGAAATGTGAAAATTGTTTTCTCTAACATATCTTCATCAGTAATTTTTTCTCTACATAACAACAATTTTGAACTAATTTTAAATAATGCAGAATTCTAATCACTTACTAATTTAAAATCTTGCAACCTTAGGTGCCTCCAATCATAACAAGCTTGAGGAAGAATTACTGTTTGTTGTTGATCATACCTTTCTTTTAAATTTTACCATGAGATATAAGGATTTTTTTTTCGTAAGATATTCAATCTTTGATCCCTCGTGAAGATGATGTTGAAGAAAAATTATGGTTTTTTCCTTTTCTAGACTAAAAGTTGTATTTCCTTATTTAATCGTTTCTCCAAGATTCAGACATCCAAATGAATTTCAGCATCAAACACCCATGATAAATAATTATTACCATTGATATAAAGAGCTAGAAACTCTAATTTGGTAAGACTTGTCATGGTAAGACTAATAAATAAATGTACTTATATTATAAATTTAGAAAACATATCAAACATGCATTCTAAACAATGTAAGTAATTAAGCACATGTTGTATCATGTTTTTAAAGTATATATCCAATATAAATAATATGCTGAATATATATATGTATTGTGATATATTTATATAATAAATAAAAATAATAAATGACATTGTACATAATACAAAATACAATGAAATTAACAAATAATGATTCAAAACATACATGTCAATAGACAATTAAAGTTGTAAACACATCATATAATACATAGCAACAAACCAATCTTTTTAATTAAATTATCAAGTAATAAGAATCTAATTATGCACATTTTACATATTGATGATAATTCAAATAAATAAATTGCAAGATATATTAACTTTACAACATTCTCATTCATTTATATATATATATATATATATATATATATATAAAACGATTAATAACATGTTTAGATAAAAGTGGTATAACCATTTGATCAATGCTATGACACAATTTAGGTAAAATAAAAAGAATAATATGAACGAGAGATCTCATAAAAATTGAGTAATCATATTATTCACAATTTATATTACCACACATGAATAATAAGATAAATTAAAGAATAAGTCAAATTCAATTATAATATTATGGTAATAAAATAATAATTTTGTAAATATAATATGTAAATAAAAACAATGTCAATATGCATAAAATAATATGTTGTTAAACCATACACAATGTATATATATGATGTATTTAATACATATACACTGTATACATAGAACGTTCATAACTCAAACAAAACAAAAACAAAAACAAAATTAACCTACCTTTTGCGAATGAATGTGGTAAAGTTGTACTGATAACATATTGTGAAATAAGAACAATATGAACATGAAAGCAAAACAAGAGAAAAGTAAAAGAGAAACTAAAGAGAACAATTCAACTCAATTGTGGTGTGTATTACAAAGACACCATATACCATTATTTATAGGACATGGAATGATGTATGTTACAATATAAAATTCAATGGGAGGTTATGAAACTTAGTAACCCAAGTAGATTATAGATATCTATACTAAATATTATATTTATAATATATACATTACATTTATTTATAAATTCATTATATAATTGATTATCCTCTATTTTCTAATAGCATATCATGTTATGATGTACTTCAATTTTGACTGATACAATTATATCTCAATTTGAGTTATAGTTTATTTTAGTTTTATATTTTTCCAGTTGATATGCTTTAGATGCTCAACTAATATACTTAAATTTTGTAAATCACTAGTATACCTAACAACAATCAACATTCTAAATGTATTGTAGTAGATCTAACATCAAACAACATTCAATCAATACCTTATTTTGTTTTAAAGCATACATGTTTCATTTTATAAACATGATATTCCAAGTGTATCTAATGTATATTAGATATAAGACACGAGTGTATCAAACATCGATCAGTAAATATTTGAAGTAAGACATGAGTGGATTGACAATGTAGCTAACATATCAATAAACATTCTATGTGTACAACAATATATTTAACAACAATCAATATTCAACCACCGACTTATTTTGAAATAAAAATTGTGTGTTTGATTTTATAAGCATGATATTCCAAGCGTTTTAGCAATATATTAGGTGTAAGACATGAGTGTATATATTAGATATAATTCACAAGTATATTAGACACCAATCAGTAAATACTTGAAGTAAGACATGAGTATAGCAACATTATATCTAACAACAATTGACGATTAATCAATAACTTATTTTTGAAGTAAAGCATACATGTTCCATTTTATAAGTATGATATTCTAACTGTATTAGTAGTATATCATATATAAGACATGAGTGTATCAGACATAAATCAATAAATAGTTGAAGTAAGATATGAATGCATCAGTAGAATATCTAACATTAATCAAACATTATAGGTGTATCAATAGTGTAGCTAATAGCAATCATGCAACTTAACCATACAAGCCATTTTGAACCTTCGGTCATTATAATTGAATTGGACTTTTTTTTTTTTTTCTACAAATTTGGAATTGTTGGGCTATAAGTTTAATTTTGATATTTTGTTTTGCCATTATGGGCTTAATTAATTTTAAGTACAACATTGATATATTAACAATACGTCAATACTCATTAAAATAAAATTTCAAGTATATTACTAGTGTATCAGTAATATATCATTAAAACCATTACCTAACTAGCTAGTATTGTAATTGTGAGTACATCAACTATTAACATATTAAAATTTCAAGTACATAAACAAACTATATAAGTGTCATCAACAAACATATGAAAATTTCAAGTACACCATCCCGCTATTAGACATTACCAATCAAATACACCATCACGCTATTAGACATTATCAATCAACAATAATATTGAAATTCAAAATACATCAACAAACAATCATACATCAATCAACAACCACGCATATTAAAATTTATGTAGGTTGATTGCGGGAATATTTTTATGGTCTAGTAATAGTTTGGACATTTCAGTTTTTTATTATTATTATTATTATTATTATTTGGCAAAGAAGAAAAATCAGTGACACGCTTTTAATTTTTATTTGCTACAGCTGCAATTTCTCTTTTCACTAACATCTTTTGACACAGAAATAGCACAGTAACAGTGGTTATTTGACTAGTAAAGCTCAACTCATCGATAACAAGATATAAATATCCATTAGGAAAGGCCAATGTTTCAAGTTAGCTTGTTCAAGGGGCACTCAAAATTAGTCCATTATGTTAAAAAAAAGAAAAAAAAATTTAAATTAAGTTCCCTCAATATTAGTGAATATTAAAATTGGAAGATAACAAGCTTAGAGAGAAAAAAAAAAAAGATCCATTTAGATTCATCAACCAACATTTCTAAGAATTTGGTAACTATAGATTTAAATTTTTTTTTTTTTTAAAGTTTATCGTGAACTATTTTTATTATCACTAAACGTGCGAGATTAAATTTTAAAAATATATATATATATATATATATATATATACACATTTTAGGAGTATGCTCAGACATATTGAGATTCTCACAAATCTTCATTAGATATATTTTAGTTTGTTACGTTGTTGTCCAATAGATCGAGGACACATTTCTTTTTCTTATGATTTTGTTAGGAGTCATTCATCTCCATTTGTAACAAAGTATGCATTTAAGAGAGAAAAGTATTGGATAAAATACACGACATTTCCCCAATTATATTGGTTATGGTATTGAGCAAAACTCTCTCTTCTGCCATCATCTTTGAACAAATTTTAGGTTTTCGCCATGAATACAGAAATCATTCAGCCTGGAACCCAACCTACTATTGGTAATTCTTCTTCAAATTCTTCCTCTAAATCATTGCAAAGTCCCTGTTTTGTTCATCACAGCAATACATCAAATCTTGTGTTGGTTACTGAGTTGCTCACAAATGAAACTATGTCACCTAGAGTCGATCGATGATCTTGGACTTTCTATCTGCAATAAGCTAGGATTCATTGATGGCGCCATTACTCAACCTATTGGCGCTTTGCTTCGTGCCTGGATTCGCAACAACCACAATGTGATTGCCTGCATCTTGAATTCAGTATCTAAAGTAATCTCTTCCAGTATTCTGTTTTCCGATTCAGCCTGAGCAATTTGGCTTGATCTCAAGGAGCGTTTTCAGCGTAAGAATGGACCTCGTATTTTTCAATTGAAGCATAGTCTCGCCACTCTGACTCAAGATCAACGCTCTATTACCACTGGTGGATCCATGAAGGGGATGGGGGGAGCACAAACTCGGGAAAATATTATATATACACATATACATACCTATATAAAATACTTTTGTTCTTGAAATATATTATATATATTATGAATATTAGAAATTAGATGTCTATGCTTAGTGTCCAATGACATGTATCTTATAAATACATATTTTCAGTGTCATGTTTTTTCGCCACTTGCCAAATTACTTATAAACACTACAATGTAGTGAGAAAAGAAAATAAAGGATTGAAAAAATTTGAGTGATTTTTATTTATTTAACTATTTTAATATTATAATTTCTTGATATTCATATATACTTTCTCGTTATTTTGTTCCTCAATCTCACAACAATATACTAAAAATTTGTCATTTGTTGTCAAAATAATCGTTTGGTTTGTTGGCTTTGCTACCTACCGTCTTTCAAGGGTTCGTGCCCCCTATTTTTTCCTCTTGTAACTTGTAATTTGTTTAATTGAGTACAAAAACTTTGAATTGGTAAATTAAAAAAAAAATCATTTTTCAGATAAAAATATATATTCATTTTCCAAACTAAAAAATTCATACTTTTTATTATAGTTTTCAAAAAGATAAATTCTCACCTAATTAATTAACAAGATTTCTAATTTTCAAATTAAATAATTAAAATAAAACAAAAAAGATTTTAATTTCTATAATGATTTAAAAGATGATTAAAATATTGTGACATATGCATTCTATTTTTATTTGTGCAACCTTTTGTATTTTTTACAAATCATCAAACTATACTTTCTTATTAATTTGAAGTTCCTTTTATATATAATTTAGAAACTAATAACATCGTTTGATAAAGATGTGCGTGCATGCATGTTACATAAAAAGAACTCAATAGTTTTACAATTTTAAAGTGATATTTTTTTAATTTGTTCAATTATATTTTATTGTTACAAAATGAATATATATATATATATAAATTCGTGTTCTCAATATCTATATTAAACAAACAAATATAATACACAATAGTTTATTTTAGTTTAGTAATCTGTATTGCTTTAATTTGAGTATTACATGCATTGTCCCCCCTAAGCTAAATACCTAGATTTGCCACTGTATTTTACGATGTATTTCTCAAAAATGGAAAACGTATGGAATGAATATGTCACTTATTGCCCTAGATACGCTTGTGGAAAATGTACTTGGGGAGGTATGATGAAAAATTTGGAAAACTTTTTTCCAGTATATGAATATCTCATGAGTTTTCTTATGGTATTAAATGAACCCTACGGTCACTCTCATTGTCAAATCTTATTGATGGACCCAACAACTTCAATTAACGAGGTTGTTTCATTGATTGCACAAGAACAATAGTGATATGTTCCTAAATCCTAATCTCTCTTTTCTACCTGCAATTGCCTTTTCAGCCTTTATCACTGTTGCTAATGTTGTAAAGTTTTCTTCTCCACGAGGATCATTTGAAACTAATTGACAACGCAAAGATAGTTTGATTTGTTCTCCCTGTGGATCACTACTATAAAGTTCATGCATATTCTCTTGATTATCGTACGAAAGAAGGCCAACGACAACAAGCTCCTCCGTCTAGTGACATTGCTAACCCAACAGTTCCAAATGCTACTGTAAATACCACAAATGTTTCTCTATCCTCTGAATCTACACCTACATCAATCGATAAACTATCTCACGGGGAGGAAGTGCAGTATGAAAAGTTTTCGCAAGTTTTCCCATGCGGCCTGGAGGTTCTTAGTCAGCCTAATGTTTTAGACCCAAGTATTCCCCAAAGGTTTGCTCGAAAGCTCCCTAACCTAATATGGGTGTTGGCCAAACTCACACTTTAGAAAGAGAAGAGAGAACACATGTGGGATTGTGGAAATATAACTCTTTGTTATCAAAACCACAAACTTATAAGACAAGAAGCAAAGCTCTTACGAGACCAATTTAACTCTAGAGAGAATAAAGTAATGAAGGAGATATTTATTTCACTTGTGTGAAGGTGTTCTTCGACAAACCCCAAGTACCACCTTTTATAGGCGTGGAAGGAAGGGTAATTAGGAGGGACATGCCCATTTCTCTTCCTTAATTATAGCCTCCACTTCCCACTTGCTTATTTTTAGGACCATTACCCTATCTTGTAGGAACCATCATCCATGAACCCAAAATAATAGGAGCCCACTTACTCAGTGCCATGAGATTTTCACCATGTTGCAATCCAAATTGGCTGCGGTTAAAATGTAGGCTACCACTTCTTATTTGGCAAGTACTTGTTCATCAAATTCTAATCCTAATGATTGTTGGGTAATCGACTTAGGTGCTTCTGTTCATATTTGTTTCAATCCTGCGGCAGTTTCCTCCTTAGTTCCTGTTAATGCATCAGTGGTTTTATCTAACAAAACTCAGTTGAATGTACATTTTGCTGGCACTGTATGCTTGCCTGATGCTCTTTGTCTAAAACGAGTTCTATATGTGCCCCATTTTTAGTATAATCTCCTTTCCATCAATGCTCTTACATTTGATGCCTCTGTTTTGGTGAATTTTTAACCTTACTCTTGTCTAATTCTGGACAAGTACACTTGGCAGACAATTAACAAGGGTAAACTCACAGAAGGCCTCTATGTTTTGAATGAGTTTGGGACTCTAGTTGTTGTATAAAATCCTACTGTGTGTGCAGCATCAGTTCCAAAACTTCTATGGATTTGTGGCATTTCAAGCTTGACCATCTTTCTTTTACTCGTTTGAATCATCTTATGAATGTTTTGCTGTTTGATTCTTGTGGTCATGAGCATAATTAACCCTATTATGTGTGTCTTCTTGCTAAACAGAGGCATTTATCTTTTCATTCGCATAATAATTTGACTGCACATCCTTTTGATCTGATACATGCTAATGTTTCGGGTCTGTTTGCTACACCTTCACATGCTGGCTATACATTTTTACTTACAATTCTTGATGATTGCACACGTTACACATGGATATACATGCTGAAACATAAGTATGATGTTTTAGTGATAATACCTCAATTTTTTCAATTGATACAAACTCAATATGGTAAAAACATTAAAGTATTTCAATATGATAAAGCTCCAGAATAAAGTTTGAAGATTTCTTTCTCAAAATGGGAGTTGAACATCAGTTTTCATGTGTAGCTAGGACTGAATAGAACTCAGTTGTAGAACGAAAACATTAGCACATTCTTAATGTTGGTCGAGCTTTGTATTTCAAATCTCGTATTCCTTTAAGTTTTTGGAGCGAATGTGTTATGACAACCTCCTTCCAAAGTTCTTGATTGGCAGACTCCTTTTGCTTTGATTAATGGTACTTTGCCTGATTATTCTATACTTCGAGTCTTTGGCTGTCTTTGCTTTGCATCAACTTTTCTACTGGGTCAACATAAGTTCTCTCCACGAGCTATTCCAAATGTCTTCGTTGGATGTTCGTCAGGAGTAAAAAGATATAGATTGTTTGACATAGAAAATCAAAGATTGTATCACGTGATGTTGTGTTCCATGAAAACATCAAAGGTCTTCCAAGTGTCTCAAATACTTTATAGTGCATGCGTACCTGAGCTGCCAAGTCGAGGTCTTGGCATGCACATCCCGTATACTACCTTGTGCGTTCGGGCCGTCGCCCGACTGTTTGGTGCGCACCTGGGACACCCGTGCTATAACGGCCCTAATTTCGATAAATCATTTTCTCCCTTTAATTTAAAAAAATAATAAAAATAAAATAAAATAAAATAAATAATAATTCTTAATTATTGTTAATAATAGTTTTACAGCGGGGGAAGCGTGAAGGAAGTTGATAGTCAGCAGGAGGTTGCGCCGTTTTTGGTTGAGGGAGAGATCCCCGGTTGAATTTTGAACGTAAGGGGGGCGTTTTAGAAGAGGAGAAGGAAAAGGAGGCAGCAAGGAAAAGGAGGCAGTCTAGTTTTCCTCTTTGGAGTCACCCTTCGTCGCCATATTCTCACTTGTCCCCGTCACTTAGTAGCAGCGCTCCAGCCTTCACAGTGTGGCCTTAGCGCAGTGCTCAGCGTTGTGGCATCGTCATAGTTGCCGCACCGCAGCGTCTTGGCCGTCATCAGTCTGCATTGCCGCATTGTTAGCCTCGACGCATCGTCAGTCCGCGTTGCCGCATCATTAGCCCTCGATGCATCATCAGTCCGCGTCGCCCGTCACAGCCTACGTAGAGCGTGCCGCATTGTAAGGAAGTCGCTGTCTCGCGGACACGCTCAGTATCGCTCAATATCGCTCGTAATGCTCAGTATCGCTCGTAACGCTCGTATCGCTCAGTAACGCTCAGTGTCTATCCTTTTCGCTTTTGCAGGTAAGGGACTTACTACCGGGTTTTAGTGATGTATACTATCTAATGGCATTGTTGGTTTTGAATGTCGCTATGATCCCATGTTTCGAATGATTGTTGCTATAATTATTCAGGCGTGTCAAATAGTTGTATTGTAGGTCATTTCTCATGCCTATGTGTTGTGACTCTGAAATCTCAACTATAAATTAATTATGCCATGACACGTCATAGATTGCCTTGTTGTTGTGCCCGTACCCTCACGGAACTATGCTACGAAGGGTGTCCCTCGGGATCACCACCTATGTTCATGTTATGATGTTAGTTAATGCATACCCTCGGGACGCTTCCTATGCTTATGCCTACGCTTATGCTTATGCCGGGTACGCGGGTGCACACAACAAACAGGGTAACAGCTAGGCCCAGTAGTGGGTCTCTTACTGAGTATATTTTACTCACCCTTTTTCTATGTTTTCCTTCCAGGTAAGGAGCAGGGTGACTCGGCGCATGGCCGAAGACATCCGTGATCATACCATGGGACTGTCATACTACTTCCGCACCTTAGTCTAGGGTAGTTGTACATGCATTCATGAAATTATTGTTGAACGTCTTGGTTACATTGATTCTTTTCTTGAGATTTAGCCTAATAAAAAAAAAGGAGTACCCCGCTAAAGTATTTTTCCTTTTCCTACGTTGACTAAATAAACTCTGGATAATTTGGCCATTTTATCATAAAAATTTCATATGTTTACAATGGATGATGTCGTGTCTACTTGTTTCCATCGTATTTACGTACATGTTCATACATGTTATAGTGACGAGCTAGGTAGTAAGAGTCTAGGTCGTTACACGTGCATCCGCCTAGTGTCACGGTCATGCTTGTCCAAGGCGTGTTGCCCATGGCCGCATCCCTCCTCGACCCCTTTTTATCATGCTTTCATCTTATGTATTTCATTTTGCTAGTTAATTTACTTTCCTAGTACTTTTATTTGTAAGTGACCACTCGCCACTTTGCATGTGTAAGGATGACATTTCTAAAATTGTTCAGAATATACTATATGGGGGTAAGACTAATTATCAAATCCTCATATCCGGAGTTGTGAGCTACAAAGCCGTTGTTGTCTCTTATTGCTTTTTAGCCTTACAACAATTCTTATTTTCTCAAACATGTTTTCGAACGTTTGCGAAAATCTTTTCTTCTAAAACCCATTTTCTAACGTCATTTTCTCTCGAAACGGGGGCAGAGGTTCCGAGAGCCATTCGGCGTGCCGTAGGCGATCAGGATTCGATCAGGCTGACTTGTTCACGAGCTAGAACAAGTGCTGCACAATCGTATTAGCGAGACGCGAAATTGCGATTGTGACAATTGGTATCAAAGCCAAGTTGTCTCATAAGAGAAAAGGCCAGAACCATGTCGGCCACGAAACAGCTAAACAAGTCCCAAGCAGATCAACTGGTAGAGATAGAAGAGCAAATGCTCTACCTGAGAGAAGTCCCCAACGCTATTCGTTTCCTGGAAACGCGAGTACAAGAAATCTCTAAGAAAGCTGATAGGATTGACTCGGTAGCTGGCCGCCTAGACGGAATGCTCGTCAAAGAGTTGATGTTAAGGGTTGAGATCCTAGAGACAAAAGTTACAAGACCTAGTAGCTTCGAGCGTGGAGATAGCTCGTCGGGCTTTGTAGCCCATATGGAAGAACGAGTCGAAGAGCTAGACAGCTCCCAAAAGGCAATAATCCAGATGGTAGCCGACTTGTCAGAAGACTTTAGAGCCGCACTCGATGTCGTCAGGATGGAGATTGCTGATGTTAGTACAAGGGTAAACCTCACCATGAGAGCGGTGGGACACCAAACCTCAGCTGGGGGTGCGATTCAATTTAATCGGGTGAAAATACTCGAGTCCAAGCCCTTCTGTGGGGCTCAAGATGCAAAAACTCTGGAAAACTTCATATTTGACATGGAGCAGTATTTCAGGGCCACAAACACGACTGTTGAAGAGTTGAAAATTACTCTGGCGTCGATGCACTTGGCAAACGACGCCAAGTTATGGTAGAGGTCCCGCTATATAGACATACAAGAAGGTCGTTGCACTATTGATACCTGGGATAGACTGAAACAAGAACTACGTTCTCAGTTCTTCCTCGAAAACGTCGAGATCCTAGCACGACGGAAGCTCCGAGAGTTGAAACATAAGAGCCTTATCCGAGACTACATGAAACAGTTTGCAGGACTAATGTTGGACATACATGATATGTCCAAGAAAGACAAAGTATTATGTTTTGTCGAAGGATTAAA
This sequence comes from Citrullus colocynthis, assembly GCA_031780015.1. NCBI lineage: Eukaryota > Viridiplantae > Streptophyta > Magnoliopsida > Cucurbitales > Cucurbitaceae > Citrullus > Citrullus colocynthis. The sequence goes on from QLSR01000054.1 coordinate 1,419,684, forward strand.
ACCATAGGCAAAGGCCAAACTGTATGAACTGAGAGTACAACACCTCACGTTTGCCTATGCAGCCGTCGAATGATTGTTTGACCTTAGTAACGACTCCCAAGACACCAGACGACAATCAACTTCCTCGAGTGGAGGAAATAAGAAGAGTTGGACAAGCCCTCCTCAAAATGCGAAAGGGGACAAAAACTCGAGTGGAGATCGAAAGCCCTATCAACGCCCTCAACAAAGGAGTGGGAACACTTGGCGGGGACCTAATCAACATAACAATCACTACCATCCCATATAGTGTTTCATATGTAAAGGGCCACTTGAGTCCGTTGCTAGGGTAGCTTGGAAAGCATTAAATGCAGTTCGTTGCACTATTGCTACCTGGGATAGACTGAAACAAGAACTACGTTCTCAGTTCTTCCTCGAAAACGTCGAAATCCTAGCACGACGGAAGCTCCGAGAGTTGAAACACAAGAGCCTTATCCGAGACTACATGAAACAGTTTGCAGGACTAATGTTGGACATACATGATATGTCCAAGAAAGACAAAGTATTATGTTTTGTCGAAGGATTGAAACCATAGGCGAAGGCCAAATTGTATGAACTGAGAGTACAACACCTCACGTTTGCCTATGCAGCCGTCGAATGATTGTTTGACCTCAGTAACGACTCCCAAGACACCAGACGACAATCAACTTCCTCGAGTGGAGGAAATAAGAAGAGTTGGACAAGCCCTCCTCAAAATGCGAAAGGGGACAAAAACTCAAGTGGAGATCGAAAGCCCTATCAACGCCCTCAACAAAGGAGTGGGAACACTTGGCGGGGACCTAATCAACATAACAATCACTACCATCCCATATAGTGTTTCATATGTAAAGGGCCACACAGAGTAAGTGAATGTCTAAAACGAACTGCATTTAATGCTTTCCAAGCTACCCTAGCAACGGACTCAGGTGGTCAAACCGAACAACTAGAGACTGAAACCCTTCCTATAGATGAGGGGGATAACCCTCGAATGGAGGCACTGAAATTCCTATCAGCTCTCTAGAGGAAGATAAAAGAGACCAAGGAACCAATCGAGCGAGGACTCATATATGTTGACACCTAGGTTAACCAAAGAGCGGCTAAGAGCACCATGGTCAACTCTAGTGCCACCCATAACTTCATGACTAAACTGAAGCGCGTCGCCTAAATCTTCAATGGGAGAGGGACGCGGGGAAGATAAAAGTCGTCAACTTGGCAGCATTACTTGTCACGGGAGTGGCAAAGAGAGTAGTAGTTAAGCTGGGAGAATGGAGTGGACCTGCCGACTTTGTGATCATTAAGATGGATGATTTTGACGTAGTCTTGGGAATGAAATTCTTACTCGAACACAAGGTGATACCGATGCTGCTGGTAAAGTGTCTGGTAATTACAGGATCTACTCCCATAGTAGTTTAGACCAACATTAAACATCCTAATGGAGTAAAGATGATCTCGGCCCTCCAACTTAAGAAGGGCCTCGCTCGTGACGAACGCACTTTCATGGTCATCCCGGTCGAGTTAGTCAAAACAAAAGGAGAGACAGTTCCAAAAGCCATTCAGTTTGCCTTAGAGGAATATCAGGATGTCATGCTAGACAGTCTGCCAAAGTCCTTACCTCCAAGAAAAAGGATCAACCATGAAATTGAATTGTTGCCAGGGGCAAAACCGCTTGCAAAGAACGTCTATCGAATAGTGCCTCCCGAGTTAGCAGAACCCTGGAAGCAGTTAGATGAGTTACTGAGCCTAGGGTTCATTCGTCCCGCGATGGCACCTTATGGAGCCTCGGTGTTGTTTCAGAAGAAGCAAGACGGGAGTCTTCGATTGTGTATTGACTATCGGACCCTAAACAAGCTCATTGTTCGCAATAAGTACTCGCTGCCCATTATCACAGACCTATTTGACTGCCTCCATGGTGCCAAATATTTTTCGAAACTCAATCTTTAGTCAGGGTACTACCAAGTGTGAATTGCCGAAGGAGACGAACCAAAGATGACTTGCGTCACGAGATATGAGGCTTTCGAATTCCTCATAATGCCCTTTAGCCTCATTAACCCCCCAACTACCTTCTGTACTCTGATGAACCAGGTTTTTCACAAATACCTCTATAAGCCCCACACTTAGCTTTGGAAGTTAGCAAGCTATAAAAATTGGTTTTGGAAGATGACAAGTTAAAGAAGGTAAGTAAAGAGTGCCCAAGAGCCTTAAGGCATGAGTTATCATGCGTTGAAGGTGTCCTATGCGTTTGTGAAGGCTGCTATGTGTTGGTAAGGGTGTGCCATGCGTTTGTGAAGGCTACTATACGTTGGTGAGGGTGTGCTATGCGTTTGTGAAGGCTTCTATGCGTTGGTGAGCTGAAGTATGCGTTACCTAATTCATTTTTAAAGGAAAGAAAATGGAGTTTAAGTCGGCGGCTTATTTAAGTGAGTAAGATGAGTGTTTGATCATTTTAAACACATTCAAAAGCTCAAATCGATTGAATTTGACAGCTGAGAGATGAAGAGAGGTAGGAGAAGGTGTTTAGGGCAAAGTTGTGGAGCATTCAGATCGTTTTCGTGGTAAAACCAATGCTGGAACAGTGAGTCTGGCAATTGTCACGCAATCCGAGCATGGTCTGGTGTTTGGAGAAGAACGAGTTGAAGAGATTGAATTTAGGGCTGAAATTTTAAGGTTAGTAAGTTAACTTAATTCTTAACAACTTTTATGAAGAATGTTTGAGCTGAATTGGAAGAAAAGTATGTAAACTTGTAGGTGGAAATGACTGATACAGAATTGCTGTGCGATCAAGAGTAGCACGAGATAATCTCGAAATATCTGACTAACGAGGAGGAGTTAAGCCTTGAAAATTTAAGGTAAGTTGGAAAGCATATTTCTCTACAAGTTTGTAGAAGGAAAGAAGTTCTAAATTTGGCTAGAAATGCAACTTTTAACTGGTAGAAGTGAGAATAAGAGGAAAGGCAGAAACTGAGATAATGGGTGTCGCTGGAATTGCAGTGTCGCTGAGAAGTTGGAGACGAGTGTTGTTGGTAACGCAGAGAGATATGCGTCTCACAAATCTCGCTGGGTATCGCTTGGTATCGCTGCTCAGGTAAGTCTCGCGGGTCTCGCTCACAATGGTATCGCTAGTGCCGTGTGCCTGTAGTTTAATCTCTCTAGTAGTGTAGAATCTCGCTAGTAATCTCGCTAATGGTGTGGAATCTCGCTTATTGTGATTGTTTTCGGAAGAAATTGGTCTTAGTGGTGTAACATGAATAAAATACAAATGTGTAAACTAATGGTTTGTAAAAAGAAACTTTAGGGAAGTCTAACATGAGAAATGTGTTATTTCAAGCCGAGAGGAGCTAGGAAAGGTGTACAATCCGCTCAAGGCCTAGGACAAGTTGTGAGTGACTTTCTATCTAAAAGTGTTTAGTCTTAAAATAGTTTCTTGATAATATTTGTTGATAAATGCTTACATGATGGGATTCTATGAACTTTATGTGTGTTTCATGTGCGGTATAATGAGTTGTTTCAATATTTATTTATATATATAGACTGAGCAAAACTATGTGAATAATAAGGATAAGATGAATGGAAGCATGGGAACTTATGATTAATATTGCGATGTGGGAGTGAACTCAAGTATATGAATATGTACGTGTTATATGGTCGTAAGGTTTAAGAAAAGTATGGAATTTATAATTATGTGAGTAGATGGAAGCATATAAGCTTATATTTATTGTTGTGATGTATGAAAGGTCACAAGAGTATGATTATGAAATGTGATATATGACGGTAAGACTAAAGGAAGCATATGAGCTTATGAATTGTGATTTATGACAATGAGACTAAAAGTAGCATATGAGTTTATAAAAAGTATTGTGATGGATGAGACATTACTAGAGTATGAATGAGAATATGAATTATAGGGTGAGAATAACGAAAGTGTGTGAGCATATGAAAAGTGTTGTGATGTATGAGATATTACAAACTCATGATTTTATGTTATATTGTATTCTTATTTGAATGGCTCCCAACGCGGAGGTACGAAGAGAAGGCATGCTAATATTGTTTTGATTATCATGAAAGGATTTATAAAGAATTATTCATGGAAAGCATATTTGCTTTATAATATTTTCTAAGGGACCCAATGCTGAGGGAAGATGTGAAGGCATGCGGGAAACCCAGTGTTGTAAGAAACCCAATGCTAAAGGAAGATGTGAAGGCATGTGGGAAATTAAGTGTTGTAAGAAACCCAATGTTGAGGGACGATGTGAAGGCATGTGGGCAATCTTGTATTTGAAAACTCAGTGCTCAGAGACGTAGAGAAGGCACTTGAGTATCCTGGGGATCCAATACTGAGGGACTGGGAGAAGGTACTTGGATAGCCCTTGAGTAGATTGTGATTGACTGACACTGAGGTGTTGATAGTACTCCACTCAGCTAAGGAATATCGACGTTTGGTGTGGTGAGCTTCACTCAGCCTCAACTAGGGAAGGAGATTTAAGGAAACGGTTTGTGAGTAATGTTTTCATAGATTATTAAATGTGCTTAAACTATAATCTAACGTATGCTAGTGATGGACATGGCTAGATTTTATATTTTCATACACTGTTGAGAAAGATTTTAATTAGTCACTCACTAGGCGTTTAAGCCCACATTTTCCTTGTTTCTATTTTTTTTTCCAGGTAGCGAGCGAGTTCGAGATGCTTAGCCTACGCAAGATCTCGTCTGGGTCCACCAACGGTGTTTAGTATTCTGAAAATTGTAAATAATTAAACTCAATCATGTGTTGTACATATAGAGAGGATTCAGGAAGTCATCGTGTATTTATGCTATTATATGACTGAATGAAAAAGATGTGCATATGACAAGTTAACTGTCGTGTATGTGTGAATTAGTTAATGGTTTATAACTGTTTATTAGGTAAAGATAGAGTTATGGTTGACAGTGGATATCGTAAGAGGGTCAGTGTCCGCTGTCATCACACTTCTTCCTGGGTTAGAAGGGTACCTGGGAGGGGGTGTGACAACCTCGACAAGTTTATCGTGGTGTACTTGGACGATATTGTGGTCTACAGTGCAACCATGGATAAACACCAACACCATCTTCAATTGGTCTTTGAGAAGCTAAAACAAAACCAACTATATGTGAAGAGAGAAAAGTGCTCATTTGCTCAAAAGTGAATAAACTTCCTTGGCCACGTGATTGAATATGGTCAAATTGGCATGGAGGAGAGTAAAATCCATGCGATACGAGATTGGAAAGTACCAATCGTTGTGACAAAACTACGTTCCTTTCTCAAATTGGCCAATTACTATAGGTGATTTGTAGAGGGATTCTCGAAAAAGGTGGGACTGTTAATTGATCTACTCATGAAAGGCCACCAGTGGAGTTGGACTCCAGAGTATCAAGCCGCATTCGAAGGCTTGAAGAAAGCCATGATGGAGGGGCCAGTCCTTGGGATTGTTGATGTGACTAAGCCTTTTGAAGTCGAGACTGATGTGTCCGATTTTGCCTTGGGCAGCGTCCTCCTTCAGGACGACCACCCTATCACCTGTGAAAGCAGAAAGCTAATTGATGCTGAGAGAAGCTATGCAGCATCTGAGAAAGAAATGCTGGTCGTCGTTCACTGTTTGCGGGCTTGAAGACAGTATCTGCTAGGATCCAAGTTCATAATCAAGACAGCTCGATCTGTCACTTCTTCAATCAACCGGAGCTATCGTCCAAGCAGGCCCGATGGCAAGAGTACCTTGCCGAATTCGACTTCCAGTTCGAACATAGACCGAGCAAAGTCAATCAGGCGGCAGACGCCCTCCGTCGAAAGAGTAAACATGCGGCCCTGTGCTTGTTCGCTCACCTCAAAGCTAGTAGCCTGAATGGAACAATCCAACAAACCATCAAAAGCCACCTAAACAATGACACAGCTACCCAAGCCTTAATTCAGTTAGCCAAAGAAGGCAAGACTCTTCAGTTTTGGGTAGAAGACGACCTCCTCTTCACCAAAGGCAAGCGCCTATATGTTCCTCGATCTGGGGAGCTATTGAGACTGTTAATGAAAAAGTGTCACGATACGCTGTGGGCTGGACATAATGGTTGGCAAAGAACTTATGTGCTGTTGAAACAAGGCTACTACTGGCCGAGCCTCAGAGACGACGTCAAGCAATTCACCAAGACCTATCTTGTCTGTCAACAGGACAAAATGGAAAAGGGGAAATTAGTGGGTCTGCTGGAACCCTTACCAGTGCCCTCAAGACCATGGGAGAGTATATCTCTCAACTTCATCACACATTTACCAGAAGTTGGAGAGTTCGAAGCGATACTTGTAATTGTTGACAGATTTTTGAAATATGCTACGTTCATCTCAGCACCGAAGTTGTGTGCAACCGAAATGACAGCTCAATTGTTCTTCAAGCACATTGTGAAACCTTGAGGTGTCCCTGTCAGTATTGTTAGTGACCGTGACACAAGATTCACGGGGACATTCTAGACAGAACTATTCCGGATGTTAGGTTCAACACTGAATATTTCCTTCAGTTATCACCCGCAAACTGATGCGTAGACAGAATGCTTCAATAGCATGCTCAAAGAATATCTCGGCCACTTTATCAATGCGAGGCAGAAGAATTGAGTTCAGATGTTGGATGTGTCTCAGTTTAGCTTAACAGCCAGAAGACACCCTTCGAGATTGTGTGTGGTAGACAACCATTCATGTCCCACATCGTTGACCATCCCTATGTGGGTAAGAGCCCTCACACACACAACTTCACCAAAGAGTGGAGAGAGTCCTCGGAGGTAGCACGTGCGTGTCTTGAGAGAGCATCGAAGCATATGAAGAAGTGGGCAGATATGAAGTGTAGACCCCTCGAGTTTCAATCAGAAGATAAAGTCTTGATTAAGCTACGCTCTGAACAGTTCCAGTTTTGAGGATAGAGAGACCAACGACTTGTGGGGAAGTACGAAGGACCGGTGGAAGTGATCGAAAAAGTCAGAAAGGCCTTCTATCGAGTTCAGTTACCCTCATGGATGAAGATTCATCCTGTTATACATGTGAGTAATTTGAAGCCTTACCACTCTGACCCCGACGATGAACGATGTAATGTAGTGACTCGCCCTCCTGTTACAATGAAGAACACAACAGAAAAAGTAGTCGACGAGATACTCGTTGACAGAACCCGCCGCGTGGGAAGACCAAAGCGAAACCTGAAGGAATTCCTGGTGAAATGAAGAGACCCCCCGAACGAAGATATCAGTTGGGAGCGAGCCGAAGACTTGCAATCAGCTGCCGTACAAATTGCTGAGTTCGAGCAAAGACGATTGACAGGGACGTCAACCAATTAAGTGGGCGAGGATGTCACGGTCATGCTTTTCCAGGGCGTCTTGCTCATGGCGGCATACCCACCTCAACCCCTTTTTATCATGCTTTCATCTTATGTATTTCATTTTGCTAGTTAGTTTACTTTCCTAGTACTTTTCTTTGTAAGTGACTGCTCACCATTTTGCATTTGTAAGGATGACATTTCTAAAATTGTTCAGAATGTACTATATGGGGGTAAGACTAATCATCAAATCCTTATATCCAGAGTTCTGAGCTATAAAGTCGTTGTTGTCCCTTATTGCTTTCTAGCCTTACAACAAATCTTATTTTCTCAAACATGCTTTTGAACATTTGCGAAAATCATTTCCTCTAAAACCCATTTTCTAAAACCATTTTCTCTCGAAACGGGGGCAGAGGTTCCGAGGGCACTCGGTGTGCCGTAGGCGTTTAGGATTCAATTAGACTGACTTGTTCGCGAGCTAGAACAAGTGCTGCATAATCGTATTAGCGAGATGTGAAGTCGCTATTGTGACATCTAGCGTGCATGTGCCCAGCGCTTGTCCGTGTGCATTGCGACTCCCATCAGGTCTACATCTGTGCATGCACGCCCATGCCATGGGCCCTGCGCAAGTTGTTGTGCGCGCCCCTGTTTGAGCCTACCTCAAAGTACGAGGCATGAGCCACTTCCCACGTCGTTCCGATCTGCATGCATCCATGCAAACCTTAAAGCACAGGGCATGGGCCATTTGTCCTTGTCGTGCCCTGTGTCGTGATGCACTAGCCCGCATGTTGACCACCTCTTGGGCACCTGTCTTAACTAACCTTCTGTTAGCTTGCGTCTTGCCTTTCACCCGTGTGTGCTGCCCATGCAATGTCATGCCACTGGTAGTTCACAGCCCTCCCCAACCGCGCCCCGATTAAGAACTAAGGTCCTAAAAAACTTCCCTTGCTTGACCTAGCAGACATCCTCATCGGCTCCGTCCTCTTCCAATACTCATGTATTTCTTCTTCGAATTGTCATAGGGTGATGTCCCTTTCCCACGATTACTCCTCCTTGCTGGTGTCCTTCCACTTTACCGGATAATTTTCCCGTCAATTCTTCTTACTCATCCCCATAGTCTAGTGGTCGAGAATTTTCTCGACCTGTTTGTCAAATTGTTTTTGGATAACTACTAGGGCTCGCTTTGCTTGCTAACAGTCAGAGTTCAGTAAATCTTGTGAAAAAGGCTTGAGGAAGCTTACATGAAAACTCAAATGCATCTTTGGTCGATCTGACAACTTCAAATGATAGTCTACTTGGCCTATCCACTGGACTACTTTGAAGGGTCTGTTGAACTTTGGCACCAAGCCCTTGCGCATATTCTTCCCTCTAAGTCTCGTCCACATATGAGGGGTAGTTTTAATAGCACAAGGTTTCCCACTTCAAACTCCAAAGGCCTCCTGCTTTTGTTGGTGTATTTCTTCATGCTACGAGTTGCCTTGAAGGTTAGTTGCTAAACCCTAAACCGATTTTTGAAATAGATAGGGAATCTTATTGTGGAGGAAAGTTTTTACAGAGATCCAGTTTCCCAAAAAAAGATCTTGAGAGAGTTGAGAGAGGGAGAGAATGTATATCTTAAAGGAACCTCTAACCTCCCACATGCCCTTTTAATGTAAAGTGAGATTATCTAATAAAAACTCACCTATTCATTAGTTAAATTAAAAAAATTAAATTAAATTAAATTAAATTACTACAATAATTAATAACTAACTTGAATTTATTAATTAAACAATTAATTAATTTACAAAATTTAATATCTAATATTTAATTAAATATATGGATCTTATTCAAATATCTCTCTCTCTCATAACCTATAGTTTTTTTGTAATATGAATTTCATTCACATTAATTTGTTAACTTATAGTTTTAATATGAATGTTATTCATATTAATTTGTTATTTGAATTATATTCAAATACATTACATCTCCAATATAGTTTTAATTTTGAATCTTATTCAAAATTAATTTTCTATTATAGTGTATCTATGTACCATATATTAATTGTATTAATGCATATTTCCTTAATCAATTTGAACATTTCAAATTCTTTCAAAAGTATTGGTCCTTCTTTACTCATTATGAGCTAGCAGGGAGACTTAATGGACCTATAGATTATAAGCTCTAATGATCCAAGGTTAATTAATTAAACTCTTTAATTAAATTAACCAACATTCATTAACTATGGAATAGTTGCACTCTTCACACTGTAGAACATTTTATAAGTAGTTTGTAATAACAATTGGGTCAATAATCTTTGTTATACCTTTGTATTACCTCTTTCTCCGTAAGTACCACTGATTCCTCTAATGAATAATCTATTTGTGATCATATCATAAACCAAGTCCCTCTCAAGCCAATGAAAGGGCAGAAACCCTTTGTTCAAGACCCGAATCAGCACTGAAGGGAACTACTAATCTACTTACCCTAAAGGCGGCAAAACATGAATTTCATCTTGTGTAGTTATGTCCCCAGTTCGCCACGCCATTTGGTCTCCAAAATGGTAGGCTTATTGAGTCGGCGACTCAAGCCACTCTCACTCATACAAATCAAAGGACAAGTTCTCGTAGGCAAAAATCCATGACTCACTTAGGATTGAGATTGAATTATATATGGCTATCCTATGAAATATTAATCTCTTCCGTCAACGGTATTACAAAGAGATTAAATATTTTGTGGTCTGGTCTTATACAAACTTATTGCATAAGATACCCCCACTTGCATGTCTCCATATGAATGATATGGATCACATCGTTTGTAACACTTACAAAGTGGGTCAGATCTATAGTGTTACCAAGATAAGGTCGTACCTATAAACCCTTAGGTTATTACTTGAACATTATCCTCCAGTATGTCTACTATATATTGTTCAAGTCTCATAAATTAATCTTTGATTTTCCCCTTAATGTCGTTATTGCATACTTAAAATAGTCAACTATTATATCAAATAACTAATTAACTAAATTCTTGTGTTGAGGAAATCCCCTTTTTACTTTTCTAACCCTTTTTTTTTTTTTTTCATATATATATATATATATATATATATATATATATATATATATATATATATATCACTCTTTTTTTTGTTACATTGTAGTTGTTTTCATTTTTTTTTAGAAAGATATTCAAATTTAAATTTAGATTAATATTTATTTTATAAAAAATCTTCAATTAATATATATTAATAAAAACAAATATGTTATATAAGTTCAAATGATATTCAATTCATTATAAACTAATGAATAGTCATAATGACATTCTTCGAACATTATGTAAATTTAAGACATTCCTAAGTGGAAATTCTACAAAAACAAACACAGTTATCTAAGTATTTCCATGTATCTTCCAAAATATTTCTACAAAATGAACATGGTTATTTAAGGATATTGGACATTTGTAATTCTGAGCATCTATAATTTTGGACATCTAAAGATTCCAATTATCTACATCTAAAAAAAAAAAAAAAAAACCCTTAGATCTTCGGTTTGAAGTTCCGATCTATTTCATCCTTTAAGGTAATTTAAAAAACAAATAGTTTTAGTCTATAAAGTTTGGAAAATGGTTAAAAGTATTCCTAGACATTTTTTTGTTATCAATGGACCAATGGCAAAATGATTTGGTAATTAAATTACTATAATTGATTCGAAAAATATTACATTTATTTAAATAATTATTTTTTTCTAGAGATGAGATTATGTATACTTCTTTCTCTCTGCTCATTTCATTTTCTTTCTTTGTGGCGAACTTCAATAGCAACGATCGATTTCACTGTTCACATGTTTGTTATTGTCTTTTTTATTCGCTCATCATTGTTGGAATGTTTTGAATCTGTTTTATGGTACTTTGAATGACCATGTACGGAGATCTTGCTCACTGGTCAATGAGCTGGGGTTTAGAGGCGACATGCCTTGGTGGGGTTCAACACAAACCCTAGACCTAAGTAGAATTCATATTTCGCATATTTAATTATTTATGGTTATTTACGATATGACCTTGGGGTTTTGAGAAGTACACTATATAAACTTTCTAACCCTAGAGGCGTCACTATTTTGTATTCTGTAACATTCTCTCTAACAAAATTGTTTTCCATTTGCCCTGTGGACATAACTAATATATTGTTAGTGAACCAAGTAAATTTGTGTATCAAGTCTCCTCTATTTTACGTTTTTTGTATTCTTTATTTGTCAATTTCGTAACAAACTGGTATTAGAGCCTAATCATTCAGGTTTGAAATTCTACATATGTTCGACGAATTAATATGTGTGTCGTGAACATAAAAATCAAAAAATTCACTGGGAGGAACAGTTTTGATCCATGGTAGATCAAGATGCGACCCTTACTGAAGTAGTAGGGGCTGTGATCGCAATGACTGATAAGTCGAAGAAGGCAGTTGCAAATGGCGAAGAATGGAAGACTTTGGAGGAGAAGAGGCCTATTCAACCATCATACTATGTTTGGCTGATGACTTCATCATCAAGGTCACAAATCAAGAAAATAACACTGGTTTTTTGTTAAAGTTGGAACATCTATACATGACGAAGTCGTTAACCAAGAAGCTTCTTTTGAAGCAAGGTTTGTACCGTCTACGTACGCAGGAAGGTAATTCCCTTCGAGATCATCTAGATCAATTGAATAATATTCTATTAGATTTACGTAATGTAGAGGTTAAGATAGACAATAAGGGTGTTGCCTAAATTCTATTGACTTATTTGCCCTTGTCGTCCGAGAATTTCACTGACTCTTATATTCGAGGTAAAGAGACTTTAACCTTAGAGGAAGTGAAGTCTACACTGCTTACTAGAGAGGTTCGTCACGAAGGGAATTGAATCTCGACAAAAGCATGTGATCGCATCCTTGGATTTCTTGAAAGAACTAAAAATACAAAAAAAAGAAAAAAAAAAAAGAAAAAGAAAGAAAAGGTAAGCACCATACCATTGCCAAAACTATTTACAAATATAGAAAACTTTCATCGTCTATCACCAATAGACCGCGATAAACTTCTATCTAGGAGTCTATTGTAGTTTATCGTTGATAGATAGTGAAAATTTTCTAAGTTTGATATTTTTTTCTATTTATAATAATTTTCCTTAAATAATTTATTTATTTGAATCTCATTCAAATAAACTTTATAATAAAAAATGTATTGTATCGTATTCAACACAATTAATATTTGTCCTCATAAATTTGAATATTTTAAATTTTTCTTTCAATATTTTTTATCCTGGTTGGTTTGTGGTGAGTTAGCAAGGGGATCTTGTGGACCTATAGATTAGAAGCTGATCACTCCACTGACCTGAGGTTGGATTATTCAACTGTAGAATATTTTTGTGTCCATCGATGTAACCATTTCCAGTAAGTCGATCTTTCACAAATTGCTCGTAACTATAGTTGGTCGTTTTACCCATGTAATTACCTCTTACTTCTTAGGTCTCATTGATCCTCTAATGAACATGTTTATAGTCCAACCATAAACAAAATCCCTCTAGGGCCAATGAGAAGGAGGGGCCCCCTTGTTAGCACTTAAGAGAGCAATTCATCTACTAACCCTAAAGAGGGGAAGAGTGAGTCGACAACACAGGTCACTCCACCCATCTATAAATCCTAGATATGAGAAGAGTGAATTCCATCTTGTGTAGCTATGTTTCCAACTCCCTGCTTGGACAAATCTCCAAAATGGTAGGCTTATTGAGTTAGCGACATGGGCCACTCCACCCATACAAATCAAATGACTGCCCTCATAGACAAGAATCCATAACTCACTCAAGATTAAGATCGAGTTACATATAGTCATCTTATAAAATGTTAATCTCTTCAATCAATGGTGTTATAAAGAGAGATAAAACAATTCACAGTTCGATCTTATACGAATTCTTTATATAGGATACCCCCACTTACATGTTTCCACATGAATAATTTGGATCACATCGTTTGTAACACTTACAACATTTGTAACATTTACAAAGTGGGCCATATTTGTAATATTGCCAGGAAAAGTCACCCAATCTTATCCATATACTATGGACCATTTAGGTTATTACTTCAACATGATCCACTCGTTTTTCTACCACATACTATTCAAGCTACAATAATAACCTTGGATTTTTACTATTTAATGGATAAATTAATACTGCATAATTAACAATTAAATTAATAAACTAATAAATTACGACACTCTAGGGCATAAATCCCAACATGCCAAAGTGCAGCTAGTTTAGAAAGTCAAGCATCTAGGTTAGCTGCTATAGGGAGCAAGGGATATGAGAATTTTGGTAAGCAAAATTTGAACCCGAATTACAAGTTTTCAAAGTCCAAGGGTTCTAAGTCTAATGACTTTTGTGATTACTGTAAAGAAAAAGGTCATTGGAAAGTTGAGTGTCCTAAACTAAAAATGTAGCAAGAAAAGAAGGAAGTTTTTGCCTCCGTTGTAAAAGGTGAGATTAATCCTAAAGAAGTCGAGGTTGATTTTGAAGGAGACGATAACACCGTAAAAGTGCTATTTTTTCTAGCTTAATTTGGGCTCGTTCATGAATTTTATGTGTTTATTATGCTATTTTTTAAGACTTCGAGCAAATCATGCATAATGAAGCATTACAGGCCGTTCGGGGTTGATTTGGAGCTTTCGAAAGTGAAATCGAGCACTCGGAGCTCAAGGACGTAAAACTACAAAAAAAAAAAAAAAAAACCCATAGAGCAAGTGAAGAGCAAAGCACATCTACGATGTGCTCTACGCTTAAAGGCAGAGAGCAAAAATGGTGAGTGCGTCACGACACTCTCCTGGAGCACAGCGATGCTTTAGATTTTGACAAAAAAGTAACGTGTGTGCGCGCGCAGCGTGTCACAATCGCAACTTCACGTCTTCCTAAACTATTGTGCGGCACTTGTTCTAGCTCACAAACAAGTCAGCCTGATTAAATTCTGATTGCCTACGGCACACCGAGTGCCTCTCATAACCTCCGTCCCGTTTCGAGAGAAAATGGTTTTAGAAAACGGGTTTAGAGAAAAAGGTTTTTGCAAACGTTTGAAAGCATGTTTGAGAAATTAGAATATGTTGTAAGACTAGAAAGCAAAAAGGGACAACGGCTTTATAGCTCACAACTCCATATATGAGGATTTGATGGTTAGTCTCACCCCCATATAGTACATTTTGAACAATTGTGGAAATGTCACCCTTGCACATGCAAAGTGGTGAGCGGTCACTTACAAAGAAAAGTACTAGGAAAGTAAACTAACTAGTAAAATAAAGTACATAACATGAAAGCATGATAAGAAGGGGTCGAGACGGGCCTGCGGCCACAGGCAACACGCCCTGGACAAGCATGACCGTGACACAGTGCCACTACACTCAGGGTCAGTGCTCTGACTTCTACCTAGAACGTAACGACGCTCTACCCTTTTTATAAAAGGAAATTTTGTCAAATTAAGGTAGGGAATTTGGGCTTTCAGCCCCTAATACGAAATTCTCTTCCCTTCCTCTCCTTCCCTCTGTATTTCTTCCCTTTTTGGTGTATTTCATGGTTGTAAAGCTTATCTTAGACCGATCTCATGGCTATGGTGAGTTGCTAGCTTAGGTCAAGGTGAAACCCATGAATTGATTTTGAGGATTTTTATTCTTAATCTATATTTCTCTTTGGTTTTCTGTTGTTCATGAATGTGATTGAATATTTATTCTTAGATGTATGATAGGCTTGATCAACCATCATTCATTATTTGATTGCTAAAGATTAGGGATGCTCTAATGTGTTTTTAGTCTCAAATGGGCAAAATCCAAAGCATGCTTGTTGTGAATTCTAGGTTGTTTAGAATAACCCTTCTACATATTGTATGACTAGGATGTTTCAAGAACGCAATCGATTAGTAACTTAGGGCTATTCAGGTTATTAATCGTCTTTGTTGAACCTTTCGAGCTTAATGAGGTTGTTTGCTTGTTATGGATGCTATCGAACCCAAACAACTAAGCAATTAGTCTAATTAAGAAATTAATTAAAGTGAATGCAAGATTTCTATGGCCGCGATTGAACCAAATTAATTGAATATTTGTTTTCATTAAAGTGATTAATTAGAAATTAGGACGCTTGCTTTAGGCTATCCTGGCAAGTTGGCTAAGCACGTTAAATCGGGAGAGATAATCCTGAGTAATCCTATGATCAATCGAACATTGGGTAGATCTAAGTCCTGAGCTAGGTGTTTTCTTTTAGTTTTCCCATACTTTTATTTTCTTGCAATCTAAATTTCGCATTTTACATTCTTGCATTTCTATTCAATAAAAAACTCCCTGTTTTTAGTACCTTCCATAGACCTGTTTAGCTTAGAGAGATCGGATCCTAGGCTCCCTATGGTTCAACCCCGGACTCACCAATTGTGCTACTTAGTAGTATAAGTAGTTGGTTCGGTGATTTATAAATTTCATTTGATTGTGGGAGAGAGGTCTACGACGCCCATTCTCACGGATGTATCAGAGACCTAGCTCTAATAGTAAATGAACATTCACATTGTGATGGTGTGTGGGTTCTTGATTCTAGGGCATCTTATTATATTTATTCAAATAGAAAGTGGGTTTCAATGTATCAATAGATAGATGGAGGGAATGTTAGTATGGCAAACAGTGCTATGTGCAGTATAGTTGAAACAGGCTTAGGCAGGATATGAATACATGATGGTGTCTTTTTACACATTGAATGAGGTTAGACATATTCCATTAATGACAAAGAGCCTAATATCTTTAAGTGTAGTTGATAGTAAGGGTCACAGTTTTAAAGGTAAAAGTGGAGTCATATATGTCTAGAAGGGTTTCTAGGTGGTTCTAAGAGGCATAAAACGTGATGTTGTTGCATCGTCTATCGTTCACAAGGAGGATATAACTAAGTTATGGCATATGATACTTGGTCATATGAGTGAAAAGGAATGCAAATTCTATCGAAGAGAGATTTTCTGTGTGAGCACAAGGTGCAAGATCTTGAATTCTATGAACATTGTGTATTTGAAAAGCTTCATCCTAGCAAGTTTCCAAGGGGTGTTCATCGTACACAAGGGACACTTAGTTACATCCATTTAGACTCTTGGGGACCTTCCAAAGTTGAGTCTATTGGAGGCAGCAGATACTTTATGTCTATAATTGATGGTAACTCAAGAATGACTTGGGCGTTTATGATTAAGCATAAAAGTAAAGCATTCAAGAACTCCAAGTAGTGGAAGATCTTGATTGAAAAGCAAATTGGGAAAAAGATCAAAAGTTGTCAACCAATAACGGTCTGGAATTTTATGGGTGAGTTCAATGAGTTTTATAAAGCTAAAGGGATTATTCGTCATCATAAGGTCAAGTATACTCCACAACAAAATGGGGTTGTATAACATATGAATTCTGTTGCATCTGGTATATCCCTTATTTGTAGAGAACTCAAGTCAATGTGGAGATTTGTTGGAATGCCTTGAATCTATTGTATAAAGATCTCATTGACTGGTAAGTGAGATGGGGTCTAGAGGCGGCATACCCTGGTGGGGGTTCAAGCGCACCAAACCCTAAATAGTAGAATTCGTATTTGACATAGTTAATTATTTATGGTTGTTTATGATTATAACCCTAGGGTTCAAAGAAGTGCACTATATAAACTCTTTAACCCTGAAGGCGCCACCATTCTGTATTTTGTAACATTCTCTCTAATAAAATTGTTCTTCATCTGCCTTGTGGACGTAGCTAAAATATTGTTAGTGAACCACATAAATCTATGTGTCGAGTCTTCTCTATTTTGCATTTTCTGTATTCTTTATTTGTCGATTTCGTAACAATCATTTTACTTTTTCATGAATGTGTATTGTGTTGGAAAAATTCCTCTCATCACTATGGAAGATTAAGAAAAAAAATAACCAAAAAATTGAAAGAAAGCAAGAAATTTGGGACAATTGAATTAACGTAGAAGAACTCCAAACTGGAGAAAAAAACACGAACCAAAAAAATTTCACTATGTGAAAAATTATTAAAATCACGCATAATAATTTTCTTCGACCTCAACTACAAGAGCACTCTCTCAAAGCATTATACTACTCACACAATTGAGCTAGTATACCAAGCATAAAGTAGTTCAGATTGAGATGATTTGAAACCAAAGGCATAGAGTCCTTTAATGATGCTTGGAGCTCATCATTTCCTTGAACTTTTCAAATGTGGGATGTTATAGTTTTGGTATTGGCTATATATTTTAAAGATTTTTTGGCAGTTGTACCATGAGATGTTTGTCAGCTTGTCCCTTGGATTATTCTTCAGAATGTCTATGTGATTGCTGATTCAGACTGAATAAATTTTCCACATCTAAAAAATTATGTGTCACACCCCCTCCCCAATTTACCTACCTACCCTGAAAGGAGATGTGAGGACAGTATATATCACCCCTCTTGTGACGCATAGTATCTGTCCCTTCACACACATTCTGAAACATATTAAACATTACATATGGAAAAGTATATATAAGCCAAAACAAAATTCTCTCAACTCTTTTACATGTCCTTACACAACCCATAGTTCAATCCTTAATAATTATACATACATATCTACATGCCACCTAATAAAGGTTTAACATACAACTGACACTTCAACAAGTCGAATTATTCAGAGTCTCGAAGCTTAAGCAGGGCGAGTGGGAGTAGGCAAAGCACCAAAAACGTCCTTGCTACCTGGAGGGGAAAGAAAACATTGAAAACATGAGCTAAAGGCCCAGTGAGTGACAATTTTAACAAACCATTTTAGTTCAGAAATCATCAGTAGTAAAACTATGCTCAACATTAAACATAAAACATGTAATCACTTCAAATACATTAGTTATAATAAACTTAATTGCCCTTATCACCTCATACATGATTTTCAGCAAATCATAAGAAAACAGTTTAAGTGCAGTACTTTTCCCTTAGTTGAAGTGGAGCAAAACTCAACACCCCAACGTCGAAAGCATATAAGGCTCGATGCGGAGCAAGACTTAACGCACCAGCATATAACCTCTATGTGCACATGGGAATATGGCGGGTTGCCCATGTACCTTCTCATGTCCTTGAGTACTGGGTCCCGGGGAAACTCACATGCCTTTTTAGCAATGAATCTCCTCTAAAACATTACATAGGCAGTTTGCCCAAGTACTGGGTCCCGAAGAAACTCACATGCCTTATTAGCATTGAGCCTCCTCTAAAACATTTTCCTTTTTAGAAACAACATTTCATACAAACTGTTCGTATACAAATCGTTTATAAGAATACAAGGCACTTTTAGATCAATAACATCTCATCAACATGCTTTTCAATAGCTTTAAGAACATAACGTTTGTCTCATAAAGCATTTAATCAGAAATTTACATTTCATTGGAAAACCGAACTATCATGTTCAACAAAATCATTTTAAAGTAAAAGAAATGTCACTCACAACTCTTTCTAGGCCTTGAATGGATTATAAGCCTTTCCTATCTCTTCTTGGCCTGAAACAAAGATTTTCCCTTGTTATACTTCTTTTCCATTCACAAGAACATAAACAACAACTTATCATATGCTTAGTGTTTATAGCACATCATGCGGTTAAGCTTTCATTAGTTTATTCTCAAGCCTTAACTCTAAATCTATAACTACAAGTTATCCCTTACCCTTCTGCTATACCTTGATTTCCAAGAACACCTTACGTGCAGCTCACTTGCTGTTATATCAACACTTGAGCCTTAGTTTCTCCTTAACAAAGCTGACTGTTACAGCTTGATGTCTCTACTTAATCCCTGCTAAAAACGCATTTCCAGCCCATATTAAGACTTCTTCTCTTCTACGAATTTTTAAAGAATTAAGTTCCACAGCTTACCTCAAAATTTCAGGGCTTAACTCTTTTTTGTTCTCCAGTTATGCCAAAATTACTCCGCGTTGCTCCGGATTGCATAGCAGTTCTGTAGTTATGGCTTTTACCTAAAGATTCATGTGATAAACTTCGGTTTCAGCTTAACCATCCTTCATAAGACTTGTTAGGAATTATGTTAACTTACTAACCTCAAAATTTCAGCCCCAAACTCGGCTTCCTTGTGTCGTTCTACTCCAAACAACAACCACTATTTAGTCTGTGCGTCAATGATCAGTCCTCTGTTCTAGCTCGGATTTGAGCACCAAAACAGGTAGAATTTCACCCAAAAACTATAAGAACACCTTACTCTTCCTTCTCTGGTGGTTTCTCTAAAAGATGGAACTGACTTAAGTTCTCGAAATGTCTGAAAATAATTAAATTCACCTATATATATACTGCCGACTTATCCCTCACAAGTACCAAGATGATAATGCCGACTTACCCCTCACCGTAGGTTGGTGCTGGTCTTTCCTTCGACGTAAGGCACTCATGTCTATGTTCTCCTCCAGCGTCTTCAGCAACTAACCATTCCCAACGCATGGTGTTCTCGACGCCTCTTACTTCCGACGTATACAACATAGTTACTCACATCACTAGCTTCATCGCGTCAAGACCATTCTGTCTTGGACGCAATGTGACTTCAGCGCATGGCTATCTTCGACGTATGGTAACCTCAACGCATGGCTCTCTTCGGCGCATGGTGACTTCAACACATGGTTCAATCATATTTCTTTCCCCACCAATGATCACTTTTCCTTCGATGTGCCGACTACCTCATCTCACAACCCTTCTTGATTCAATCAACAATGCATGGTTCCTCAAATAATTCAGCTTCCCGCTACTTTCACCAACGCAGGGTCTTGGCCACCACTTAATTAAAATTTTACTCTACTTCTTGGCTACTTTTCCACTAGCAACGCATAACCTCAATCGCATTGCTCTCCCTAACACTTGGTTTTACAAATCGGTGCTTACATTATGGGTGATTATTTCTCGAGTATGGCTCTCCTTTTCCTTTGTGCATATTTAAGAGAATGTTGTTATCTTTTAAGGGTTGCCACTTTTGAAGAATTGTTATGTGATATGCCAAAACTTGGTATTACCGCAAGTGCACAAGTCAAGTTATAGTAAAACGGTCAAGAGACCAAATAATGTCCTCTAGAGATCAAATGCCCAAATTTATACTTCACTATTCTAAAGTTTTCTTGATTTTATCAAAGGATTGGACGTGTGATATCAATTTTCAACTATAATTAAAGAAAGAAAATTAAATTAATGGATAAAATTCAAGAGAAAAGATGTTCAAGGGTATTGATTTCCTTAATTATTTTGTTAAGTCATACAATGATGTTGGTTGATTATTATGTTAATGATATACTTAAGTCTAAAAACTAAATTCCAGACTATTGTCTTCCAATACCAATCTTTTCTCACTGAAACATAATTGATTACTAATCACTTGAAACCAAATTAAGAAACATGATATTCAGCAGGGGCTGGTCTATTAAGGAGTCAGAGGACACCCTTCAAATTGTGAAGTTTTACAGTTATGTATATGGTTTTTATTAAATATAAAAATAAAAAAAAATTATTCATATTCTAATATATAAATGAGTTTCTAGTAGTCGTAAGGGAAGTAGATTGCTTCAGTGGTTATGTAGGCATTTTGCCTTTCACCGAGGAAGAGTTCAAGGCACGCCATTGCCAAACTTTTTTTTTTTTTCTTAAAGTTTTTGTTTTTGTCTTTTTGTTTCTAAATTTTGAAAATTATATATAATATTTGTTTTTTTTACCCTTGAGAAAAGTAAAACTTAATTCTATTTTAAGTTTTTGTCATATACATATGTATATGTATAAACAAATATATTTGGAATATTCTAAAAATATTTTACAAAAATTGATTGAATGATTTTTTGCTTATGTATCTCGGTGAATAAATCTATAAAAATTTATAATAATTTTGTAATCAGTATTACTTAATGAAGATATTATATATCAGTGCATTTAAAATTACATTTGTATGATGATTAAATTATAAGTTTAGTCCCTAAAATTTGAAAATTGTGACCAATAAATCCTTAAAGTTTCAATTTTGACTCTAGCCCTTTAAAAATGTCTAATAAATCTATAAATTACTTCAATTTTATATCTAATAAATCTCATAAATACTAAAAATGTTTGAAAAGTAACTGTTTTTTAAGACAAAAAAAAAAAAAAAGTTGTCTATTTGCATCTTAAATTTTAAGTTTTGTAGCTAAATGAGATATTAATTTTAAAAAAGATGTATAATCATACCTATTAAGCACAAATTAAATTTAATGTCTACTATAATATTTAATATTTAACATTTTCAAATATCTAAGAGACGTATTAGATGCAAAGTTAACATTTTAGAAATCCATTAAATACAAAAATAAAATATTCAAATCCCTATTATACATTGTTTTAACTTAAGAACTATAGATAAACACAAACTAAAAGTTTGCTACATTTTGATCTTATATATATTCGTGACCCTCTCACTTCAAGTTTCGGATTCGCCACTGACATTAAGATTAGTCATGATCAACTTTCACTAACAACCTAACTATTCGCATGATAGATTAGTTAATGATTTAATATTATAAATCTAGTTAAACATGCAATCTTTCTAATTGAACATTCAACCTAATATGCATATATGATCAATCGATGTAATAAAGCACAATAATATCGAAAAGCAATCAAGAACACAATATCCATAAAAAATACTAATGCATTAACTTAAATTCATAAAAACCTCACCAACACCCTAGAACTAAAAGTGTAGCCACATGCAAGGCTACAATCATACTTTCATACATTGCAATTGCCATGAAATGTAAAGAAAAGTAAAGGGAATGAAGAAACTACTCTGGAAGCAATCTTCATCGTTGAAGTCCGTCCATCTTGCCTTGACTCGCACCTCGGGATCTCGAACAGCCTCCAAACTATCCTTAACTTTTCCCCCTCTAAAACTAGGTTAAAATACTTTCTAGAGCTCTATTATTGAGCATGATTTTGGTTAAGCATTTTAAGCATAGTCTGGTTTTCTAAACTTGTCACTCACTAGGCAACCTAGCTCATGGTTTCTTTGGTTTTCTGTTTTCCACTTAGCGAGCGAAACCGGGGTGCTTAGCCTACACTAAACTCGTTTGGGCCAACTACTTAGTTTGTTAATATTGTAAATATTTGTACTTAATACTCAACATTGAGCATAAAAGGGTTTTGAGGAGTGGAAGTTTCGAAACATGTATCTATTTTATGTTAAGTTGTTGAATGGGAAGTTGTAGATCATGTTAGCATATCTTGAGATTCAAGCATGTTGTCTGAATGAGAATCATTAACTGTTTATCAAGTGCTTTGGTTATGCTTAAAGGATAGTACAGGTTGATAGTAGATGTCGTAAAAGAGTCTAGATCTGTTGTCCTCATACCTTCTCCTAGGTTAAAAGAGTAACTTCGAAGGGGGTGTGACACTAGACGACTTTGACATGATATTGGGAATCGAATTCCTTGTTAAGGCTAAGGTGTCCTTTATGCCTTACCTAACCAGGGTGCTGGTCTCAGAAGAGACGACCCCCTCCTTCGTACCAACTATGGAGATCAAATTGGATGGTGTAGGATCAACATGACAACTTTAGAGATTAGTAAAGTATATATAGAAATTGAAGAACTACCAATCAAAATAAACCAAGACAAGCACTTAACTCCAACAACAAAAACTGCAATTAATTTCAAGCAATAAATTGAAATAACAATATATTGCCAAATTAAATAGGATAGGGATAAAGAAAATGACACCGTGATTTTATAGTGGTTCGACACAACCCGACCTACAGCCATTTCCCAAGCGCCTCTTGGGGTAAGTCACTAGAAATCTTGCCGACTTTCCATGGATTAGAGCCCAACCGCTACACCGCTAGTTTTGCGAGTTTAAGAGCAAACTCATTCATTTCTACAGATAATGATCAAACCGTTACAACCGCTCTTTTACGGGATCAAGAGAAACCCTTACAAAATGTTTGGAAAAAATAAAGAACACATTTGAGAAACTCTCTAAAAGAGTGGATTTACAAATTTGAGCTCACAACAATGGTGGTTTGATAAATTACAAATAATAAAAGTGGTTATGAAATTTTGTAAGACGAATTGTTTAAAAAGATATGAGAGTAGGTGAAAACCAAACTCAATTTGAGCAGATCTTTGTAAAAGAAAATTGAATGGTTGAGATTAAAAGGAAAAAGTAATGTATATTTTTTTTAAAGCAACTAGCCATCAGACACAAACATATATAATATTAAACTTTTTTGCTTTCAAAATCAACTAGCCCTTAGACACAAATATAAAATAATATTAAATTCATTTTCTTTTTAAAACAAATCCAAAAAGTAAAAGCCCACCATTTGTTATTCGTCACATGCTCCAAGTGGCATCTTTCAATTGGTTCACTTTGATGACAAATATCTGTCACATTATCAGCTTGAGATTTTTCTGTTAGCTTGATTCGATCATTTCTTCTTCGTTTGAGCTCTAATTTGAACGATTCAAATTGCATTAGAATCGTTATTTCGAGCTCTACACAATGAATTCTTCAAAACACTAAAATTGTCAGCAAATTGTTTGAAGTTTGTTATCATCAAAACATTGATTGATTAATAAATTAGAATTGATTAATTTGAGATTGAGGGCCAATCTCCCCGTTTTTTATGATGACAAACTACTTAAGAAAAATGAATTCTAAAGTGGTGTGTGATATAAAATATGAATGGCATAATCAACAACATTTTTTCATTTTTCTTATTACCTCTCCTTCTTTTTTAAAATTAAGCCTATAAACACTACTTCCACCTTCAAATTTATTCCTTTGTTATATACTTTTTACCAATGTTTTAAAAAACCAAGCCAAAATTTGAAAGATAAAAAAAAAATAGCTTTTAAAAACTTGCTTTTGTTTTTGGGATTTGGCAAATAGTTCAACTATTTGCAAATCAAAGTAAGAAATGAAGAGAAAATAGGCTTAATATGTAAAAATAAAAACAAAAAACGAAATGGTTACCAAAAGGGCCATAAATTTGCATTTTTTTCTCCTATCAACACGTCTATTAAAAATAAGCAAAAACATTGTAAATTCAATAGGCATCACAAAGTATCATCCAAGCTCAAGATAAAAACCAATTTTACAAATTTCTCCCCCTTTTAAAATCAATTTAACACTCCCCCTTGATAAGGGACAAAAAGACATTTAGCACATATCAACTTGAGGGTAGAAAAATCAAATAAAATTTTACTTCAAAGATAACTCCCCCTAAAAGGATAAACAATAAGCATAAAAGGGCACATAAAAATAAAGGAATATGGGAATAATTTCATTTTAACATGAAATTCATATATAAATTAGGGAAAAAGTCTACCATAAAAATATGCATTCTCCTTCTAAAGAAATTTCAATATATACCAAAAAAAGATAAAATCAATCAAGTATGAATCAAACAATGATATACCAAAATATCCAATATTATAAAACAAACATCAATTGTTGAAAAATAAATAACAATACAAAATAATAACAAAGCCATGTTAGCAAATCAATATAAACATTGAAACAACATAAGCAATAATTAGACCAATTTTGAGCAAATCACTTAAGGGGGTCAAGAAAGTAAATCAATTCAATAACTACTCCCCCTATGAAAAGGAATTTAACAACTTTTCAAAACAACATGCTCAATGATCAATTCTTCTCAACATAGGACAAATAAGATACTCCAAATAATTTTCATTTAGCAACACAGTCCATATAATCTATGCATAACTCATGCTTAAAAGGCATTTAATAAAATTCTTTTCCATTCCACCCAAAGGATAAACAACATATC
Organism: Citrullus colocynthis; assembly: GCA_031780015.1. Taxonomy (NCBI): domain Eukaryota; kingdom Viridiplantae; phylum Streptophyta; class Magnoliopsida; order Cucurbitales; family Cucurbitaceae; genus Citrullus; species Citrullus colocynthis. The sequence continues at coordinate 1,444,777 of QLSR01000054.1, forward strand.
TTAATCATCAAAACAATAACAATCTTTTGCAAGACTCAAATACTCTTTTGTTTAAATACTCTCCAAGAAAAAGTACAAGGACAAAACAAACATCTAATTTCACAAAAAGTCAAATAATGAGCCCAAATAGTACAGACAAATATCAAATAGATAGATATATAATCATTTCTCATGGCATTAAATCCAATAAGAATGCAGAAAACCAAATTCTAACATTCCAAACTCATTCAAGAAAAATAATTCACATAAAGATACTAATAGAAATACTTATCTCAATAATTCAAAAAATAAGAGTTACCGAAAAGGCAATTTTCTTTGATGGATTCAAACAAGCTTTTTAGTCGCTCCAATTTGAGTTTATTTCCAATTTGAAGTCCAAGCAACCATTTGCTTCTTGAATCACACCTACTAAGAAAGACATTTCGGTCCTATTTTAAATTAGTTCCAACATCACTAGCATTTATTTTTTGCAAATAACAGCTATCAAAATTTATGTGCAACTTGGCCACAAGAATAACATATAACATTGGGGGAAATTTTCTTTTTAACTAATTGATTTTGCACCTTATTACTATTCAAGAAATTTTTTATAGGAGCATTTTTCATTTTGAAACAATTTGATTTAATATGATCTTTAACTCCACAAAAAATGACATGTAGGTACAAATTTTGATTTCACATGCATAACTCTAACGTTTCTTATGATTAGGCATAAATTTCGCACTATGCATATATTTTGAATTTTCATGAACATAATTAGGCATAAACTTTGATTTTTCAAACAAAGGCCGAGCTTTTTCATGCTTGTTCACAAAGTTTACATTATGAGCACATTTTGTTCTAGCATTAAATTAATTTGGCACAAAATTTTGATTTTCTATAGATATTTTAGATTTTTCATGCATGCTTTGGCACAAATTTAGATTCAACAAAATTAGGTACAATGGGTAAATCTTGAGACATACTAGGGGTGACTTTAACAAAAATAGTGCTCTTGGAAGTAGATGACATTTTTCATTCATATACCCTAATCCCTTTTTGTCACTAAAAGGTCCATCCATGTTAAATTGCACCTATAATCAATTTCATTATACTTTCTTTAGCACATTCAAGCTCATCTACCAGATTTGATTTTTTTTTTTTTTTCTTTTAGAGCTTTAACAAGTTCATTCCTATCAAAGATATCATGCTACAAAATTTTAATCATATCAACAAGAAAAATGTTATTTTTTTCTAAAGAAGTATTACTAGTTTCCAACTTAATTTTATTTTTCAGACTAGTCACTTCATCACTTAATTTCAAAGAGAAAGATTCTATTCTCATTTTTATTTCTCAAATCATTTAATTCAACTTTCACTTCACACAGCTAGGATTTTAATTCATCACTCTCAACTTCAAGGAATTTAATCCTATCAATCAAAGCATTTTTCTCATCACAACAAAAATCATGCAACAAAATATTATTAGCTCCATTTTTCAAACACGCATTTTCATTTATCAAAGATTCATTCTCAATAGACAATGCCTTGAACTTCTTTGATAATTTCAAATATTTAAAGCTAACTTTTTCAAGATCACTTTGCATGCTTTCAAATGCATCATATAATTCATCATAAGAAGATATTTTATGATTTACCTCATTTTCATCACTCTCATCTCCAAAATCATCATCTAAATAGTCATTAAGCACAATGAAGATCCATCACACTTTTCTTTTTCTACTTTATGGACTTCTCCTTGATTTTGAGAATTATAATTCTCCTTCATCAAATAAATCATTCGTAGTACACGGACAATTTTCAACACTATACATATCATCAAGAAAATTCCAAATATCATATGCATATCCAAAATGTAGGATTTTATCAAATATTTGTCTATCTGATGCACAATATATATCATTATTCAATTCCATTTTTGACAAATCATGCTCACAAACATACAAAACATCAAAATCCATAGCAAGCATAGATGTTTTCATTCTATTTCTCCAAAAATTATAATTTCTAATACCATCAAAGAATGGGGGGTCTATCAATAGAATGATCTTCTAAAGTTGTCACAGCTCTAGCACTTAAGTTTTTCAAATAATTTGTCAAAATATCAATAATCTACTTCAAGTATCGAAAGAATATTTGAAAATTAATTTTATCAAAAGAGCAACCTCTTTCATACCAATTATTTGAGTAAATAACTCAACCAATAGATATCAATGAAAAAACTTTTGACAAAAATTTTGATTAAGAACAAGAACAATCTCACTCTGATACCAAAACAATAAAATTTTTAGTAAACAAAATTAGGTTTGTTATTATCAAGATTTTGATTAATTAATTAATTAATTTGAGATTAAAGGCCAAAAAGCCAACAGATGGTTCCTCAAGACACAAGTTGATGTCTGCCCAACAGACTAAAACTGGGATGACGCAAGGCATGCTTACTTACATGGCCACCCTATTAGAAACGAATTTACCCAAGTATCAGGAAGTGTCGCTCCAGTGGTTGAGATCCTTGGCGAATTTTCAGATGTGATGACTCTAGAACTGCCAAGAACACTTCCTCCCCAGCAAATCATAGACCATAAGATCGAGTAAGAGCCTGGAGCCAAGCCGGCCATCAAAAGCACCCTACCGTATGAGTCCCTCGAAATTGATTGAACTCCGAACTCAGCTAGAGGACTTGTTGGATGTGGGTTTCATTTAGGGCCCCCGTACTATTCCAGAAGAAGCAGGATAGATCCCTGAGAATGTGTTAATTACCACGCATTAAACAAAGTAACGGTCAAGAACAAATGGTCAATCCTAACTATCACAAATTTGTTCGACCAACTTTCTAAGACCACCTTCTTCACCAAGCTAGACCTTAGATCTGGATACTGGCAAATGCATATCGCTGACAGAGATAAGGGAAAGATGACATGTCTAACCCAATATGGAGCATATGAGTTCCTAGTAATGTTGTTCGGGCTAACTAATGCCCCGGCTACCTTCTGTAACTTGATGAATGACATCCTCTACAAGTTCTTGGATGACTTTATGGTCATTTATCTAGACGACATCGTCATTTATAGCTCAACCCTTGGGGATCACCTATAACACCTAAGGGAGGTCTTCATGAAGTTATGAGAGAACCAGCTCTATGTCAACAAAGAAAGGTGTGAGTTCTATCACGAAGAAGTGACATTCCTCTGACATTGGGTAAGTAGAGGCAAGATTAGAATGGATAAGAAGAAAATCAGGGCAGCAGTGGACTAGATTGTCCCCAGCAAAGCAAGATTACAGGCGATTCATCGAGGGATACTCAAAAAGGGTAAGTCCACTAACTAACTTACTGAAGAGGGATGTGAAATGGGAGTGGATCGAGTCGTGCCAAAAAGCCTTGTCTTGTAAAAGAGTTTCTAGCTCCAACTTTGTAAGAGTGGTTTTGATATAAATAAAGTTATATTTCCACTACTTGTGTGTACTTCATCTTCCCCATTCTTTGAGTGAGAGAAAACATCGACCATGGAGGGAACTTGGGAGGCATTTACACAACCTTTGGGAGAAACTTGGGTCCAATATAAGGCTGGTCAAGGGAGTTCTCTTGATGTCGCACGAGGAAACTGCAAAAAATTCCACACCACGATTTCGACCACGTGATGAGCATCTAAGGGGGAGTATTATAAATATTATAATATAGTGTAACGACTTTACCTTTTGAACTAGCAGGACACTACGCTATGCATGACCATTTTATAAATACGTTTGAACTTAAAAGACTCGGCATTACGTGTTTTAATTAAACTCTGCCAAATTTGTAAAACAACTTAAATTCTGATATTTCATTAAATCAAACATAGAGAAATCAAAAGACTTTAGTGGGGTACCCCCTTAAATAGTTAAGCAAAACCTCAAATAGAACAAAATCGAACACGAAAATAACCAAATGATCAAATGAATAACGAATGCTGCTACCCTACATGTTCAATACTTATACCCTAGGCTAAGATGCGGAAGCGACAACAACGATCCCATGGCATAGTCACAGATTCCCTAGGTCATACACCTGGCCACCCCGTCCTTTACTTGGAAAAAAAAAACATAAGAAAGGGTGGGTAGTCATACTCAGTAAGAGACCCACTACTAGGCCTAGTTGTTATCCTTTTGTCGTGTTCGCCAGTGTACCCGGCATAGGCATAAGCATAGGAAGCGACCCGAGGGTACGCAGTGACCACATTTGTAAACATAAACATAGGTGGTGATCCCGAGGAACACCTATCGTATGCATAGTACGTTTAGGGGTACAGGGCACGAAAAATAGGATAACCTGCAGTAACATGTCATGGCATAACTAGTTCGTCGTAGAGAATCACAATATCATAGGCACGTAAGCATAACCACATCGCATTCAAGTTACATGACTTGGCATAACCAAAACAGTTTAGGCAACAATTAACCAGGGCAACAGTCCTACAGCGACACAATAATAATCAGTGACATAACTAGGCATTAGGCGTCACTAGACCCGGTAGTAAGTCCCTTACCTGTGAGAGTGAGACTGTCTAGCGAGAGCGAGACTACGAGACAGCGAGACTGAGCAAAACTGACTGTGCGAAGTCGCGACTTCCCTACACTGCGGCAATGTGATATGAGGGCGTGACGATGCGACGCGATGAGGCTGTGACGATGCGAGAGGATGGCTGCTATGATAGTGGCGAAGGATGGCTGCTATGACAGTGGCGAAGGATGGCGGCTGTGACAGTGGTAGAGGATGGCGGGCTCACGGAAAGGGAGAGAGAGAGATTTGACTTTTCCTTCTTCCCTTTTTTTTTTTTTACCTAGCACACAACCCATGATCATTAAATAACCCACCAATAAAATCTTTCCCAAAACTAATTCCCTTTTCCTTTTAATGACCAAATAAACCCAGTCTCCGTTAATGCTTCCCTCCACCTATTTATTTATTATTGTTATTATTATATTTATTTATTATTTTTTTTCATCTTTCTAATTCCTCCAAATGCCTTATTGAAAGAACGGTGCGCAGTAAAGAGGAAATGAGGATATAATTACCTGAAATTTCGGGGTCGTTACAATAGGTGGGTAATGTAGATGTCCATGCTTAATGTCCTAAAAAACCAAATGTCATTCTCTCATCACCCCATGTGTCTTTCTACATATTGTCAACGTGTCTTATAACTACCCATTCTTAGTGTCCATGTAATGCAACACTCTAGTTGCTAAATTATTAATAAATAGTGGCATCTGGTGGATTTCGATGAGACACACATCAGTGAGAAATCAGAAAAAAAAAATGGAGTGAATTTTGAAAGAAAAGAAAATTAGAAATTTCTATATTTTGTTATTTTGTGAATTTCTTTTATTTATATATTTTAATATTATATTTTCTCAATATCCATGTCCTAATGTGTCTCGCTTTGCTCCTCAATTTTACAATATATTTCATATCCATTGACTTCAAACATGAATATTTCCCATGGTTTTATTTTATTTATGGAAGAATTATTCTATAAATCCTTGTCAGTACTTTAAACGGTTGTTCAATAATCTATCGCTTTATTTTTCTTAAATCTTCATGTTCACAAGAAAAGATCTACATATCCTAGAGCATTAAATATTTAGAAGGCCCTCTAAGCTTATCACAAATATTATAACGGTAACGACCCGAGTTTAATAGGGGATATAAATGAACCAAAATCATATATAAAAGAAGAGGGATCCAAAGGATATGAAAGTGTGATTAAAAAAGGCTTAAAAATTAAAAATTACTACCTAAATCAATAAAGTTCACATTTCTTTTCAGTGGCTCAATCATAAGAATTTCAAAGTTAAGCATGCTTAACTTGTTGCATTCAAGACAAGCAAAGATATGACGTTACCAAGTCACAAGGGATATAGAGGAATACTAGGTCAATCAAATGTCAGATCTAGGTTCCAAATTCTAGGCCTAAGGCTTTACAATAACCATGGTTCATGAAAGTTTAATCGGCATTTTATTTATGTTCTAAAAATTTTCATTAAACATAAAATATTAATTAACGTTGACAATAGAAGTGATAGACATTTCAATTTCTTCACTAATTAATTTAAAATTTTCTTTTTATTTTATAATTGTTCCAACCATCGATTTTTATCCATATGTCTAAATTGAATATAATAATAAACCTAAGGTATTTCCATTGCAAATATAATAATTAAATTTCCCAAAATTATTGATTCAAAATATCACCATAATATAAACATAATATAAATAAGGGTAGTTTTCAAATATAGAAAAATGAACCAAAATATTTATAAATATAGACAAACTTTTATTGTCTATCTACGATAGATCGCAAGATTAACATAGATAGTAGTCTATCGCAAATAGACTATGATATTTTGCTATTATTTATAAATATTTTAAGCAATTTTACTATTTAAAACAATTTACCTATAAATAATAAGCATGTTAACTTGTTAAAAAACATAAATTGTTCATTTATTATTTTTTTAAAAAATAACAATCAACATCGACATTTTATCAATATTTTTGTCGACATTTCAAACTCAAATTTTCTATTGACATCAACATTTTAAACTTGGATTATAATAAGTGGTCACACAAGATTTTAACAAGAAAAGTTTAATTTGTGGACATGAAGTTGGTTTTAATTTTATCTCTAATTTCTATCTATTGACTATTTTCTTTGAATGCTTAAACTTTAATCTTTAAGTTTATGATCTTTTTAGATGATAGATCCATGGATTTGTTGATCTTCTTAGAGGATCGACCTATATACTTATTAAATCAGTTTGAATCGGTCTTTGGCTAGTTGATTAGCTTGAATCAACTTTTGTGCTTAATAATCGACTTGATCAGTCTCTGGCTTGTTGATCGACTTGGACCAATCTTTTCCTTGTTGATCAACTTGGAATAACCTCTAGCTTGCTGGTCGACTTGTGAGATTTTTTTCGTGAGTTCAAGGAGGTTGAATATTCAACTTGCATGGATACCTAAAATCTCGAAGGCCTTTATTTATTAAGTTTTCGAAGACCCCGAGACCCTGTGTGGACTAGAGCTTGGTTGACTCCAAGCCCAACAATCCAATTTTTTTGGTCAACATTGTTTAAATTTGACCTCATCCACTTCAGTACATTCGCACTATCATAGCTTCAAGCTCAATCACCATGTAGCATAATTTGATTGGAGTAGAACATTTTCTGATAAATCAATACCTAGACAAGTGACATCACTTAGTTTGCCAACTTTCTTATCTATTAATTTAATTTGAGAATATATGTAAATTTGTAATTAGTCTCAAACTTATCAATTATTAATTAAAACTAAGAAAAATTATTATAAATAGAAAAAATATCAAACTATTTACAAATGCAACAAAAACTCACTTTCTATCTATGATAGACTGCAATAGACCCAGATAGACATCTATCCATGTCTATCTGGTAAAGTGATAGACATTGAGTACAGATAAAAAGTAAAATTTTGATTATTTTCAACAATTTTTCTATTTTTTGAAAATATCCATTAAATTAATGACGTGACAATGTATAGATCCAACCCCGTAAAATTTTGTAATTGTTGAAAAATGCATCATGGCAGAATTAAAAATAAAAAACACAAAAGAATAAATAATGATAATAAAAAATATATAACTTAACAGGACCCACCCCAAGAAAAAAGATACTCGGAAAAAAAAAATGGAATAATTGTCTAGATACATAATTTTTTAGAAGTCAAAACAGGGGTGGGGTGAGAATTCAAATTATTTACCATTATAAGAGATTAATAATATATCCTCCACAACATTCATTTCGGTTTAACCGAATCCTGCATTGGAGCGCTCATGATTTCATTTGTACCCTTGAACTTTGAAATGTAGCTAGTAGGTGTTGAATTCAGATTTCAGATCCTAGTTCATGGCGTTTATAATTTCATTTTCAGATCCTAAAAAATATGGACTACTGAACAACTGCATCTGGAGGAGCCACTTCCGGTATCTGAATGCATTTACAAAGAAAATATGAGTTTAATATTTATAACACTTGAATAATCATCGAATAGAAGTAACATGCTTTTTTCAAATGATGCAACGATCCATTGAGAGTAAAGCGAAGATGTAAATCTATGTTGTAGTTTGTGATTGAAGCAAAAACTAAGTCTCTTAAACTTTGAAGTTTGTCTATTTAGTCCTTAAATTCTTAAAAGTATCTAATAAGTCCCTAAATTTTAAATTTTGTGTCTAGCAAGTCCTTAAATTTTGAATTTAATAAGTCCATGACAAATTTGAAACTTAAAAATTAAATGATCTATTAGATATATTGAAAAAGAGGGAAGGAGAAAAAACACAATGTTTACGTCGAAAACCCTAGTTCAGGGAGAAAAAACCACGATACAACTTTTCTCTCTTTTATCAATTTGATACTCAAATGTTAGAAATGGGGAAAATAAATAGAGACCAAAAAACTATAAAAGGAAAAAATATTGGAAAATATAAAAGGAAAATATAAAATCTACCAAATCTCTCAAATATTCTCTTTTATTTTCAACACTCCCCCTCAAGATGGGACGTAAATATCAATAAGACCCATCTTGCTAACATATGCATCAAAACTCTGCTTAAGTAACTCCTTGGTAAGAACATCAGCAAATAAGGAATGCAAATGCTTCCATTTTACGATTTTTCCTTTATGAAGTGTCAATCTCCACATGTTTTGTTCTATCATGCTGAACTGGATTGTTTGCAATGCTAATAACAACCTTGTTATCACAGTAAAGTTTCGTTGGTAGTTCACTGCTTTGGTGAAGATCAGATAGAACTTTCTTCAACCAAATTTCTTCATAGATGCCATGACTCATGGCTTTGTATTCCGCTTCAGCACTACTCCTAGCAACACTTTGCTTTTTACTTCTCCAAGTTACAAGGCTACCCCAAACAAAGGAGTACCCAGAGGTAGATTTTCTGTCAATCACTGATCCTCCCCAGTTAAAGTCTGTATATGCTTCAATACATCTTCTGTCGGATTTTCTAAACATCAATCCTCTTCCTGGTGTGCTTTTCAAATATCTCAAAATCCTGTTTATAGCTTCCATGTGTTTTTCGTAGAGAGCCTGCATAAATTGACTCACAACGCTGACAACGTAGGAAATGTCTGGTCTAATGTGCGCTAGGTAAATAAGTCTCCCAACTAGACGTTGATACCTTTCCTTGTTAACAGGAACTTTATCAACAAACTCTCCTAATTTAGCATTAGACTAGATAGGAGTGTCAGCAGGCCTGCATCCAGTCATACCTGTTTCTTTCAATAGATCAATAGTGTATTTCCGTTGAGAAATGAAGATTCCTTCTCTTGACCTCGCCACCTCCATCCCAAGGAAATACTTCAAAGTTTCCTAGGTTTTTGATTTCAAATTCATCCGCCATTTTCTGTTTCAGATTGTTGATTTCAGCAGTATCATCTCCTGATAAGACAATGTCATCAACATACACAATCAAAACGGCAACCTTACCTGAGATAGACCTTTTTGTAAACAAGGTATGGCCAAAGTTTCCCTGAGTGAAGCCTTGAGACTTGACAAAGGTGGTAAATCTTTCAAACCACGCTCTCGATGACTATTTTAACCCATGTAAGGCCTTTCTAAGCTTGCACACATTCTGGTCAAATTTGGCTTCGAAACGAGGTGGGCTCATATACACCTCTTCTTCTAAATCACTATTTAAAAAAAGCGTTTTTCACATCAAGCTGATAAAGAGGTTAATCTTTGTTGATAGCAACTGACAGAAGAACCCTAATCGTGTTTAACTTCACAACAAGGGAGAAAGTCTCAGAGTAGTCTACTCCAAAAGTCTGAGTGAACCCTTTTGCTACAAGTCTGGCTTTATACCTGTCAAGAGTTCCCTCAGACTTGTACTTCATTGTGAACACCCATTTACACCCAACTGGTTTATGCCTTTTTGGAAGAGCAACTTGTTCCCATGTATTGTTTTTCTCAAGAGCTCTCATTTCTTCCATAACAGCAGCCTTCCACTCAAGAATTTCCATAGCCACATATATGTTCTTCGGTATAGTTACAGTGTCAAGGCGAGCAATAAACACTCTGAACTTAGAAGACAGATTGTTATAAGAAAGGAAACTATACATGGGATACCTGGTGCAGGACCTTGTGCCCTTGCTCAGAGCAATGGGCATAAGGCTGGCATCATACTCTCCTGCTTTTTCGAGTTCCTCTTCAGTTGTGGAATTCTGAGGCATGATCTCATTTTCATTCTCCTGAACTGTTGTTGACACTACATCACTCTCAACAACCTGGATATTTTTTGTCATATCATCTCTATTATTCTCTACTGGCAGTTCTGTTAGATCGACAACAACATTTTCAACGCAAACAGTATGATTATCAAGGTCAGTAGTACCTTGAGCTTGTGTTGGTTCAGAAGATTGGACAGGAGCAGGTACGCTGGTAGGGGCTACTATTTCCTTTCAAAGATTCTTCCTATAGTACGTTATCCAAGGGACCTGTTTGGTGGGTAAGACAATGTCATGGGTTGTCAAGACAGGCTTAGGAAGAGGATTATAGCAGTTAGCCTTTTCATTACTACTCTCCCCCTGAAGAGGACTAACGGGAAAGAAATGTTTATCTTCCAAGAAAGTGATATCCATAGAGATTAAGTATTTTTGGAAAGTGGGATGGAAGCACTTATAACCACGTTGGTGGAGAGGATACCCAACAAAGACACATTTTTGGGCACGAGGGGTAAATTTAATCTGGTTGGGACCGAAGCTATAGACAAATGCAGTACATCCAAAAAAACGGAGAGGGACATCAGGTATAAGGCAAATGGTGGGGTAAGACAGTTTGAGATAGTCAAGAGGAGTTTGGAAGTTAAGAAGGCAAGAAGGCATCCGATTTATAAGATGAACGGTAGTCAAGACTGCATCTCCCCGTAGGTAAAACGAAAGCGAGGTCGACAACATGAGAAACTGAGCAACTTCGAGGAGATGACGGTTTTTCCTTTCAGCCACTCCATTTTGTTGGGGTGTATAGGCACATAAGCTTTGGTGAACGATACCTTTAGTGGATAAGAACTCGCAAAGGGTATTAGTGAGGAATTCACGACCATTGTCACTTCGAAGGATGACAATTTTGGTTTTAAACTAAGTTTCAATGGTGGTGTAAAACTGTTGGAAAATAGATAAAACCTCAGACTTATCTATTAGAAGGAAGACCCAAGTAAGGCGAGCGGTCATCAATGAAGGTAATGAACCAACGCTTACCCGAAGAAGTGGTAATTCTTGAGAGACCCCAAACTTCACTATGAATAAGAGTGAAAGGTTGAGAGGGTTTGTAAGATTGGGACGAAAAAGAGACTCTATGTTGTTTGGCTCGAATACACACATCGCAAGATAAAGAAGAGATGTCAACTTTATTAAATAAATAAGGAAATAAATATTTCATATATTGAAAATTAGGATGGCCAAGGCGGAAGTGCCACAACATACAGTCATTTTCAGAAGTTGAAAAGTAGGAAGATAACAGACTAGCGCTATAACTGTGCCTAGAGAAAGTATCACCATTAAGGAAATAGCGTGCCCTATTGTACTGGGCAGTGCAATCGTCCTCTCCGAGCTCAAGTCCTAAAATATAACATCATACGATGAGAAAGCCACACGACAGTTTAGATCTCTAGTTATCTTACTCACAGATAGTAAATTATAGGAGACTTTAGGGACATGCAACACATTCTGTAATATCAAACCATTGAATGGAGAAATGAGGCCCTTGCCGGCAACAGGGGCAAGTGTCTCGTCAGCAATCCAGATTTTTTCATTACCGACACACGGATGATAAGAGAGGAAATTGTCAGAAGTTCCAGTTAGGTGGTCTATGGCTCTTGAATCAAGGATCCAAGGAGTGAGAAATACTAGGATTCTCAAAGAGTGAGAAATACTTGATTGTGCAATTGCCCCAAGAGAGACGGTACAGGTGTCCACTGGGCAGATCTCCTTATGTTGTGATTGAGAGCCACTGGTAGTCTCACTCACTAGAGCCTAGTTGAGTTCGTTGTTTGGAGGTTTTCGTCTGCCATTTGAGGGTCGACCATGTAACTTCCAGCACTGATCCTTCGTGTGCCACGGTTTCTTACAGTGTTCACATACTGGAGGCAGTTTCCAATTCTGCTTGTCTCTAGTAGTTCCAGATGATTTCGCACTAAATGCGGCAGAATCAGTTACGGAGGTAGCATTGATATTCATGGCACTCGATCTATCTTCCTCCAGACGGACTTCTGAACATACTTCCATCAGGGTCGGTATTGGTTTTTGTCCCAGTATTTGGCTCCGCACAGCATCAAACTTGGAATTGAGACCTGCTAAAAAATCATATACACAGTCAACCTCTTCAAGTTTATAATATTGGACTCCTCCACAAGGGCAATACTAGACAAGTTCAGGACATAAGTCCATCTCCTGCCATATAAGAGATAATTTATTAAAATATGACGTGACATCCATGGACCCCTATTTGCATTCATGCATTTGTTTTCGCTTAGTGTAGAGTCGTGATGCATTCTGCCTCTTGGAGTACAGTTTTTGAACAGCATCCCAAATATCCCGAGTTGTAGCTGCATACAACAGAGGCTTCCCAATTTGAGGTTCCATGCTGTGAATTAACAGAGATCGAAGTAATGAATCTTCTCCCTTCCAGAGGCGCTCTTGAGGATCTCCTGGTTTGGGTTTAGGTATTTCGCCAGTCAATTATCCAAACTTATGGCGCCCTTCAAGCACCATTCTAACTGACTAGGATTAGGAGAAATTCTGGTCATTCAATTTTTCGCCAACAATTAAACCAGTGGAGTTACCCATTGGTCCAGACAAATACGGTACAATCGTTAAAGCAGGGAACACAGTTACCGGATTCTCTAGATACATCGGTAAATCTGACGGAACACCTGAATTTACTGCACTTTGACCAAGATGAGTAGAAGCACTCAGGGCATCCCCAAGAGCGGCGATTTGTTGCTGAAAGCTTGCTTGAAGATCAGCGAGTTGTTGAACCATAGCCAAAGAAATACCAGCTGACCCATACTACTCATATTGGTTGTCGACTCCTTGGTGAGGAACCCCGATGCTAGCAGCAGCTGTGGGAGGAAAAAATTGATTACCGACAACATGTGAAGAAGACCCATGAAGACTTAGCCCCGAGCATTGTGAAGAAGACCCAACGAAAGCATTAGGGTGGCTGGCGGTCTTTATCATCGACGACTAGGTTGGAGGATAAGCAACAGCAGCAGCAAGTTGGTCGACTTGGGCAGCAGCACTGGACTGCTCCATAGGCATCGGTAGGTTCTACACCATCGGCGACGTCAGGAAGGCAGCGGCAACAGAAAAACTAGATCTATACAGTAGCGGCGCGGGGGCAGACTTTGGTTCTGAAGGAATGCGGCAGCTGCACTAGGGTTAAGAAATCGAATGTACCTGTCGACAGTTTCTTAGATGGCAAACACAGCGGTGGCGACAACGAATCCTGACGACGACGACGGCTGGTGAGGTGGCAACGACAGATTGTGTCTAGACTCATTTTCGTCGACGACAGCTAGGGTTTCTAAAGTTTCGTCACCACGCTCTGATACCATATTGGAAAAGAGGGAAGGAGAAAAAACACAATGTTTACATGGAAAACTCTGGTTCAAGAAGAAAAAACCACGATATAACTTTTCTCTCTTTTATTAATTTGATACTCACAAATGTTACAAAGGGGAAAAATAAATAGAGACCAAAAAACTATAAAAGGAAAAAATATTGGAAAATATAAAAGAAAAATATAAAATCTACAAAATCTCCTCAATATTCTCTTTTATTTTCAACAAGATATAAATTTGAAATTAATGTATAATGAAACTCCAAGTTTTCAATTTTGTGTTTAGCCTCCCTTAGTTCTTTAGGCTTGTCATTTAATTTTCAAACAAACTTTTCTAAGTCATACCCGTGTAGTTAGTTTTAAAGAAAACTTTTTGAAGAAATAAAGAAATTCAAATAATTATAAAGCCATCCTAGATTCAACTAGTCTACATTCCTTTTTTTAAATAAAATTACATTTTAATCTTTATATAAGAAATTTAAAACGAATTAGTAAATATTAGTTGCAAATAGGCATGTCTCATAATTTATCAAGATCAACAATCTAAATTTTTATAGCTTAGATCTAAATAGCTTGAAAAATTGGTGGGAAAAATAAAATAAAATAAACAATAACAAAAGATCGTACCTCTCCAGGAACCCATTTCTCTTTCATCCAAATGCTGACATCCACAGAACTATTTTCCTGATGTAACTTATTTCTGCAAAATTAAGAAGAGAAACCGAACTTAAAACATAAATTTATAACTCCTTTAGGTGTACAAATTTAGTAATGTGAAGTTGCTTGAATTTAATTGTTATTGAAAGAAATGATGTTCAAGCATGATGTTTGGAATGAAAAAAGATGACACAACTCAGAGGACAAGGCGAAGCTCAGAGGCATTGGCTCCTTAGTCTACTCGAGAGACAGATCAAGTAGCGTTTGTCAACCTGTTTAGGCAAGAGTACATACGCCATTCATCAAATCCGCTTCTAACTTGAACAATGTTTTGACCAACACTTCATGGGTGTGAGTTAAACAACCATTATTCTTTATTTTACACTTCATAGGGTGGAGATTAGAACTTCTAACCTTCTAATCAAGAATATAAGCCTTAACCACTGTTCAAGTTGGCTTTAACCTTCTAATCAAGAATATAAGCCTTAACCACTGTTCAAGTTGGCTTTAACAATAGCGGTAGTAATACAACAATATTAAAAATCAAAAGTGTAGATTTGTGTAACCTACAATCCAAATTATAATATAGATGAATTTACACTAGTCATTTGTCTCTTACTTATTAGTCATTTAGAGCTTTGGACAGGAAATCCAACTAAGGATATAGATTATAAAAGAAAAGGATAACTTTGGTCCAAAACGTCGAGAAGAAGTTTGGAACGGACGAACTTTGGGTTTCTAGCTTTCTAAAGCTCTAAATGACTAATAATTAAGAGATAAATGACTAATATTTTAATCTAAATTCATCTAAATTCATCTAAGTCTTTTCTAAACTCCTTCTCGACGTTTTGGACCAATGTTATCATTTTCTTTTATAATCTATTTCCTTAGTTGGATTTCCTTCTGTATTATATTATTAAGTCATGTCTTCCCAAAAATAACAATAAGGAAGATCAAAAGGCTAGTTTTTCATTTCCAAACAATAAATTTTTACTAAATGGCCAGTAACAATAAAAGAGGCTTCAACAAACTTACACCAACTGGGCATTTGGCGCAATTTGTCCACAGGCACTTGAATTTGCATCCGTTGGAGGGAAGTTTGTTAGCATCACTGCAGAGGAAAGCTTACTTTCAGCATTTGTTACGCTACTGTTAGTGAAGCCACTTAGGGTAGAGTTTCCAAATGTTTGGTTCGGCAGTTGGCTACCAAGTGTACCTACAAAATTGGCAATCACAGGAAACTAGAAGTTTATGATAGCAATAATAATTAAAATAATCACTACACTGCATAGCTGCCATTAAGAATGCACAAAATCCAGATCAAACAGAAAGCATCTTATCCTATCGTCTTTGGAACCAAAATATTTGTGGCACTTGATTATTGTTAGCAAGTATGGTGACGGAAGTAGAATTTCAGCATTCTAGCCAACAGGACTTTGGCACTTTCAAGAATTCTTGGAAAGCATCTCCATTATTTATTGTGTCCTAGATCATGACTAGAGTTTTATTTGCCATAAAGTTGGGGAAGATAGTTGCATTTAACTTTTGATCATTGGCTGGATGATGGTCCACTTTGATCGTTTTTTTCCTCATCGTCATAATTTTTCTTCTAGTCTAATTTCATCTAAGTTGTCTCTTTTAATTGTCACTTTCGAGAAGCTGCTAGATTCTTTTAGTTGTCTTCATAATGGTGTTGGGGTCAGCAAGCCGCTGGATTTCTTCCCTCGATACTCACCAAATTCTACCCCCACCCCCTTTACATGGTGAAGTTAAAAGAAAGGTAAAATACTGGAGATTAATGTTTTTGCTTGGTTGACTTCTTATGGGTGGATTAATACTACGGGTTTCATCCACATTCTTGATTTGGTTTTTCTATTCCAGCTTGTGTTTCAATGTTGGGGCCTAAGGAAGCATGGATACAGCACGTGTCCAAACGAATACAACAGTACGTCAATTTCTAAAAAATTAGGACATGAACTCATCGGGGATACATTCCTTTTTTTAGGATATATGTAAATCTAACATTAAAAAAGAAAATACTTATTTACTCCACTAAAAAGCAAAATTCAGCTGAAAGGTAATGTTCGGAAATCACAAAAATTTAATGCTAATTTAGTTGACAATACTTCAAATTTAGTTGAATTTATAGGAAGTTAAGGGGGAAACATTAGAATACTAACAAAAACCATTAGGGGGCTGGCGCCAAACAAGGCTGCTGGTGGTGGTTGCTGCTGTTTCCTATCTCTTCTTCGTGAATAGAACATAGAAGGAATTCCATATATCCAAAGGAATACTCATATCAAGCACGAAGTTTGCTTGCATCAGTAAGCACTCTTCAACTCCTTATTGACCTTTTTTCTAATCTGCATGACCTCCCTAGTTATGGACTAATGCAATGAAAGTTGTCATTCTCGAGATTTTGTAGAAGTGCAGTCGAAAAGTTAACCAAGCAGAAAAACGTTGGGTTGGTTGTTTGAGGCAACCAAGCTCTATTCAAGAAAGCTAAATGACCATTCCAAGGATCTGATAAAAAAAAGTTTAATCACATATACTTCTACAATAACTGAAGAACGCACCTCCAACTGCAACGGCACTTGTTGATGAAAAATTGGTCATTCCAAAAGCACTCGAGTTTTGCAGAGGGCTTGAAGACTGAACTGGCTGGCCAAATACATTATTAGGTGGACTAGAGGGCCTGTGAAATAAATTCTCAGAATGTAAGCCCCAGAGACTTACACAGACAACATAGCATCAAAACAATTTTGTAAAACTACATACAATCCCATAGATAAACAATAAAATCAAGCTATTTGTCTTCTTGTTCTTACCTAGCACCAAATCCCATATTAAGCGATGCACCCAACTGGCTAAAACTTGATAATGAAGGAGTGTTATTTTGAGAACTTGGTAGAATTGAAAGAGAATTCGTCCCTGAAAATGAGCTTTGGTTGCCAGGAGCACGATTTGATGGTGTTACATATGGCTTATGAAGAAGGCCCTCAAACTCGGCTAACTTAGAATTAAGTAAATTTCTCTCTCTTTCAACCTGTAAATGCATGAAGTTGATAGTTAGTTAATGAAAGATGTAGCTGTTACCACATTCTTTTTTCTGAGAAGCAATTTCATCAGTATTTAATTATACAAGTGGGAGTAAATCACATCCAAACAAGTTAACAAAATTTCTCCAATTGGAAAGAAGGGATCTCATGCTATAGTTGCTAAAAGGGAGAACAGTTTTCGTGAAAAAGAAGGTTATTTTATTAAAGATACCTTTCTTTCTTACCATTACAAGAGTATAAAGCCCTAACTTAAATAGAATACAGATTTAACCAAGTAAGGAAATATTGACAAACAAGGAAAAGAATCCTATGGGCTAATTACAGCAAATGATATCAAATAATATCAAATTGTGACATAAATCAACACTCCCCTCAAGCTGGTTTAAAGATGTCTTCCATTGCCAGCTTGTTTATTAATTTGTCGAATTGTAATTTTGGAAGTCCCTTTGTCAGTACATCAACGATTTGCTCTATTGTAGGGAGATAGGTAGTACAAATCACTCCAGTATCAATTTTCTCCTTTATAAAGTGTTTATCAACCTCTATATGTTTTGTCCTATCATTTAGGACTGGGTTGTGTGCTATGAAGATGGCGCCTTCTTATCACAATACACACGTATAGGCATAACTTGGATAAATTTCAATTCTTCCAATAGCCTCTTTATCCATATACCCTCACATATGCCATGGGCTAAAGCCCTGAACTCAGCTTCAGCTACTTCTGGCTACAACACTTTGTTTTTTGCTTCGCCAGGTAACTAGATTACCTCCAACAAAGGAACAATAGCTAGAAGTTGATCTCCTATCTGTGCCACTACCTGTCCAATCAGCATCAGTGTAGATTTCCACGAGTAAATGACCATTCTTCTTAAACAATATTCCTTTTCCTGGAGTTCCTTTCAAGTATCTTAGAATTTTGTAAATGACTTCAAAGTGGGTTAGTCCTGGGACATGCATGAATTGGCTTACCATACTGATAGCAAAAGCAATATCTAGACAAGTGTGTGATAGATAAATAAGTCTTCCCACAAGTCTCTGGTATTTCTCTTTATCTTTTATCTCTTATCTTTTGCAGCTTGTAATTTTAAGTTTGTTTCAATAGGAGTTTCTGCTGTACAACAGCCAAGTAAGCCTGTCTCTTCAAGTAAGTCAACAATATATTTTCTTTGATTAACAAGGATAACTTGTTTTGACCTAGCAAATTCCATCCCTGGGAAGTATTTCAACAGTCCCAGGTCTTTAACTTGGAAGTCATTAGCTAGTTTCCCCTTCAAGTTTTTTATCTCACCTACATCATTACCTGTGAGAATAATATCATCAACATACACTATTAACACGACCATCTTGTCATGACTGGTATGTCTATAAAAAATGGTGTGATCTGCTTGACTCTTATGCAAACCATAACCTATCATTGCTTTCCCAAAACGTTAAAACTATGCTTTAGGAGACTGCTTAAGGCTATAGAGAAATTTTTTTAACCTGCACACTTTGTTGCTTCCAAGGTTGGCTTCAAAACCTAGTGGTAAGCTCATGAATACTTCCTCTTCAAGCTCGCCATTAAGAAAGGCATTTTTTACATCAAGCTAATAAAGGGGCCAGTCACAATTAACTGCGATAGATAATAGCAATCTAATGCAGTTGATTTTTGCAACTGGAGCAAATGTTTCTTGATAATCAATTCCATAGGTTTGTGTAAAGTCATTAGCAACCAGTCTCGCTTTGTATCTTTCTACGCTCCCATTAGCTTTGCACTTTATAGTGAAGACCCATTTACATCCCTCTGTTTTCTTGTTTTTCGGAAGTTCAACAACTTCCTACGTGCCACTTTCTTTTAGAGCTGTCATCTTTTCCATAACTACTAAGTTCCAATTCGGATCATTTAAGGCTTCCTATATATTCCTTGGCACAAAGAGATTTGTTATCCTAGAAGTGAAGGTTCTATAATCATCCAACAGTCTATGATAAAAAAATGTAGTTTGCAATGGAATATTTAGTACACTGACGAACACCTTTCCTATGGGCCATTGGATTGTCAAGGTCAGACAAGGGATTTTGAGAAGTTGAGGAAATTGGAATAGAAGGAGAATTACCTAGATTTTCAGCATCCTTTGTCAAGGTATTTGATTGAGTGCGTGGCACGTCACCTCTTTGATCTTGATCACTGTGATTGAATGCCCTTCTAGTATAAACCTGAAGCTCAGGTTGTCGATCATTGAGATCTCTTCAGAGTGTTTCTCCCCCTGAAGTTGAATCTCCCATGTTTGGCATTACTAGGCTATTAGGCTCAGGATAGATGAGAGAAGGGAGAGGAGATGTATCCCAAAAAAGATATTCATGATTGGATATCTCCCCCTGAGGAGAATTTTGTCAAAAAATGATTTGTTTTCCAAAAACACCACATCCAAACTCTCAAAATATGTTTTTAGTGAGGGGGTCAAAACACCTATATCCCTTTTTGTCAGAGGCATAACCAAGAAAAATACACTTACGAGCCCTAGGATCAAGTTTAGATCGAGAAAAACTTGGAAACATGAACATAAGCAGTGCACCCAAAGACTTTAAAAGGTAAATTCGACCACAAACGAACAAGAGAAAACGAATCCTTAAAAGTATTTAAAGGGGTTTTAAAATCCAAAACTTTGGAAGGTATTCGATTGATAAGGTATGTGGCAATGAGAATTGCATCGCCCCACAAGTACTGAGGAACATGCATATAAAACATAAAGGCACGTGCAACATCAAGTAAATGCCTATTTTTTTCATTCAGCAATGCCATTTTGTTGGGGAGTATCCCGACAAGTGGATTGATGAAAAATACCCTTTACTTGAAAGAAATCAGCCAAAAACTCATTGAAATATTCAGTCCCATTATCAGAGTGTAAGATGCTTAATTTAGTTTGAAATTGATTTTCAACCTTGTTATAAAAACGAACAAAGATGTCGACCTCAGATTTTTTTGTAAATAAGTAAACCCACGTTAATCGAGTGTGATCATCAATAAATGTAACAAACCAACGTTTGCCAGTATGTGTCAAAACTTTGGATGGACCCCAAACATCACTGTGAATTAAGTAAAACAGTTTGGATGCTTTGTAAGGTTTTGGTAAATATGTGGCCAGATGGTTCTTGGCAAAAATGCAACTTTCACATTGAAAACTTGAACAATCAATCCCTTTAAATAATTTTGGAAATAAAAACTTCAAATAGAAAAAACTGGGATGGCCTAGCCTAACATGCCACAACATGATTGTTTCTCGAACAGAGGGAGAACTAACACAACTTAAGCCCTGAACTTTTTTATCACTAGCTAGAGATTCATCAAAGTAGTAAATACAATCAAGAAGACTAGCACGTCCAATCATCTCCCCCAAGCCCTAATCTTGAAATAAACAGTGGGTTGAACAAAAAATGATGCAACAGTTAGTATCTCTAGAGAGTTTACTCACAGATAGTAAATTACATGCTAATTTAGGGCCATGGAGCATAGAGTGTAAGGTAATTTTATTTCTCAGATAAATGGTTCCTTTTCTTGCAATAGAATTGAAACTACCGTCTCCAAGTCGAATTTTCTCAGTGCTATACAGAGAGGAACATGGGTCAAAAAAATGTGATGATATGGTCTGAAGCTCCAAAATCTATGATCCATGGAGATGAATTAAGACAAGAAAAAGCTTGAGGGCAGTTACCTATTTGTGCCAAGGAGGGACTAGGATTACTGGATGACGAATTGATCTTTAGCAGCTTCAGAAGTTGATTAACTTGCTCTTTACTGAATGGGTTGGAGTCGGCATTATTAGCAATGGGAGGTGTGGAGTGATTGTTACCTTTGTCACCTGGCTTGTTGTTCTTCCAATTTGCAAGCTCTCCATGGATTTTTCAACAGTTTTCCCGAGTATGGTGGGGCTTGTTGCAGTGATCATGCAGTGATCACACCATACCCGTGGTCTGTTTGGAGGTGTAGAAGCCTTATTGGCTGTTGCTTCTGTCATCATCGCCGATGTCTCAACTGAGGCTATACTTTTCTTGCCCAACATAATACTTCGACGACTTTCCTCCCTGCAGACCTCAGAAAAAGCTTCATTGATGGATGGGAGAGGCTTTTTACTAGTAACTCTACTTCGAACTTCGTCAAACTCATTATTGAGGCCAGTGAGAAATTTATAAACACGACTGTCCTCTACCACCTTCTTATAGTGTGTTTGATCTTTAGTAGACTCCCATTCATAACTGTCGAAGAGATCCAAGTCTTGCCAAATTCTTGTCAGTTTGTGAAAGTACTGAGTAATGGTATCTCCTCCTTGTCGGATGTCACCCAGTTTAAGATTCAACTCCAATACCGGTGATTGATTGTCTAGATCTGAGTACATTTGATTGACGTTGTCCCACAAACCCTTGGCAGTCGAATAACACATATAATTTGAACATATTTCCTCAGTCATGGAATTGACTAACCACATCATGACCATGGAATTTTCAGCATCCCAAATAGCAAATGATGGATTTGTCTTGGCAGACGCCCTTTTTTCACCGATGAGATACCCAATTAAAAACAGCGTCTGAGATCATCGTGGGTGTCGAAGTCGCAGTCGGAAGTTGCTGAAGACGGATCGCAGCAGAGGTCAAAGGTGCAAAGCGCAGAAGACTCTAAAGCACGGATCCGACACAGCGAAGACGGAGACGTACGCGAATGGAGAAGTCGCAGATGGAACTTCGACGACGGCGGAGGTCGGAGGTGTCTGAGTGCAAATGGCGCAGCAGCGAGCACGAAGGAAGCAGCGGCACTAAGACTTAGGGTTAGGGTTTTTTTTTCTTTGTTTACTCTGGTACCATGTGAAAAAGAAGGTTATTTTATTAAAGATAACTTTCTTTCTTACCATTACAAGAGTACAAAGCCCTAACTTAAATAGAATACAGATTTAACCAAGTAAGGAAATATTGACAAACAAGAAAAAAAATCTTATGGACTAATTACAGCAAATAATATCAAATAATATCAAATTGTGACATAAATCAACAGTTTTGCACCAACATAATGCCAGAAAATAAAAAATGTAATCAATAAAAAGTTCCAATATCAAAATAGTAGAGGTGTTACTACTTCACAATTCACATAGAGGGAAAGGATTATATGATCAAAGATTAGACCACTGCTATAACTAAACATATTCTACACGTCTAATTTGAGGGCTTAAGGCAAGTGCCAATTTTTCGTGGTTTGTGGGAGTGTGCTAGTTTTTGGGGCCTCAGGTTTGAGAGAATCAAATCTAACTCCTACATCCCAAACACTACAATCCAATTCCCAAGTTATCATTCCCAAGAATACCACACAACCCCCTTGTTAATTCTTCTATGCTCGATATCATCTTATCAAATCTTGAAAGTCAAATATAAGTTGAGGGGATTGAGATCCTTTTCCTTTCTTCAAATATTCACTACAATCCTATTCCCTTATGGTTTCCAAGAATTCCACTCAGCCTCCTTGTTAATTCTTCCATTCTTGATCTCATCTTAACAAATCTTGAAAGTCAAATATAAGTTGAGGGATTGAGATCCTTTCTCTTTCATCAAATATTTGCTGACAACAAAGATAAAAATTTGATAGGATTACCGACAAATGGAAACTGCTATTGTGACTTATAAGACAAAAATATAGAAGAATCCAATACAATATGTATATTATAGTTCAACATGTACAGATATACATGAAAGCCCTAAACTAAGAATGGTAAAATGACAATAAAGGACAAAAGACTAATAAGCTCCTATATTTACTCATTCATACTTTTCTTGAACAAGGATATGACACTTTTCATTAGGAAAATAAAGAAGAGACTAAAGCTCAAATATACAAACTTCAAAAGGAGAAATAAAAGAAGTAAAAGACGAAACCATCAACAATAAAAGCAAAGAGAGATGAGAAAACAAGAGATCGGTCTACCAGCAGCTTCTAACATAATACAATAAAGAAAATAGATGCTGTAGGTCTTCAGATTCAGCAAAACAGAGGGGACAAAATGAGGGAGATAGATAATGTGATGGAAGCTTTCTTTACATGATTGAGGAGCAATTTAAGTAGCCAAAAAGCATTATCCATACCAGAATATTAATCCCCCTCGAGCTCTTGGATTTCCATATAGCCGCAACTTATCAACATTAAAAGACGGTGACAAAAAAATTAGAAAGGTTTTACTACAAATCTTCTAGAGGCTTCCAATGACCATACCCGGCTGTCCAACCTTTCATTAACGCTTATGTTCGAGATCTGCCCAAGCAAAGACCGGAAGTCCACTATTTCCTACTCCTTAAGAATATGACGGAATGCTATGGACCATGAAGAGGAAGCATGATCCCAATGTTCTGCCACAGTCCCCTTAGGTATAGTAGCAATTCTAAACAATCTTTGGAGCCCAAAGGAGTGAGATTTACCCATGGATCGGTCCAAAACGCAATTATGCTTATATTGGGATGTGATGAGCCCGCTAGGGTTGTGTCAACCTAGTTGAGATAGCCGGGTGCACTGATCCACATTACATTTAGATCTTATGTATCATTGTAATTCGAGCATTAGACAATTTTCATTTCATCAATGAAAAGTTTTGTTTATGTTTCAAAAGGTCTCTTTTCATTTCATCAATGAAAACTCTTGTTTTGTCTTAAGAAGAAACAAAAAAAAGAAAGAAAATAAATAAATAAATAAAATAAATATATAAATAAATAAAGGGAACAGAACCGAGATGCACACCCCATCCCCACCTCACTCCACAACTTGGGGAATTATTCAGGTCAAGTTCAAGGAGTCCACATTTAGGATCAAATTTCCCCACAAGAAAATTTATCGTTGTATAATTAAGTATACATTTTAACACCTCAATAGTCAATTGAACCTATTCTTAAGAACTCAATGACAAAAAAAGTAATTTTTCTTTCTTTTGAAAAAGGAAACGAGCCTCTTCATTAAGATAATGAAATAAGACATAAAAGTGAAAGGGATACAAAGATATCTAACGGATCAGTGAGTGCACCCGGACATCTCAACTAGGTTGACACCCCCTTAGCACTCTTTTCATCTCCAATACAAGAAATTATAAGTTTTTCTTGTGTAATAATATAATTCGAACTAATACAAAAAAGGTTGTGGACTAGTAAGAGTACTAATACAAGAGAAAGATCTCTAGCTTACAAAAATGTATTTTTCCAAAAAAAAAAAAAAAAAAAAATTTATAAGGATCAAAGGTGTTAACAGTAGGACCAAAACGAAACTATTCAAAACCTCAAAAGGTTAAAATGTCGAGTTTGAAAACTCAATGCCTAAATGCAACCTAATTCAAACTTATAAGTGTATTTTTTTTCCAAAAAGAAGAATTAATTTGGAAAAGATGATCAACTATGAAAGCTCAACCAAAATGTAACAAGAAATATTATGTAGTTTTGGGAAGCCAAAAGCAATCAACTTGTTTCCTTACAATTGACTGAAAACTTATCCCCCGTTTGGCTTCATCATAAGCCATCGCCCGTAGTTCTTCATAACTAACATCACCAACAATGTCACAAGGTTCACTGCAAACAAAAAAGTGCACCAGTGTGAAATCAGATAAAGTAGCACACCAAAGGCAAACAAAGACATGGATATGGGATAATCCATGTACTCAATATTAGAAAAGTATTCAATTCTATTTCAGACTAAAGAGTCACATATATAGAGGTGAACAAGAGAACCCTAGCATGAAGAATGAACTATACGTAATAACATATATTATAACACTCCCCTCAAGCTAGGGAAAATATGTCGATCATGTCAGGTCATTGCAAAGATTGAAAAAACGAGACCTCATCTTGCTCCAATTGCTTACACCAATTATATGGCTAAGAAGTCAGTTACCATTTCAGCGGATTTGGATAAATTCAAGGTGTATCAGACCAGACCAGAAATCATTGCAAGCACCATCTCATCTATTCCTATTGAAATTATTGTTGAGCCAGGCAATATGACTCAATGTCACCTTACATCATCTACCAAATAGGTCACAGACTAAGGTAAGTTCTCTCTCCTCTCTCCTTTCTCCTCATTCCTCCCTCTTTGCTTCGATGAGTTTCTATCTCTTTTCCGGCATCGCACCTTCGTGGTAAACCACCTCAAATAGTACAGAGACAGAAACTAGCTCAGAATTCGAACTATTCATCATGGAAATCAAGAATTGTAGCTACAATAATCAGTATTATTGCATCTGGCTAGAAGACTTTGGCTTTGCAGTGGAAGCCTTAAGGAAAAGCAGAGAGTGGTGCTGAGTCTTCAATCGTTGCTTTGGATTGAAGAAGAACTACAAAAACTTTTAGAAGATCCGATTAATATTTACTTCTCCAAGAAGATTCAAACGGAGCAAGGCTTTCTACAATTGGCAAAATTTAGAACAAAAGAAGGGTGGTTCACAGAGATAGCTTGGTGGCCTACCACTAGAGGAAGAAGTAATTTATATGTTCAAGCTGGGTCAAACAAATAGGGATGGTATGCATTTCGGGAAATGGTTAGTGTAAGTTTGATTTTGGCCAACAATCAGACGCTATCAAAGGACCTGAAAGGAGAAAGAAGCTTCAATCTAAATGGGATTGGTCCAGTAAAATTTTACGCGGAAGTGGTCAAGGAGACAAATAAATCGGATCCTTACCCAAGGAATCAGTACATAACAAATTGTTATTGGGTCAAAAAGGAATTGGAGGTCCTAGATATAAAATTTAGCTCCTTGTTAGTCGTCACAAAGTTAATGGAATATTATTCTTGGGTGGAAGTAAAGACGATTTTAGAGGAATTCTTCCAAGAATCAGTTGCCATTAATCCACTTTTTGATGATAAAGCTCTGGTTAAATTTAACAAAGCAGTTGATGAAGAATTTCTGGGTAAATGGTACGAATATGGAAGGCTGCAGTTCTTTGAATAACGAGATTTCTCTCGCTACCCTCTCGGCTTGTTCACCAGTTTACTCCCATCTATATGCCTTATGTGTGCAGCAAATGAAGAAAACCTTCAACATTTATGGTTTGAGCGTACATATGCAAGCAGTCGGTGGAAGATATGCTCCTTGTTTAACGTTTCATGGATAGTTGGTAAGTCATTAAGAGAAAATTTGTATCAAGTCCTGGTGGGCCCTCTTCTCTCACCAAAAGCTCACATTATTTGGTCAAATGCGGTTAAAGCTCTAATTTCATAAATTTGGTTTGAGCGTAGTCAGAGAGTTTTTCATGACAAACCTTTAGGATTGGTCAGATCATCTCAGCTCCACTCATCTTCTAGCTTCTTCATAGAGTTCCAAATCAAAGCTTTTTGCGGATTACTCAATTCAAGATATTTGTCTTAATTGGAATGCTTTTGTTTTTCCTATGTAATATTGTACTCTGTAGTCTTATCATGGAAATCTCTTGTAAGGATGTGATGAGGGTGCTAAGGTGGTGTCAACCTAATTGAGATGACCAGGTGCATCAACTAATCCTATTTTTATCATGTTTATTGTATCTTTTGCTCTTATGTTTCATTGTACTGAGCAATTGTCTCTTTCATTTCATCAATGAAGTTTATGTTTTTGTTTTAGAAAAAAAAAAATATGGGTCACAGACTCTAGTGCCACAATACATATGACATGTAGTTTTAGCTTATTTCCTACATCTTTGTCCCCTGCCCCTTCCCCATCCATCATTTTGGCAGACAGATCATTTTCTTCTATTTTGAATCTGGCACCATTAATCTCACCGCATCTCTTTCTTTGTGTTTTGTTTTACATTTGCCTTTACTTTTTTCTTTTTTTTTTTTTTTTTTTTTTTTTTTAA
>QLSR01000054.1:1475868-1485998 GCA_031780015.1 Citrullus colocynthis
ATCCCCCCCCCCCCCTCCCCTTGTTTCCTCTCTTTATAATCTTTAATAGCTTTGATTGCAATCAACACGTGGTCTAAAATTTGTCTAGACATGATAAAGGCACCTTGTGCATTGGATGCTTCTGTCCATATGGGTAAGGAAATTTATCAAGTTTTGTGGAAAACCAAAAGTCTGAAGCATATTAATATCCTCATTTGGGTAATGTTTCATGGCTCACTTAATTGTTCATCCACGTTACAGCACAAGCTTCGGACTCATTGTTTATCTCCTTCTATTTGTCCTCTTTGTTTGGCTAGTAACGAGGACTTGCAACATTTATTTTTATAGTGCTCTTAATCTAGACAGTTCTAGTGGCGGGTCATCTCCTATTTTAACATGCAATGGTTCTTTAAATTTTTATATAAGGAAAACGTTCTAAGCTTTTGATTGGACCATCCTTGGGGAATAGATCCCAGCCTTTATGGTCCGATGCTATCAAAGCTATCCTATCATAAAGTTGGCCCGAAAGGAATCAGTGTACTTTCAAAGACAAATCACTCCATGGATGGATAGAGTGAGTTGTGCTTGCCTTCAAGCGTCCCCCTAGTGCTCTCTTTCCAAGCTCTTCATAGATTATACTATTCAAGATATTCGTTTAAATTGGAATGCTTTTATTTTCCCTTCGTAATCTTATTGAATTCTATATTGGGTTTTTGTTGTCTTTGTTTCTTGTACTTTGAGCATTAGCCTCTTTTTGGATTATTCCAATGAAGAGAATTGTTTCCTTTTTTAGAAAATAAAGAGAAAAAGGAGAAAAAATACTCATGAGTGAATGGGGCCTCCAACTACTCTTCAAACAGAAGTAGGATTCCAATCTAACCCTCCATACAAGAAAACTAGGAACACAAGCATAAAGATTTGAGAAAAAAGAGATAACCTCCACCTCAATCTCATTATCTTCCCTAGTCAGCTCTCCATTGTCCTTCAAAAACTTGATCATATTCAAGTTCAAACTAGAGTCCTTTCGCCGAGTAAGGGTTTCAAGTTCCCCCTTCGAAGCGATCCTTTCCCCCGACAACTCCCTAGATAGATTCTGATGTAGTACGATTAGGGTATTATGAGCAAATCTTTAATTTATTAGAATTAGGATTAGTTTCTTTGATTTATTAGGATTAGGATTAGTTTATTTGATTAATTAGGATTAGGATTAGTTTCTTTGATTTATTAGGATTAGGTTAGTTTCTTTAATTAATTAGGATTAGGATTGGTTTATTTGATTAATTAGGATTAGGATTAATTTCTTTGATTTATTAGGATTACGGTTAGTTTCTTTAATTAATTAGGGTTAGGATTAGTTTGCTTTTCCATTCTCTACAATTTTTTTTTTTTTTTTTTTGAAACAGAAACAAGTCTCTTCATTGAATTAATGAAATGAGACTAATGCTCAAAGTACAAGAAACAAATACATAAAAAACCAGATAAACTATGGATCAGTTGGTGCACCTGGGCATCTCAACTAGGTTGACATCCCTTTAGCACCATCATCATATCCTTACAACATTGTCAAATGAGAGAATAAATGGGGCTACCAGCTGCCCAATATTAAAAAACGCCAATGCCAACAATGGTGAAAACAAAAATGGGGACAAATAATACACCCAATAGGGAAGATACTTAGACTGACATACAAGAACAAAGACTATTAATCTGGAAAAATGAAAGCTCTCCAATTTAAAACAATATCCTGAACGGAAAAATCTGCAAATGATCTTAATTGTGTGCACCAACTGGAAGCATTGAGCCTTGTGATCTCGAAACGGTCAATCCAAGTAGATAATTTATCATGGAAAACTCGTTGGTTTCTTTCCAACCAAATTTCAACTAGCAGAGCTTTTACCGCGTTGGACCATAGTGTCTTAGGACCCTTCTTTAGAGAAGGACCAACCAGAATTAGCAACACATTTTCACTAGAACTATTTTCAAAAATCCAACAAAGGTTGAAGAAGGAGAACAAGAACGCCAACACCTTTGAGCATAGGTACAATCAAAAAATAGGTACTGTAACTCCTTTTTAGCCATACAAAGTGGACCAATGTGAGGAGATAGGCAATGAGAAGGAAGCTTCCTTTGCATGACCGAAGTGCAATTCAAGTTTCCAAATATCATGATCCACACTGAAATGTTCACACGACAAGGGCTTTTTGATTTCGAAAGAGCTTTCTCCGTTTCCAATTGGTGCTACCATAGACAAGTGATTTACTAAGGATTTAACTGAGAATGCACCACTTGATTCTAACGCCCATATCCTCCTGTCTGGATTATTACAAACCTTTTTATCCATAAGAATTCCAAGAAGAATCTAGAAATCATTAATTTCCTCTTTTAACAGTCTAGGAAAGACTATGTTCCACAAAGAGAAAGAGGAGTCCCAATGTTCCAAAATAGATCCATTACGATTAAGAGCAATCCTAAATAGTCTCAGGAATCTTGAATTCAAAGGAGTTCTATCAACCCAAGGATCTAACCAAAAAGGTATTTTGCTGCTATTTCCAAGTTTAAACACAGCGAAGTCCTCAATTTTCATCCAAGATCTTGAAATGTTAATTCAAGGACTTTGAAGGCTAGAGAAAATCTTTCTAGCCGTGTGCCATTTGAAAGGACTGCTCCATGAATGCTTCTTATTACTTGACACCAAATTGAATTATCTTCATTCATTATCTCCAACCCCATTTAGCTAACAAGGCTAGGTTTCCAATTCTCGATAAATAGAGAGATTGTCTTCTTTTATTAGCACGTTTAATTGATTTGAATAAAATTCTCTCTTGATATTCATAAGATTCCTAGGACCAACTCCAAAGGCAAGCTTGCAGGAAGAGAACTATCAAGACCTGACCAAGAATGATGAAGCTCTTAAAAGAAAACTTCTTATCAAATAATTATGAACACAAACTTTTCAAAGGCCATCTGGAAAAGCAATTAAGGTAGGTAAGTGCTCCTTCCTCTCTCCTCCTTCCTCCTTTCCTTCTCTCTCCACTCTCCCCCCTTCCTCCTCCCCTCCGGTGACTCTTTTTTCCCTCACCGTCTGACCTCTTCTGTTGTCCCCTCTGCTACTCTACAACGGCTCTGGACTAATCAAATCTTTGGTGCAAGATTACTAGTCATGGAAGAAGAAAGTTGTAAAATTAACGAGGTATTTTTCTGCTCTTGGTTTGAGAAGGGGAATTTTATAGTAGAAGATATTGAAGTTCGAAAATCAATTCAACTTTCAAAATTGCAGTTGACTTGGATGGTAGAACAAATCGAAGACCTTCTCGATGGTTCGAGCTTTTTCCTAAGAGAATGGAAAGATGACTTAGGAATAATAACAATATCAAAGTTGAAGATCAAGCTAATAACAATATCAAAGTTGAAGATCAAGGCTGGGTGGAATCTGAGATGTGTAATTTGGCCGATTACCGGAGGCCGATTCTACATTCATGTATCAAAAGGAATAGCTCAATATGGGTGGTTAGAATTCTTGAAGATGCTAAAAGGAAGCCTCCAAAGAAACCGGAACCACGGAGAAAATCCTATTTTTGAGAAGGAACATTGGAAATATTTGTCCTCGTCACCAATATTACAGCCGAGCTTTGCTGAAGTAGTGTCAAAAAGAAACTGCCAGTTGAATCCCTATGTCCGGGCACCCACATATCAGAGCAAAAGGGATCCTGCAACCATAGAATAGAGTAAGAGCTCAGGGATTTCTCAGTCTCCAGCTGCAGATCCGCCAAAACAAAGCATGCCCCCTGTTGCAGGTGCTGAAAAACAGAGTTCCAAAAGTTTTTGGGTGCAAAAAATTCAGAAGTTTACAAGGAAAATTTCTCCAACCTATGGATCATCACTAGACTCTCTCTTCAATGAATGGAAGGAAATAGTGCAAGTCTTAAAAGAATTATTCAAATTAGATGTTATTATCAACCCACTGTTCGTGGACAAGGCATTGATCAAAGTCGACAATGGAAGACTTGAGGAGCTAATTGATAAACAAGGAAAATGGCAGGAGTATGGTCCCTTTCACTTGTTATTTGAGAAATGGAATAGGAATACACATAGCAGACCTTCAGTATTGAAAGGTTTTGGAGGATGGATGTCTATAAAAAATTTGCCATTGGATTATTGGTCTCGAGATACATTTGAAGCCATTGCAGCTTACTTTGGAGGATTAGAAAGCATAGCAACAGATACATTAAACCTATTAAATTGCTCAGAAACCAGGATTAAAGTCAAAAGTAATCTATATGGATTTATACCAGCAACGGTGGAGATCAAGGATGCTAAAAGAGGAAACATCTTCTTAAACTTTGGAGATTTCGAAAGCATGGAATCCCCTCTAAGAACACAAGGTAATCTTCTCTTCAAGGATTTTAAAAATCCAATTGATATAGTTCGTTTGAAGAAAGTGTCGGCCTACCACCTTTCTTTTTCAAGGTTGAGCTTCTTCAATTCAAGTAGTGTCTTTTTCCTATTCTTATTGGTAAATAGCGTCTGGAAGCGAAGGCATTATTGAACGAAAGAGATGCCAGGTCGGTCAATTGCATTAGGTAGGAGATGCAGGACCTGTCTTAACCGCAAGTGCATTTGCTATTCGATTCCATCCTCAATCCCACCCTATTAAACTTCCCAAGTTTTTCTCTCTTTTTGACTTTTAAGTGAAAAAAAAGGGGGGGGGGGGGGGGGGNGTAGTGTCTTTTTCCTATTCTTATTGGTAAATAGCGTCTGGAAGCGAAGGCATTATTGAACGAAAGAGATGCCGGGTCGGTCAATTGCATTAGGTAGGAGATGCAGGACCTGTCTTAACCGCAAGTGCATTCGCTATTCGATTCCATCCTCGATCCCACCCTATTAAACTTCCCAAGTTTTTCTCTCTTTTTGACTTTTAAGTGAAAAAAAAGGGGGGGGGGTGACAATCGGTAGACTTTCTTTTCTATGTCGCCGTCTCATCAATGAGCGTAGATTGATAGAGATGGCTTTTGTGCTGGTCAATCTGTATCCCATTCTTCAGGTATAGTTTTGTTTGATCACAGATCGGCAGGTGATCCATCCTTTCGCCCCCTTTGGTCATTCAGTCGTCTTGATCCGCCAGAGGGTCTTGAGCTAGCTTCCTTGAAGAGGCTTGATGGGAAAGAGAGGCAGAGGATGAAGAAATCAGCAACAAAGTTTCTATTCATAATTGGAAATTTCTAGAAGAAGCACAGAAGTTGCCAAACATAGTTAGGAGTCTGTTTGCAGCATTAGTCAAAGAGCAAAATTCCAGTCAATGACGGTACTAACTCACCGGAGTTAGGTGATCCGTCGGAAAAGAAGAAGAAAGAAAACTGGTCTAGTGTGAACACTGGGAAGGATAACGAAAAGGCAGAATCATTATGGAAAGAGAAGATTGACAACTGTAGTGTGAATGCAAGGGAGAAAAATGAAGAGTCACCAGTGTTAAGGAAAGAGAATTTTGACGGCTGCTCAATCTCTGGATTAAATGTTCTTGTCAGGCCTGCTGGTATTCCCTGTGAAGAAAACAAGGAGTTAATTGAAGGCAGCTCTCCCTCCAATAAATTAAAATCGATCAGAAATCCAACAGCCTCTCATTACAACCGAATAGGAGAAAAGGGATAGGAGAATATTAATTCAGACCGCCCAAAATTACTAAAACCTTTCACAAAATTCTTTTCAAGAAAAAGAACTTCCAATCATAAGGCAGAAGTCGTAATCTGCAATTCGGACTTCTTGGAACTTTGTAGCACCCAAGCTGAAATTCCATCCTCCAAAAACAGGTCAGTACAACAATCATCCCCCTACCAACTTTTCAAAAAGTCCACAATTCTCTTTCCAAATTCTAATACAATACTTTTGAGAGGTACTCGTCGAACCCCAAATGCTTCTAAAATAAGGAAAGAAGAGGTGTCAGATGAAGACTCAACAGCAAGTTAGTAGTGAAGATTCATATGCATTTGAGGAAGCAATTCAACACGAAATCCAGTGCAACCAGAGATTTCCAAGGAAGAACTTTATACCCTCTTTAATTTGGATGAAGAATTGAGCAAAAAGGAGACTGGAAATTCTTGTTTTAGCCCTCCAAAGCAATCAGATATTCCATCACATCTGAAATCCATCATTGAAGAGTGTGGTCTTAGGATAGAACATTATTTCTATCCAAAAATCTTTAGATAGTGGCGATAAATGAAGATCATCTCATGGAATACAAGAGGCCTAAAAGCTGCATCTAAAAGACTTGCTCTAAAAAAATTTCTCAAGAAGCATAATCCATAATTGGTCTTGATTCAAGAATCAAAGTGTGAAGAGTTTGATATCACCTTCATCAAATCAATATGGAGCTCCAAAGACATAGGGTGGGAGTTTGTCGAATCCTTTGGAAAATCAGGGGGCATTTTAACAATGTGGGACGAGAGTAAAATTTCAATAATTGAAACTCTCAAAGGAGGTTACTCTCTTTTGGTAAAATGTTTGACGTTAGCCAAGAAATCTTGCTGGGTTACAAATGTTTATGGACCAAATGATTACAGAGAAATAAGACATTTATGGTCAAAACTGCAATCTCTTTTAGTTTATTGCCTGGAGCCATGGTGTATCGGAGGTGAATTTAACATTACTCGATAGGTTCATGAAAGATTTCCTTGTGGAAGAATTACAAAAGGAATGAAAAGATTCAACAAGTTCATCGAGTCCGCGAAACTCATGGAAATTCCACTTTCTAATGAAAGGTTCACTTGGTCGAGAGAAGGGACATCAGTGGCAAGATCACTAATTGACCGATTCTTCATCAATAAGGAGTGGGACGAATTATTTGAAAACACCAGAGCAAGCCGACAGCCTCGCCCTTTTTCAGATTATTTCCCTTTACTCCTTGAAGCTGGTTCGGTCACTTGGGGGCCCTCCCCTTTCAGATTCTGTAACAGTTGGCTATTAAACAAGGAGTGTGATAAAATCATCAAAGAAGCTTTGAATGACAGCAGGGTAATTGGGTGGGCAGGTTTTGTGATAAGTATGAAGCTGAGAGCAGTTAAATTACTAGTAAAGGCATGGCACAATGAGTATGTGAAGGAACAGAATAGGAGAGAAGAAAAGTTGCTAGTAGAAATTGAAAAGTTTGATGAAGAAAATGAATCTCTAGCCATTCCAAATCCGGAATTGGATAGAAGATTTAACTTAAGGGCTGAATTGTTTAATTTCTACAGGGAGAAAGAAAGAAATCTCATTCAACAAAGTAAATTGAATTGGATCAAAATGGGAGATGAGAACACCAGATTTTTTCATAGATTTCTAGCAGCCAAGAAAAGAAGAAACCTGATTTCAGAATTGTTAATAACCAAGGGAGAGGCAACCACCAGTTTCAGAGAAATAGAAAGCACAATATTGGGATTCTACGACAGTCTATATATAAAATCCCTTGGATCTCGATATACTCCATTAAACTTTGATTGGCCAAATGTCACGGCATCTCAGAACCACCAGCTTACCTCCAACTTCACCTTAGAAGAGATCAAAGCTGCCTTAAAAGCTCTTGCCAAAGGGAAAGCACCAGGGCCTGACGGATTCATTATAGAATTCTTCCAAAAATATTGCGACTTGGTAAAGAGGGATCTTCAGAACTTATTTGAGCAGTTTTTTGAGAATGGAAGACTAAATGCTTGTTTACAAGAGAACTTTATATTCCTCATTCAGAAAAAGAAAGATGCTGTCCATGTCAAGGATTTCAGACCAATAAGCCTCACAACCTCAGTTTACAAAATAATTGCAAAAGTGTTGGCCGAAAGATTAAAGAAAGTAATGCCTAGCATAATAGCCCCAACGCAAAGTGCTTTCATAGAAGCGAGGTAAATTCTAGATCCTATCCTTATAGCCAATGAAGTAGTTGAAGAATATCGTGCCAAGAAGAAAAAAGGTTGGATTCTTAAATTGGATCTAGAAAAAGTCTTTGATCGAGTGGATTGGGATTTCCTTAAAAAAGTCATGTG
The DNA here is from genome assembly GCA_031780015.1 of Citrullus colocynthis. NCBI lineage: Eukaryota > Viridiplantae > Streptophyta > Magnoliopsida > Cucurbitales > Cucurbitaceae > Citrullus > Citrullus colocynthis. The sequence goes on from QLSR01000054.1 coordinate 1,483,854, forward strand.
TAGCAAAAAATTTGATGGCCGATGGATTGAGTGGATTATGGGATGTATCACGAAAACAAAATTTTCCACTTTTATAAATGGAAGACCAAGGGGAAGGATCCTTGCCTCAAGGGGGATTAGACAAGGGGACCAACTCTCGCAACAGTGGAATTTATGAAGGCTTTGTGGTTGGAAAAGATCGAATTCATGTCCCCATTTTATAATATGCAGATGATACCCTCCTATTATGTAAGTTTGATGACAGCATGCTAGTTAAGCTTCGACAGATTGTTGAGTTCTTTGAATGGTGTTCAGGGCAGAAAATCAATTGGGATAAATCGGCTTTATATGGGATCAACATAGAGGAGAATAAGCTGCTCTCAACAGCCACAAGACTAAACTGTAAAGCTGGATATCTTCCCTTTATTTACCTAGGCCTACCATTAGGGGGATACCCCAAAAATTTAAGTTTTTGGCAGCCAATGATCGATAAAGTCCACACAAAGATTGACAAATGGAAACGATTCAACCTCTCTAGAGGAGGAAGGGCCACACTTTGCAAGTCAGTTCTTTCAAACCTCCCCACATACTATATGGCATTATTTCTTATGCTAGAAAAAGTAACTTACATGTTGGAAAGAATTTTGAGAAATTTCTTTTGGGAAGGCCACAAAGGAAGCAAGATCAACCATTTGGCGAAATGGGCTCTAATCACCCAGCAACAAAATATGGGGGGCCTGGGATTTGGAGGTTTAAAAGCAAAAAATTTAGCACTTTTGGCTAAATGGGGATGGAGATATATGGAAGAGGAGAACTCCTTATGTTGTCAAGTCGTTAGGAGTATACATGGGAAAGGATCTCACAATTGGCATACGGCTGGCAATTTTAGCAATAGCTTGAGAAGCCCTTGGATAAATATTTCGAGAAATTGGCTGAAAGTTGCGGATTTGGCCTCATTTAAGCTAGGAAATGGAACCAGAATTTCTTTTTGGTTAGACACATGGGCAATGGAGACTCCCTTAAAAAGCAACTTCCCTAGGCTTTTCAATATTGCCTTGCTCCCTAAAGGCACAATGGCAGACCATTGGGACGTTGCCTCACGATCTTGGTCCATTATCTTCCGAAGACTTTTGAAGGAAGAGGAAACGGATTTTCTAAGCTTACTGGAGCAGATTTCACCAAGAAGGCCTTCTGAAAATTTTGATAGAAAGGAGTGGACATTAGAATCCTCAAGGAAATTTTCTGTCAAATCCCTTTCAGCACATTTATCTCCTTCTTCACCAATGGACAAAAGGCTTGTTAATGCCTTATGGAAGACAAAAAGCCCACGGAGAGTGAATATTTTAGCATGGATACTGCTGAATGGTCATCTAAATTGTTCTTCAATATTGCAAAGAAAGTGCCTGACACATTGCTTGTCTCCATCTATATGCCATCTTTGTGAAAAAGAAGGTGAAGACTTGATGCATATTTCTTTTTCGATGCCCATATGCATTGAATTGTTGGTGGAAGTTATTCAATATTTTTGAGGTGGATTGGGCATTTGGCAACGATTTTCATGAAAATATTCAACAAGTGTTGATTGGGCCAGCACTTAAAAAAGGACCAAGGCTGATATGGGCAAATGCAACAAAGGCCTTACTAGCGAAAATTTGGTTTGAAAGGAACCAAAGAGTTTTTCATGATAAAAAAGCAAGCTGGTATAACAGGTTAGACATGATATTATTAAACGCCTCATCTTGGAGCACTTTATCTAAAGAGTTTGAAGATCTCCCCACTCAAGTTCTTTGCCAAAACTAGAGAGCGATTATTTTTCAAGCATAGTAGTCATTTAAAGGACCATGTATCTTCTGATATTTGCTAGTATTAGATTATTTTTCTTTCCCCCATTGTATTTGGGGTTCTTTAGATTTGATCTAGTGGTTCTTTTTGCTACTCAAGCTTTACTCTTATTTGGCATTCGTTTGGATATGATGAGAATGCTAAGGGGGTCTTAACATAGTTGAAATGCCCAGGTGCATTCCCTGATCCATCTTTATTTTTTATTCTTCACTCCATCTTGTTAGCTTCCTTCTCTGTACTATGAGAGTTTTTCTCAATTCATTTTATCAATGAAAGAGAATGTTTCCTTTTCAAACAAAAAAAAAAAAAAAAAAAAAAAAAAAT
>QLSR01000054.1:1495026-1576926 GCA_031780015.1 Citrullus colocynthis
TTTTTTTTTTTTTTTGCAATGAAATATTAGGGAAAATGCTAATTGAAAAAGAAAAAAGTTTTTGTAAAAAATCAACAATTTTTTTTCAAAAGTACATTAGTTAAAATTGGATAATTGAATGTCTAGGGACTAAAATTGAACAAACTTCAAGATATATGGACCTAATGATAGTTTAACCTAGATTTTTTCTCCTTTTTCTTTAGAAATACTTTGTAGTTATTTTGAGGTTTACATGTGTCTTTTTATTTTTCTTTTTTCTCTCTCTCTCTTTTAAATGTGGGAAAATTTGTATGGAAGGACTCCATTTTGAGACCTAAATGAAAATGGCCCAATACTCAAATTGAAATGAAAAAAATTCTTTTGCTTGCGTCACCCCCTAAGAAGTTACGTATTTGACCCCTGGCGCGCGCCCACCATGACCACCACCAATAATTCTTACTACTTGTTCTCGTACTTCGATCTCAATTCTCTCTATTCGTTCTCGTTCCACGTCAGACGGGTAAACTATTTGAATTGGAATTTTAAATGTTATTCATCTAAAATATCTCGTTCTTGTGCTGAAGGTTCTTCCTCTCACATTCTATCGGTCACGCATTACTCGTTTCTATTGGGGTTGATGCCTTAAATCTCGTGGTTTTGTAGTTTGTAAGTTTTATTTGCATAAACATATTATTTATTTAATAAAATAAATGTTATTTTATTCGACATTTAATTGCACCAAAACCAATAAACTAAGATCCAAGGTTATTACCTATAACTTAAACATGTATATGGAGATATACAAGTGGATCATATTTTAAATAATAACCTAAATAGTCTGTGGTAGATGGATAAAGTTGGATACCTTATCCTGGTAACACTAAAAATATAGCCCGCTTTGTCATTGTTATAAGCGTTGTAAAGTGCTACAAATGATTTGATCCTAATCATTTATGTAAGGACATGTGAGTGGGAGTATTTTATACAAAGAGTTTATATAAGACCGGACCACGAAATGTTAATATTTCATCAGGATGACCATAAGTGACTTGACTTGAATCCTGAGTGAGTTGTGAACTTTTGCCTATAAGGGCGGTCCTTTGATTTGCATGGGTAAGAGTGGCCAATTCACTGACTCAATATGTCTACCATTTTTGGGATTCGTCTGATTGCTGAATTGGGAACGCAGCTACACAAGAAGGAATTCACTCCTTCCCTACTATTAAGGAAAGCAGAGAAATTTCTCCCTTAAGGGTTGATTCCGGGGCTTGAACAATGTGACGTCACACTTTCTCCTGGCCCGAGAGGGGTTCGGTTATAATTAGACTATAACTAACTGTTCATTAGAGGAATCAGTGGTACTTAAGGAGTTAGATGTAACTACAAGGGTAAACGGTAATTTTGACTTAGCTGTACTTACGAGCAATTTGTGAAGGGTCAACGCACTGTTGATTAGTTATATCCAATGGACACAAAAATACATCTATAGTGCGAATAGTGCAGTTGTTAGTCTTTAGTGGAATGACCAGGAGTTAATGAATAGAGATTAATTTAATTAAAGAGTTTAATTAATTAATCTCGTGTCATTGGAGCTTCAATTTATAGGTCCATAAGGTCCCCTTATTAGCTCAATAAGGAATAATGAGAATCAAATTAATTTTGGATTAATTTGAATTGTTCAAATTAACTAAAGGGATTTAACTGTATTAGATACAATTAATATAATGCATGTGATACATTATAATATAAAGTATTTTTTTAGAGAAATAAATATTTGAATGTGATTCAAATATTAATTATATGAATGTGATTTATATATAAACTATAGGTTAAAATTAAAATGAATATGATTCGTATTAATACTATAGGTTATATGGGAGAATTTAAACTATAGGTTATAATATATGTGATATAATAAACTATAGGTTATATATTATATAGGATATTATACATGATTTGAATATAATTATATTAATTAATATAATGAAATTCAAATTTAGAAATAACTCTCTTGGGAGTTATTTCACTTAATGTAGTAGGGAATTAGGAGTTATTTCACTTGAGGTAGTGGTGAGTTATTTGATAACTCCCACACATATATCTCTCCCTACATATATGATTCACAACAAGGAAGATATAGAGAGAGGTGAAAAAGAAGTTAATCTCTATAAATTTTCTTCTTCTTCCTTTTTGGCAATTCTCTCTCAAAAGAAAAAAAACATTTGTCTTCTCCCTTTCCCAAATTTAATCTAAGCGAGCCCACACAACTCCGCTGTGATTCTCAACTTGAGAATATCGATGAAGATCTCTTGGTGGTGACCAGAGTTGCGGTGTTCATGATCATTTGCTGTAAAGAAACACTGAAGAATTGGAGGAGATTGAAGAACTCTTCAAAGGTAGTTTCTTTCTTCTTGCATTTCTTCACAATAAAACATGCTTGATTAAAATATGTTTAAATTTCTCTGTATTTTCTGCAAATTTAAAACGTAAATTAAAAGTACGCGCGTTCACGCGCTTCCGCGCGAAATTTGATTCCTTCAGTTTCTTCCTCCCAAATTCTCTCAGTTAATTCCCTGTGATTGTCACTTTCGTTTTCGGCGAAGGTAACACTCAGTATTCCTAGTTTTTGGTTAATTCATTTTCCAATCTTCTTGTTTCAGTTTTTGTTTTAAGTGCATGTAATCGAATGCAATTGCTCTCAGTTTGTTTTGGGTTTCATTTTCAATTGTGGATTAGGGTTTGCATTTGAAATTTGTAAGAGAAAACAATTAAATGTAGGGGTGAAGGGGGATTTGGTGAGGAGGATGTGGTAGAGATAAGATTTAGAAATGAACGAGAAAGAAAATACCTATAGAAAGAAACAAGAACGAGAAAAGCAAACGAGTATCGAGAGTGAGTAACAAGAGTTAAATATAACATTATTTGTTGCCAAGCAGTTTGTTTGTTTTTTTTTTTTTTTTTTATGTCTACCTATTTTGTTTGTTTGCCTACAATAACAAATGGCTAACTTTAAAATTGCTCTTCAAGATCGTTTTCCTTGTCAAGCTACTAGCCTGTCGTCACACATTGAGATTGCAAATAGGATATTGAAAGAGAAGCAAACAGAAAGGCAGCTTGACATGTTCAGGAGGGTCGTCTTTGAACTGGTTATGGATATGGACATCATCTTTAACAACCCTCTAGTCCATCACATCCTATTGGGGGAGGTGAAGACCAATAGCAATGACGCCATGAGCCTTGAGCTCAATGGGACGATTGTCAAATTAACGAAGAAAGAGTCCCTATTGGTGATGAGATTGGGATGGATACCTACCAAGCTGGTTCGTAGTGTTGAAGTTATAAAATCAATACAGACTAAATACTTCTAGCATTTAATAGCGCAAGAAATGCGCTTCACAAACTTTGAAGAACAGTATGAAGGTTAGTCTTGTGTACTATACCAAGTTGGGTTTTGCTGGGAAACGACAAGGCCAAAGGTAACATTCATAAGTCGTTGCTCGATGACGTAGATGATATAGAATATTTTAATAACATGGATTTGGGTAGTATTGTAAGCCCTACAAATCTTTGGAAAATTGGCAACCTAAGTAGGCTGGTGATTGAGTGGGAGATGGCCTAGAGCCTTTGGCTTGAGTGTGTGTGTGGCCGGCAAGAAGGGTTGGCTAGAAGGTAGTCGAGCCCAAGTACGAGGGTTGATGTGTTGGGTAAGTGCGTGATGCATTGGCTTGAAGAGGCATGCACCCATGGGTATAGGTTGGTGTGTTGGGCAAGCTTGGCTATGCGTTTGAGGTTAGTAGAACGGGTGTTGCGTTTGTGAGCTTGGCTATGCGTTGGTTGAGGTTAGTAAGGAGGTTGCGTTGGGAAGCTATGCATTCAAGAAGGCTTATGGGACTGACGCATGGTGCTATTCGTCCAAATTGGCCAAGGGGACTATGTACGTGGTTGCCTAAGAGAGCAACCAACTAACCTCAAAATGATGCATCACTAAGTCTTCTTGATTAATCAAGCTAAGACTTAACTACTAAGCCAAGCCAATACTTAAGGATCAAGAAGCTTGATTATGTGTCAATTTAAGGTTAAGTGTGGCATAGGATCATGAGGTATCGGGTTAGGATTTTGCATGCAAAATTTTGGAAAGTCTATAAATATAAGGGCCAACAGTTGAGGTTGGTGTGAGCAAACCACTCGTGCTATTTGTGATTTTCTTAGACCAATTTTTCCCAAATTGAGTCTACTTTTACCGAAAGGGCTGCTGGAAGGAAACTTTGTGAGGAAAGATTCGAAATTCATCAAAAACTCAAGCTTGTTCTGTTATCGAGTAAACTGGAGTAGACCGGAAAGATTTGAAGATATCTGACGGTAGGAAAAGAATTAAAAGCTGAAATTTTGATGTAAGCTAGCTAAGAAATTTATCTACAAATTTGTAACAGGAAGGAAACTCTAATTTTTGCTAAAAATATTACTTTAACAGTTAGAGGTGAAGGTAGCGAGTTTGAGGCTACCAGGTGAGTTTTGGAGTGGTTGTGTATGCAGTTAGGCGTGGGCTTGCCCGAAGGTGAGAAATTCAATTGAGGTTATTTTGACGAACTTTGGATGCTTAGGAGACAGGCTGGCACGCCATAGCCCATGCGGGTGTGCATGCTCACTGGTAGGATTCGTTGGTGTTATGTGTAGGTCGTGGGGACGTGGTAGGTGTCACTAGTTTCCGGAGGGTGGTGCTGCATGTGCTCAAGTGTTGAGCGAGACGTGTCTCGCTAACCTCCCAAAGACGCGCTACGTAGGCCGACGACACGGGCAATGCAGACACACGTGCCCTACCTGTTTTGAGGTTATTTTGATGATTGGTGTGCGGGGACTACCGCCCACGAGGGGCAGTGTGCGAGGCAGCAACTGGGCATGTGGGCAATGTGTTGTGCAAGATTTGCCGCTCATTTGAGGTTATTTTCGGCTGGGTGAGTGTGGTACAGTGCTGTTGGACGCACCTAAGGGCAGTTTGCCATTTTTTGACATTTTGGCTAATTTTTGCTTGTTGGTAAGCCTTATTGAGCTAAAATGACTTGAGATATACTATCAAGGGAATTTTGAGGAATTTTGACAAAGGAATTATTCATTCCAAGCCAGGAGAAGCTCAGAGAAATGTATAACCCATTAAAAGCTTAGGATAAGTTATGAGTGACATAAATTCATTTCAAATGATTCGTACACACAATATTTATAAATGTTTAGTTTATCCTTAAATTACGAGATTTTTGGCATGAGTTGAATTTGTTGAGCATGTATTTCCTCAATTGATTTTAAACATGCTTTTGCGTAGTTTTGAGCATGAAGCTCTGGATTGCTGGAATTTGTGAAAAAGCATGTTGTTTGAAAATATTCTGAAAATTTTGAGAAATTTTTTTAAACTCGTGTTTGTGAATGATTTAGCATGCTTTCATTTAAAAATGGTCCCCAATGCCGAATTACTGAGAGAAGGCATCTGGGCAACCTGAATATGATCTCCAATGCCGAATAACTAGGAGAAGAAATCTGGACAACCATAATTAGTCCCCAATACCGATGGACTTGGTGAAGGCATCTGAGCAACTTGAATATGGCCTCCAATGCCGAAGTACTGGGAGAAGGCATTTGGACAGCCCAGATATGGTTTCCAATACCAAAGAACTAGGAGAAGGCATCTGGGTAGACTGAATTGGTCCCCAATGCTGATGGACTTGGTGAAGGTATATGGGCAGCCTGAAGATGGTCCCAAATGTTGAAGAACCGAGAGAAGGCATCTAGGTATACTAAATTAGTCCCCAATGCTGATGGACTTGTTAAAGACATATGGACAGCCTGAATATGGTCCCCAATGTCGAAGAACTAAGAGAAGGCATCTAGACAATCCTGAATGCCGATGGACTTGGTGAAGGCATATGGGCAGTCTGAATTATAATTCCTATGTGCACATAGAGGGAGATTTGACGTTGTGGTATTGAGATTATTCGACATTGGATATCATGAGGTTGATTTCGACGTTGAGCAGTGTAAAGATGACTCCGCCTCAACTAAGGAAAATCTTTTAAGCATATACAAATTTTTGAAGCTTTCAATGCTTTACTATTTGAATGGCGAGCATGATTTCCTTAACTTTTTAAGCCAAAAATAGTTTTTCAAAACTTGTTACTCACTGGGCTATTTAGCTCATGCTTTCAAATGTTTTCTACTTTTCAGATAGAGAGTGGAATCAGGGTGCTTAGCCTACTCGTCGAACTCGTCTGGATCTGTTGTTTAGTTTGAACTTTGAAAATATTTTGTACTTATACTTAGCATTGAATGGTATTATGTATAAAACTCTGTTGTTAATTATAAAGGTTTATTTTGAGATTATCATTTGTGGACTGGATGTAACTTAAAATTTATGCTTGGTTGAGTTGTGCTTGGGAAGTTAAGTGACAGTAGATGTCGTAAGGAGTCGATGTCTGCGGTCTTCAAGCCTCTTTTCGAGTTAGGAGGGTAACTCGGGAGGGGGTGTGACAGTGAACGTCTTGTGCCGTTGATTTTTATTTTGAATAACAGAAAAATACAGAGAAATATAAACATGAACTAATTAAGCATGCTTTTGATAAAAACAAAACATATAGAGAAGAGAGTATTTACATTTGAAGACTTATAAAGAATCCTTTACTCTACAAATTCTTTCATTGTTTGACAGCAACTCCAAACAATGAAAGAGACACCACCAGTTCGTTTCCCAACTATATCTCAAGGAATCAAGGATGATGGAATCCAATATTAGGAATGAATTAAACTTAATTCCTTAGTGAGATTTTCTTTTTGGATTTCTTGAGAGAATTTTTGCCAGTGAGAATTCCAAAGAAAATACAAAATTACGTACATCACACAATTGCAAATTACTTTGAAATTAAAAGATAGAGTGAGGAGTTACTTTAACTCCCCACTCACATTTGCAGAGAAGTTATACGTGATTCATTTTATTTTATTTTATTTATTTATTTAATTATGCATTTAAATCATATTAAAATGCATATCTCTTCTAACATATAGTTTTAATATGAATCTTATTCACATTAATTTTAACCTATAGCATTTAAATGGATTTAATTCCTTTAATTAATATTTGAATCTTATTCAAATATCTTACTCTTATATCTTATATATTTTTAATTATAAATCATATTTATAATCAACTATATATTATAATGTATCATTATACATTATACTTCATATCAATATACTAATATAAACTTCCCTTAAATAATTTGAACAATTCAAATTATTCCAAAAACTAACAAATCCTCATATGACCCTTAGTGAGCTAGTAGTAGTGAGCTAGTAAGGGGACCTAATGGACCTACAGATTAAAATCTCATTATACAATATTAAATTAATCAAACTCTTTCATTAAATTAATCAATATTTATTAACTATGAGCCACTCCACTAAAGACTCATAACTGCACTCTTCACACTTTAGATATATTTATGTATCCATAGATATAACCAATTATTAATACGCCAACCTTTCACAAATTGCTCGTAATTACAGTTGGGTCAAATTATTATTTTACCACTGTAATGACTTCTTATTCCTTAAGTCTCACTAATGCTCTAATGAACAACCTGTTTATGGTCCAACCATAAGCAAATCCCTCTTGGACCAATGAGGGTGTTTTTTGGACTAACTCAAAAATTCGGGTCGGTTGGGTTGCGATGCAAGGCGCAACTACACATGTCAAGTTATAATATAAGACAGTTTTAAGTCCGAATATCATTCCACTCAGGATCTAATTGAAAATTTAAACTACCTATTTATTCCATAATTGAGTCAATTTTATTTGAGGATTTGAAATCAAGTTTAGATTTGAGAAAATAATTCAAGCAAGAAAGAAAGCAAATAAAGTTTGAAAATTCAAGAGTCAAAAAGTGTTCTAGGCTATTGAATCATTTTTTAATTCATCATGCAATATTCTTGGGTTCAAGGAATTGATTGCAAATCATATGCTTAAGTCTAGAAACATAAATCCATACTATTTTCTATCAAAAACAACATTTTTCTCATGTAACTTAATTGATTATTAGCTTCTTGAAATCAAATTAGATGACATGGCATTAAGATAATTCGTCTTTAGCAACTTTCATTATTAGCCTAACTACTTCCATGAGAGATTAATAACGATTCGTTGTTATAAATCTGGTTAAACATGCAAATTCATCAAATTGAATATCTAACCTAACAAATATTGACAGCCAATCAACAAGAATTAAACACAATAACAATGAAAAACATAATATTTACAACAATTCATGAAAAGTCTACAATATTAGCATAACTTCATAAATAGTTCATCAATACCCTAAGACTAAAGAGTTTAGTCACTCATAGCTTTAGACAGCATGTTCAAGATAAATCTCAGCATTAAAAGGAGTAGAAAGAAAGAAAAACTCTACTGTTGAAAACCCTTGATTGAGTGGAAACCAACAAGACTCCTTTCATTTTCACGTTGGGAACTTGAATAGCTGCCAACATTTTTTTCAAATAGTTTATTGGAACAAACTCACACTTTGAGGCTCTGAATTTTGTGGGCTACTGAGAACCTATCAATTTATAGAAGTGGCCACCCAAATATATTCCAAATTTGAAGATTTTTCCAAAAAAGAAGTTGGCGCGCAACACTGACCATCATAAAATGGTACCCGTTAGCACCATGCCGCAGCGCCAACCCTATGCTGCAGCGCTCCTTGCATAGCGCTGCGGCGCCCCTTCACAACATCGTGGCGCTTCTTTGATTGCCAATTTTTTATGCTCTCAGGTTTCAGCATCGTGGTGCTACCCTGTTTTAGGGTTTTGCTCCTTTTCTTCTATTTTTCGTTCGATTTTGGCTCAGTTTGGTTCTTTTGGCCTTCAACACTTATTTTCTCCATAATTACCTGAAAACCACTAGCAAACACACGAAATCTAATAAAAATATCTCTAAATTAAGAGCAATAAAAGCACCTTTTGAGTGCTTTTTAAGTTGACAACCCAAAATACCCAAATAAAGTCTCCAACCCAACTCTTAAATTTTAATTAGGTTGGGTTGTCGAGTTATAATTGAAGGGGTTAAAATCCCTAACGCAGCAGAAGCAGTACAGAACCAAATTCAAAATTAATTGAAATTTTGAAATACCCATACACTATTAAAAAAAAATACAGAAAACCTACGGTATTAATTATAGGGTTAAGCATGCTTTTAGAATTAGAAGCCTTACATTCAATGTCGGCTCTGAATCTACGAATCTTTTTTTTTTTTTTTTTTTTCTTCTAGATCACAGGCACCACCACCATGAACCTCTCCTATTCTCTAAGTGATTTTGAGATAAATGATTGTGGGTCCTCTTCTTGATATGGGAAGAACCTTTTTTAGAGAGAATTTCAAAGAAGAAGAAGAAACAAACTATCTCAGAAACCTTATGTTTCACTAGTTCTTTTGCAAGCAAATATAGGGAGATAAATAAGGAGACATGGGAGTAAACAACGTAAAGAGTAACTCCCACGTATTAGAGTTACTTTTTTTTTTTTTTAAATTTGTCAATTATTTAATTTAACAAACAAACAAACAAACAAATAAATAATTAAATCTAATTTAATTAATTATTTTATTTAAATTATATTTAAATGAACATCTCCAGTATAACCTAGTCTATTTAATTAAGTCAAATTTAATTAAAATAAATTAAAAAAGTTAATTCTTTAATTAATTAATTGTCCAATTAAATATCTAATATTTAATTTAACCTACATTTGAATTATATTCAATTGTTATTCTCTCATAACTTATGGTTTTGATGTGCATCTAATACACATTAATTTTAACCTATAGTTTTAATATAAATCTAATTCATATTAATATTTGAACTCCTTCAAATATTTAATTCTCTCCAAAATTAATTTTGTATCATATCCAAAATTAAATTTATATTATAAAGTTCAATAAAAAAAAAACTTTATATGGTAATGTATCATCATACATTATATTATTTCCTTAAGTAAATTTGAACATTTTAAATTTCATTCAAGACATAAATACCTCATCACTCTTTACGAGCTAGGAAGGGGACCTAATAAACCAACAGATCAGAAGCTCCAACGATATGAGATAAATTGGCTAACTCATTAACCACATTAATCAATATTCATTAACTGTGGGTACACTCCACTAAAGACCCAGAGCTGTACTCTTCTCACTGTCGATATATTTCTGTGTCCATGGATATAGACAAATAACAACAAATTAGTTCTTCACAAGTGTTCGTAACACCAGCTAGGTCAAATTATCGTTACCCCTAGGTTACTTCTAAATCCTTAAGTACCAGTGCTCCTCTAATGAACAACCTGTTTATGGTCCAACCATTAAATAGAAACCCTTTTCGAGCCAGTGAGAGGGTAGGGCCCTTTAATCAAGTCCCGGAGACACCACTTAAGAGAAGACTTATCTACTTACCCTAAAGATGGGAATGAGTGAATTCCATCTTGTATAATTATGTCCCTAGCTCCCCACTCGGTCTAGTACATATAGTAGGCATATTGAGTCGTCAAATGACCATTCTCACCCATACAAATCAAAGGCAATCCCTCATGGACAAGAGTTCATAGTATACTCAAGATTAAGACTAAGTTGCCTAGGTCATCCTATTGAAATAGAAACCTAACTAGTCAACGGAGTTACATCTAGTGATTACTATTTCGTGGTTCGGTCTTATGCAAACTCAATGCATAGGATACTCTCACTCACATGTCATCTACACGGACGTGTTAGATCATTGTGTTTGTACCAAATACAAAATGGGTCGTATTTATAATATCACTAGGATAAGGTACCCTATAGACCCTCTAAACTGTATCTTGAACATTGATCTCTGTATGTCTCCACATACAGTTCAAGACTCATAAAACAGCCTAAGATGTTAGTTTATTGGATTTAGGGTTATTAAGACAAAACAAAAAAAAAAAACAACCAATGACGCTTATTGAAGTAAATGCATAAATAACTCTTTATTAATGATTTAATGACGGTCAAATAATTACATTTACAATCAACAAGTTTTAGGGCATAAAACCCAACAACAAGTCAGTCCCCTATATAAAATTGGGAATCTGTCTGATGTAATTCATACAAAGATCATTAATTAACAGCCTAAAGCAACTGGCGAGAATCTATATGATGTGGAACAAGAACGAATAGGGAGAACTAAGATCGAGCCATGAGAAGAAGTAGTGAGAATTAGTGGCGGGGGTCGTGGTGGGCGCGCGTCAAGGGCAAATACATAACTTCAAAAGGGTTCACACAAGCAGAGGGCCATTTTTCATTTGAATTTGAATATTGGGCCATTTTTCATTTGGGCTTCGACAGAGGCCATTCGTACAAATTTCCAAAAAATGTGGATGAGTGAATTCAACCTATAACCTCGAGGTTGGTAGTACATGTTTAATTTTAGTTTAGTTGAATGTTCATCAATGTTTTTTCTTTCATTCATGCATTAACTTGTCTAATGTTTTCTTTGTCGTGGATTAATGGTCATTTTTTAAACTTATTTGAGGAAAGGTGGTTTCAAATATGAATTAAGACCTATTAAACACACAAAAGTTAAGGACCTATTTGACATTAGGTGTCATGACCCCAATTTTTATATATACTTAATTAATCTAAATTGAGATAATCACTCATAAATCATAATTTCTTAAAAAGAAGTATATATCATGCTCAATTAAACCAATGTCTTACGAATGTAAATAAAACTTTAAATTACAATTTAGCAGCGGAAGTTGTAAAATAACAATATGGTCTTAACAATATGGTCTTAAGTATCAAGTAAACATAAAATAAATGTGGTTTTAAATTAATTAAACTAAAATTTTTGCAAGTTGTCTCGTGGCTCCTCTTTAATGCCAATATCATTTTTTACGAACCCATGATCATCATCTACATGACTATCTAAAATAAAAAAAGAAAGAGTAAAACCATGAGAGGTAGTATAAAAATACTATTTAAGTGGTTCTCATCATAAAGAACCTTCATGCTCAATCACACACAGTGCGCTTGCATGCTTAAATATCTTATCCTAGCATATAAATCATAAGCCACCCTAAACGAACATGGCTGCATTTGCTTACATAACCTTACGTACATACTTATATCCTTGATTTGGCATCATGGTATGCAGAGATACCCTATACCATAAGCATCAATTCCACATGTAATATTTACAAGGTAATTGCCCCTGATAAATACCATTAACATGAACTAGTTTTGTTTCCTGGATCCAACTGTTAGGAGAAACCATACTTATCATAGTATACATCTAGTTGCATAACATAACCACTTCATTTGGGTATTTCATGCAAATATTCTTACCTAATTCCATGACACATAAGCGTCAATTCCACATGTAATATTTACAAGGTAATTGCCCCTTATAAATACCATTAGCATGAACTAGTTTTGTTTCTTGGATTTGATGCACACTTTAAGTGTTAACCGCAAGTGTACAGGTCAAGTTATAATATAAAATGGTGAAGTATGAATATCGTTCCACTGAGGCTCCAATTATGAAGGTTAAAGTTACTTAGCTATTATAGAATCGAATTAATTTTATTTGAGGATTGGAATTGAAGTTGTGAATTTTAGAAACTATAAACTAACTAAGGAAAGCAATTAAAGTAAGAAACACAAGAGTCAAAGAGAGTTCTAGGGTAATGAACCCTTGTTTATTTCATCATACAATATTCTAGGGTTCATAGATTTTATTATAATTCATATGCTTAAGTCTAGAAACTTAATTCCAAGTTATTTTCTCTAAAAAACAACATTTTCTCATGCAACTCAATTGATTACTAATCTCTTGAAATCAATACAAATTTCATGACATTAAGCATAGTTTTTAGCAGCTTTCATTGTTAACCTAACTATTTTCCTGATAGATTAACAACAATTTATTGTTATAGATCTAGTTAAACATATAGTCTCTCAACCATACATCTAACCTAACATTCAAAGATGGCCAATCAATAAGAGTTAAGCACAATAACGATAAAAAGCATAATCATTACAACAAAATCATGAATAGTCTACAATATCAACATGACTTTATAAACAAATCATCAAAACCCTAAACTAAAGAGTTTAGCCACTCACAACTTGAAGCAACATGTTCATAAACAAATTAAGCATAGAAATTATAAACCCTACTTTCATTTGTAAGTGTTTAAACGTGACAATGTAGTACCGAAGGTGACTACATTGTTTTTCTCTTGTAGATCGAAGGAAGAAGTGGAGGAAGTCGGAAGAAATTCTTGGTAAGTTGAATGTTTAAGTCATTAAGCGGGAACCCGAGCTAAAATTTATCTTAATTATTAAATATGGCGTAAAAATAGATTAAATATTTATTTAGTTATTTATTTATTTAAATTAAAAGAAAAGAAAGAAATAAAAAGAAAGGAAAGAAAGGGAAAAAGGAAAGAAAAGGAAATTATGAAAAAAAAAAGAAAAGAAAAAGAAAAGTGGAAGTCAGTGGTTAAGTTTTGAAGTGGGTGAAATTGCCGATGGGTTTCTCTCATTCTCCAAGTCTTAAAATCAGGTGATCTTTTAGATGCATGTTAAGGGGTGGCAGAAGAAGAGATCTAGGGCAATTTTGTGAGAGGTTTTAGCTGGTTCCATGGTAAAATTGAAGCTGAAACAGAAGCTTCATTTGTTGTTGCGCAATCCGAGTGTGGTCTGGTGTTTGGAGAAGAACGAGCTGAGGACATCGAATTTAGGGTTGAAATTTTAAGTTCAGTAAGTTAACTCAATTCTTAACAACTTTTATGAAGGATATTTGAGTTGGATTTGAAGAGAAATATGTAAACTTTTAGGTGGAATTGACTGTTACAGATGGTGTGTGATCTGGAGTAGCACAAGGTAATTTTGGAGTATCTGACGAACAAAGAAGAGTTACACTCTAAAATTTTGAGGTAAGCTAGAAAACATATTTCTCTACATATTTGTAGAAGGAAAAAAGTTCTAAATTTTGCTGGAAATACGACTTTTAATAGATAGAAGTGAGAATAAGAGGAAAGGCAGAAACTGAGATAGTCGGGTATCGCTGAACTGCAGTAACGCTAAGAATTTAAGCGTGAGTAGCGAGACGAGTGTCGTTGGTAACACTGAAGGCTTTGCTTCTCACAACTCTCGCTGGGTATCGCTAGGTATTGCTGCTCAGGTGAGTCTCGCTGGTCGCGCTCACCATGGTATCGCTAGTGCCGGTTGCCTGTAGTTTAATCTTGCTAGTAGTCTCGCTACTGGTGTGGAATCTTGCTTATTATGATTTTTTTTATGAAGTTGGTCTCGATGGTGAAACATGAATAAAGTACAAATGTGTAAACTTCATGGTTTGTAAAAAGGAACTTTAGGGAATTTTGACACGAGAAATGTGTTATTACAGGCTAAGAAGAGCTAGGAAAGGTGTATAATTCGCTCAAGGCCTATGACAAATTGTGAGTGACACTCGATTCCTAAGTGTTTAATTCAAGCATAGTTTCTTGATTGAATATATGTTTGAAACTTGATTAGGTGAAACATTTTCATGAGTTCTAGAAGTATGAAATGTGCTATGTGACGTAAGTATGTGATATATATTGATGAACTGTGAGTTCTGTGAAAGGCCTTCGTGGCTGTGTAATGAGCTGAGTATAGAATGAAATTTATAATTATGTGAGTAAACGAGAGCATGAAAGCATGTGAATAGTGAAGTGATGAATGAAGTGTTTCAAATGCATGATTTATGTTATGTTATAGTTTTATTTAAATGACTCCCAATGTTGAAGGACTCGGAGAAGGCATGTGGGTAAATTATGTATGAATATGACTCCCAATGTTGAAGGACTCGAATAAGACATATGGGTAAGTCAGGTATAGAAATGGCCCTAATGTTGAAGGACTTGAAGAAGGCATATGGGTGGCTAGAAATTTGTTAAGGGACCCTGTGCTGAAGGACTTGGAGAAGGTATTCTGGTGACCCTGGTTATGAAACATGTGTATAGGCGTTGGGTGTGTTCAGAATACTCCGCCTCAACTAAGGATTATTAGACTTTGAGTAGCGTTAAGTTTAACTGTCACACCCCCTCCCAGATTCCCTTCCTAGCCTAGAAGTAGGTGCGACCTACACATACTCGTCATCTTATATTTTGAAACATAAATCAGTACCAGATCAATTATACAAAGCTTTATGCTAGTGAAACATCATAAGTTAAACATAAATTCTAAATTCAGATTTCTCAACTCATAATTCATCATAACAGGTATTTTCTCTACACACTATGCAAACCGACTCTAAGTATACTACAAGGATCATGTATGACAAAAACATGTACATAAATTGAGTATTTACAACTATCCCAGAGAACTAATGCAGAGTAAGCCCAGACGAGGATCTTCTGTAGGCTAGG
Organism: Citrullus colocynthis; assembly: GCA_031780015.1. Lineage (NCBI taxonomy): Eukaryota > Viridiplantae > Streptophyta > Magnoliopsida > Cucurbitales > Cucurbitaceae > Citrullus > Citrullus colocynthis. The sequence goes on from QLSR01000054.1 coordinate 1,510,465, forward strand.
CGTCCCGGACACGCTCGCTACTTGAAACGAACAACAATAAACAAGAAAACATGAGCCTAAAGCCCAGTGAGTGACTAAGTTATCTAATTACAATTTAATCCTTGAGTTAATACTGATCATAATAACTACTATATATTTTATTAGTACAGATTCCTGGGTCACTCATGCCATTTAACAATATAACATAAATATCTTTTCAAAAGGTAGCGAAGCAAAGCTCAACGCAATTAACCTTATAATTAAATTCCTACTATTCATATATTCACACGCCTTCACATTTCGTCCTTCGGCGTTTCAACTCTCAAGTGCTTTCTCATATTGTCCCTCAGCACTGAGTTCCATATTAATCCACTGCTCAAGTGTCTTCACACATGGTCCCTCAGCACCGAGCCATCATGTACTGGTTTTCCATATGCCTTCTCACAAGGTCCTTCGGCATTGGAATTCATCTCAATCAATTTCTCAAGTGCCTTCACTCATGGTCCCTCAGCACTGTGTATCATATATCATATTCCCATAGGCTTTCACACATGGTCCTTCGGTCGTGGGTTGCATTTAGATAACATGCATACAGGAGTTCATATAACATACTCGTTTTCACTTGCACAATGCTAGAAATAATCCTTGGATGAAATAGAAAGTCACTCACGATTTGTCTTAGGCCCCGAGTGGATTATATGCTTTTCTGAGCTCTTCTTGGCCTGTAAAAACACATTTCTCACATTAGGTTTCCTTTGAACTCCTTTTCCATAATCATTAAGTATGCATATTCATAACTAGCGATATTTTATGTCACTAGCGAGACAACCAGCGAAATTCACACTACTGGGTACCGCACTAGCGAAATTGGAGTGAACTAGACTAGCGGGATCACCTTAAGGAGCAATACCCAGCGAGACTTCAGCAAGAGTTATGGGACACAAAGCTCTTTGCATTATCAGCGACACTCATTCCGTTGCTCACTCTCCAGCTCCTTAGCAATACCACTGTCTAACGACACCTGATATCACTGCTTCCTTCCTTCCTTTCTAACCCTTTCTTTATCCTGCTAAAAACCATATTACAGCCAAAATCAGAACTTTTCTTCTTCTACAATCTTGTAAGGTAGTGAGGTTCCTAGCTTACCTCAAAATTTCTGACCATAACTTGTCTTCGTTTGAGAACTATTCCCAAATGACTTCGCCTGCCTTGAATTGTCTAGCAATTCAACTCTGATTACTTCCTCCTAGAGATTAACACATTTCTGCTCAGATTTAGCTTAAACATCCTTCATGGAAGTTGCTAAGAATTAAATCAACTTACTAAACTCAAAGTTTCAGTCCTAGCTTCAACTTCCTCAGCTCACTCTCCTTCAAATACCGATTGGTGTCCAGATTTATCAGCAACAATCAAGCTTCTGGTTCTAGTTTTAAAGTCACCATGAAAATGATTTAGTTTCTATTTGAATTCGATATAAACACCTTCTTCCACCTCTCCTTGTTGTTCGTCTGTGAAATGGAGTCAATCTGAGTTCGAAAATATGTCCAACAGGGTTTAATTATTCGATGCGCTCATTTATATGTCAATATAAATCACCGACTTACTAGCTCTACCATCATTTTCTTTCTTGAATTAGCCAACGTAACGTTCCGCACATGGCTTTGGCAACGCATAGCCTCAACTTACCATGCTACTGATTGCCTAACGTCGAATAGCCGACTACCGCATGGCCCTCCCGGCACTTTTCTATGCCCGACGCATATCATCCTTCATTGCATAGGCCATCTCAACGCAGAGCAATGCCAACTTCTAACACATAGTAAAATTAGTAGCCTTCGACGCATACTTCCACTAACGCCTATTGCACCCTCCTTCCTTCACATCTACTTCCACGCCAAGCTGCCCTCTTCAACGCATGTCTACCGGCGGCAATTCTTGTCAAGCTTTAGACATACCCTCAACGCATAATCACCCATCACATGGCCAACACTTAGCCATTTTTTGCTCTCACACAACTCGGCCAATTTTTTTTCTTTACTCAATACCTATCCCATAGTTTCTTCTTATTTACCTTCTCCCAGTGACAAGTACGGACTTACATTAGCTCTGCCTCAACTAAGAAAAAGTTTTGAATAAACTAGGTTATGTGTATCTATTCCATTGATGTATATGTATGTTTAAGTTATGGCTTAAGTACGGTATTAATGATTATGGCTGAAATCTATGTTTTGTATACATTGCTGAAGGAAAACTTTAAAGTTAGTCACTCACTAGGCGTTTTAGCTCATGTTTTCCTTGTTTCTCTACTTTCCAGGTAGCGAGCGTCTCCGGGGTGCTTAGCCTACAAAAGATACTCGTTTGGGCCCATCTTCCAAGTCTAGAGACTAGAAAATTATAAATCTTAAACTTAAGTAAATGTTGTACATGTACATATTTTGAGGGTTGAGGGTGTCAAGCGTAGTGGTTGTAATTATTAAACACCGTGTGATAGCTTGATTGTTATGTCCACTTAATCCTGGAGTTAACTATGTTGTTAAATTATTATATAACTGTTTATCAGGTGATGTTGTAAGGTTAGGGTTGGCAGTGGATGTCATGTGAGGGTCGGAGTCTACTATCTTCACACTCACTCCTGGTTTAGGAGGGTACCTGTGAGGGGGTGTGACAGAAAGAGTGTAAAGAAATGAAAACTCTACTAGGAAGAAGCACTTGATTGAGGAGGTACCGCTAAAATGTCCTTCAGTTTTCACGTTTGGAACTCGAACGACACCAAACTCTCTCTCTCGAATTCTTCTCTTTTCCTTGCAGCCAACTCACTCTTTGAGGCTCTTTTGGTCTGTTAATTCGTGATTTCTTGATGTATAAATTCGTCATTATGGTTGCTAGAAACCCTCTTATTTATAGAGTTGGCCGCCCAAAATTCTCTCCAAAAATACCTAATCTTCAAATTTGGAAAGCTGGTGCCGTGGCACTACCACTGTGTTGAATTAGAATAATCTCTTGGAAAAAAGCGTCATGGTGATGCCCTGTTTTTGGTAAATTTGGAGTTTCCTTCACTTTTTCACTGAATTCTGGCTCGGTTTTGATCTTTTGATCTTCCTTTCTAATTTTATTTTTACTTTTTATTTTGACTTGAAAACCATTAGCAAACAAGTGAAATCTAATATAAACTCCCTTAATTTGAGAGAGTAGAAAGCACTTTTCAAGCACTTTTCAGGATCCAACCGTTAGGAGAAACCATACTTATCATATCATACATTTAGTTGCATAACATAACCACTTAATTTGGGTATTTCATGCAACATATGCTAATTGTATATGATAGAATTAATATAATGCATGTAGATACATTATATTTTAAAGTTAATTTTGAATTAGACACAAAATTAAACTTTATAAGATGAGAGAATAATATATTTGAATAAGATTCAAATATTAAATAATATGAATGAGATTCATATTTAAACGAGGGAAATACAATTGAATATGATTCAAATGTAATATTAATTAAATATATGATATTTAATTAGATTAGATTATTTAATATTTGTTTATTAAATTAAATTAAATTAAATATGATTCAATTTAACATTAGTTGAATTTTAACTCCCCATAGTTAAGGGGAGTCAATGGTGAGTTAAGAGAAGTTGTAATTAATTTCCCCCTTATCTCTCAGTAACAAATATAAAAACATAATAATGAAAATTCTCTCAACCCCCTTTTCAATGGACTCTCAAAATCTCTCTACACTCTTCTCTTTAATCTTCCCAAAACAAGAAGATCCCACCATCCTATTCCTTGTCTTGAAATAGCAAAGAAGACCTAATCGTGGTGTCTTGGTGATTGATTGTGTTCTTGAAAGGAGCTTCGTGTTCGAGGGAGATTTTCACAGTTAGTAGTTGTTCATCAAATTACATGGAGAGGATTTCTTGAAGAAAATATTCAAAGATATGTCTTCTTTCAATGTAAAAGCATGCTTATGAATGTATGTTTATCTTGTTCTGTAATTTCTTTGTTTTTTCAAGAATTTCTAAAACGAATTTTAAAGGCACACGAATTTACGCGCTTCCACTAAGGAATACGATTCGATTCAACTAGAACCTTTTTCTTACAGTGGGAAAACTACATATTTAATTAGAATGAAATATTACTCCAATTGATGTGTGAATATGGAGTTAGAAAATTTTTCCTAATAATAATTGTAGGAAAATTTCATATTTAATTATATTAAAATCTTCCTTTCCAATTGATATGTGAATTTGGAGTTAGGATAATTTTTTTTCTAATAAGAATTGTAGGAAATTACATTCCTAATTGAATAAGGCAAAATCTTCATATTCCAAATTCTTCCTCCCAATTGCATATGTAAATTAGGAGCAGAATTATTTTTTTTAGAAATTATCTTAAATGGCAAAACTGCTAAAAATATTTACAATTAATAGCAAAATACACAATCTATCATGATCTATCGCAGATAAACAGTGAAATTTTGCTATATTTGAAAATATTTTGGTTCCTTTTACTATATTTGAAAAGAACCTTTTTTTTCCTACTAAGAATTGTAGGAGACTTCTATATTTGATTTGTCCAATTTTTTTTTTTTTTACCAAAATCAAAATTCTCCTTATTTGCTATGTCTAATTCTTCCCTTTATAAAATGAAAAGAGTTGCATAAACCAAGGCACAAATCATTGAAGCAAAAGTTTTAAGGTTCTAAAAAATCCTTCTCTTGCTTCCTTTTTGTGTGTGTGAATGCATGCTTTTTCCTTTTCCTTTTTTCATTTGGCATGTTTTTTTAATCACATTGCTTTTTCTTCTTGTTTTTTTTTTAGAAAAAGAAAAAAAGTCTATTGTAAGACAATTGATCTTTGTTCGTCATCCAAGAGGGTATGTAATCACGACCTCTTTTCTCTTCTTTTTCTTTTTCTTTTTTGGTTGTTGTTGGTGTGATTATTCAATTTAGCAATGCCCCTTTTGAATGTGAATATTTGAATGATTCAAAACTTTTCTTTGTCATTATTGCTCTTACTTAATTTCATCTTGCTTGATTGTATATATATCTTGTCATTGTTGCTTTTAATGTGTTGTTGAGATGTCGTCTACTCAACGAGTGCAACTACAATGTGTTGTTGAGATCGATTTCACTTGCAGGAGTTGTCACCAAGTCTTCCTTCATTATTGCTTGAATTTAGAGTCGCTTATTTCCTACTCACTTTAAATTTTAGCACCTGATTCTTTTTTTTTTTTTTTTTTTTTTTTTTTTTCCCTTTTTTTTTTTTTTTCCCTTTTTTTTTTTTTTTCCCTTTTTTTTTTTTTTTCCCTTTTTTTTTTTTTTTCCCTTTTTTTTTTTTTTTCCCTTTTTTTTTTTTTTTCCCTTTTTTTTTTTTTTTCCCTTTTTTTTTTTTTTTCCCTTTTTTTTTTTTTTTCCCTTTTTTTTTTTTTTTCCCTTTTTTTTTTTTTTTCCCTTTTTTTTTTTTTTTCCCTTTTTTTTTTTTTTTCCCTTTTTTTTTTTTTTTCCCTTTTTTTTTTTTTTTCCCTTTTTTTTTTTTTTTCCCTTTTTTTTTTTTTTTCCCTTTTTTTTTTTTTTTCCCTTTTTTTTTTTTTTTCCCTTTTTTTTTTTTTTTCCCTTTTTTTTTTTTTTTCCCTTTTTTTTTTTTTTTCCCTTTTTTTTTTTTTTTCCCTTTTTTTTTTTTTTTCCCTTTTTTTTTTTTTTTGTAGAGCAGTGTTGTTTTCAATATGGTATATTTTATTAAGCATCCCGATCTTACGGAAAATTGCTTAGTCATCTTAAGATGAGGATCAACCACTGGAAAGCAAAGTCATTCTTAGTGTAAGGGAGGTTGTCTACGAGAATTTAGGGAATCACAACCTCCTTTAGATAACTCTGTCATTTTATCTACATGTTCCAAAAAGAAATCTGTTATACATGATTCCTCCTTGAAAGCTTGGTTTTTAGAGTCCTCAATACATGGAAAACCATTGAGCTAAAATTAAGAATCGACTTCGGATCAACAAATTATTGAAAACAAAGAAGTTCGTTGAGGCTTTTCATTGAAGATCTATGGTGAGTTCTTTTACACCGCTCATTACTGGGAATGGTTAGAAATTGTAGTTGCTCGAAATGGGTTAGTACTTAAGAAAGCTCACTTGTTTGATGTCGTGATGGCTTCACACTTATGACCACAACAACGATATTGTTCGCGGTTTTTATGAAGCGTGGTGTGCTACAACGAATACCATTCATACCTCCTCTAGAGAGCTATCTATTTCTTTATGGCACTTGTGGAGACTAGGACGGTTTTCCATCAAAGGCAGATTCTACAATGAAGTTATTCCATCTTGTAAGGAGCAGCTTGTCCAAAAAGTTCCGAGCATCTTTTTTCTGTATATTATAGCATTGCATCTCACAACGCGATCCTTCAAGAGTTCCCATTAGCTCATGGATTTCTTTTTGGTTTAAAGGAAATGATTTGAAGTATCCAAAGCCTCCTACACGAAAGCACATGAAGACTTCACCTCCTCGCTCAATCCAAAGCCTCCTATGCGAAAGCAGGCGAGTCACCAGAGTCCCTACTTTGGCTTCACTTTCAACAGCATCAAGTTTCCTTTTGCAGGCATTTTTTTAGAACTCCTGCAGAAGCCAAATGACCAAGTTCCAAACTGAATCAAACTTGCTTCATGGGCATGAGGTGGGCTTGCATATATTTGGTCATTGAGATTTGTTGCCATTGCAGCGTAGTTTGATTGAACCACCTCATCAAGATCTAACTCAATCTTCTTTTCTTTGGCTAATTTCATAATCTGCTCTTTTAGGACGAGTACTTTTCTACTAAATGACTAATGACTCGATGATACTTGCAATAGTTGGGATCATTGACTCCTCTCATTTCTTCCAGCCATTTATATTCTGCTAATTCAATAAGGTGGTTTTCGTGGAGTTGTCCTAACATGTCTTCAGAGTCAAGAAAAGGGCAGATCTTATTTTGTCTCTCCTTCAACATTGGATGACGTCTTTCATCTTCTTCTTGTCGTCTCTGCATTTCCTTTTCTTTCCCCTTCAAGAACTTGAAAGAAGTTAACAAACATTGACTCTTTCGTAGTCCCTTTATGCGTTTTCTCAATAATTCTTAACTAATGGATAAATGAGCATGCAGCGAAAGTTAATTTGATCAATTTTCACTCTAAGATGCTCAATTTAGAGGATTAAACATGCAATTAAAATTAAAAACCAAAGTTTCAAAAACACTTACCCTTGAAGCTCCAAATTCTCCTTCAATTCATGATGAATTTCAGGACCACTTGGTTGTATACCACCACAAGAGTCTTATCTACTATTCTCTAAGCTTAGATTGAATGGTGGGATCCAAATTTGTGGTGAATTTGAGAAGGAATGAAGGTTGAGAAGAAGACGAACAATGAATGGAATTTTGCAAAATTAACCCTTGAATTTCACAAAATTCTTAACCATTTTTATGCCAAAATCATCTCTATTTATTAAAGAATAACGTGCAATCCAATTGCATCAAAATTTGACAACACAAAATGGTTAATTTGTTGGTTAATTGTGAAGAAGACAACCAAGCTCCTAGCTTAGTCAGTGGGAAAATCCAATCTTCAAAAATCAATTTTCAAGAATTTCCAAAAATTGAATTAAAATTGATTTTTAATTTAAAAAAATAATAATAAATAATAATTTAATAATAAATAATAAAATAATATTATTTTTCCCACTTGTCCTGATTTTTCTAAAAATCAATATGAATTCCTATTCATATGATTAATATTTAAATCATATTTAAATATTATAATTAACTCTATTTGTGCGTTTAATTCGTAATTAAACGACGATATATCGTATATATTTGACTTTCATTCCTTAAACCAAGATTTGAACGGTTTAAACTTATTCACCACACTATCTAAGATTTTAGTCCATTTATGAGCTAGTAGAGGGACCTAATGGACCTACAGATCATGAACTCCAATGATCCGAGATTAACCGACCAAACTCTTTAACCTAGTTAACCAACATTCGTTAACTAATGGGATACTCTATTAAAGCCCGTAGCTGCATTCTCCTCACTGTAGATATATTTGTGTCCATTTGATATAACCGTCATCGATAAATGAATCCTTCATAGGTCGTTCATAACTTCAGCTAGGTCAAATACCGCTTTACCTCTAAGTTACATCTTTTCTCCTTAAGTATCACTGTCCCTCTAATGAACAATTGATTTAGGATCTAATCACTAAATCCATTCCCTCTTGTGCCAGTGAGAGGATGGGCCCCTGTTCAAGTCCTAGGAACAATACTTAAGAGAACAACCTCTCTACTATCCCTAAGTTGGGTAGGAGTGAATTCCATCTTGCAAATTCTATGTCCCCAGCTATCTACCATGTCTTATCCCTGAAATAGGAGGAATGTTGAGCAGTGTTGTTGAACTTACTCTCACCTATGCAGATCAAGAGATAATTCTGAATAAACAGGAGTTTATAAATAGCTCAAGATTCAAATCATGTTATCTAGGTCATTCATAAGTGAAATTAATCAGTGTCAATCATAAACGGTGTTAATACGTAACAATGACTATTTCAAGATCAATCTTACACAATCTAATTATGTAGAATACCCTCGCTCACATGTCTCTACATGAATAAATCAGGATCACTTCATTTATGACACCTTACAACATTTGTAACAATCATGAAGCGGATCGTATTCAATAGTGTCTCCAAGAATAGGTACCCAACCTGATCCATGTACTATAGACTTATTTAGGCTACTTACTCGAACTTGTTCTTGTTTATGTCTCCATATAAAGTCCAAGTACTCATGATAATAGCCAAGGGTTCGTAGTTTAATTGGATTTAAAGTTAATAAATAATTAATTCTCTTGAATAACTTCATATGTACTAAAATTCATTTATTTACAAAAACTACGAGTTTTTAGGACATACAGCCCAACATTAACTTCTTTATTTTCCTTCTTGATGTTTGTAGCAAGAAGATATTTGTTCCCTTTATTAGCTGTACTTAAATCCATATCATGAGTCCAAGTTGTCAACTCTTTAAATGTACGAGGCTTTATTCCTTACAGAACGTAGAGAAGTCCCTAATGCATGCCTTGGGTGCACATTTCGATAGCAGACACTTCAGTGAGTCAATCTTTACAGTCGAGCCTTAGAGCTCTCCAACGATTGATATAGTCGAGCTTAAAGCTCTCCAATGTAGGCCTTATTAACTCGAGATCAATGTACCAGTCAAAGGCATCCTTTTTTAGTGTTTGGACGAACTACTTGACTAGCTAGTAGATCTTCTCTAGTGCCAGCATTGTCACAGGTCTCGATGAAATGAGCAATGTGTTGTTTGGGATTACTCTTCCCATTGAATTGTTGAAACTTTGGTGGTTGATATCCATCTGACATCTCAAGATTGTTGATCCTCTTAGTATATGGCCTGGATACAAGAGGGGATTTTGAGTAGATCCACCATATTGCATTCTGATGGAGTTTACAATCATATCTTGAAGTTGATAGATGGAAAGTGAGGCAATCAAAGCTAAATGTTGCGACTGATTTTCGTGCATAATAGTCTTCCCCTTCTCTTTCATGGCAGGAGTTTGACTTGACTCAGTCACATCACGACTACTGATCTGATTCTTTAGAGAAGAAATTTCTTGATCTTTTTCTTTTATCTTTCTTAAAAGCATGTCGATCTTCCTTTCTACTTCAGCCATTCTTTCTTCACTAATGTTTGCATCAGTCATCATGACAGACATCACATCATGATTGGATGTTTCTTTGGTTTGTGGAGAAGGAAGAACAAGCTTGCCAAGTGGCGGTATCCATTTAAGCAGAATTTGTCATGCATCTCATCATCTTGTTTGCGTTGGCATGCATTTGACTCATTGTGTGTTGGACTTCTTTAGAGCGACTGCGTGTAACTAGTTTTGTATAGGAGTTAGTTGAAGCAACCATTTTTTAAGAAACTTCTTTGGATGTCATTACTATTTGGAGAGAAAGAGATGAGAGATACAATTTGTTCACACGAGATTTCGACAAAGGAAATTTAATTAATGAAAATGAACTTGATTTTATTGATTTGTACTATAAGTGTTACAGTCTAATGTATAATCCTTTGATGCTTTCTCTCGAATGTAGACTTTGACTTGAGAGCTGGCGAGTTTGTTCTCAAATTAGGGGAGATCAATCTTCAAGTTGTAGATGGGAAGAGATGATCAATTTATTGAAGAAAAGACGATCAATTCGTTAGAGAAGAAATGCATAATTTGTTGATTTAGTCTTCTAGTTTTTGAATCTTCTGAATTCTGAATTTTGAAATTCTCTTAATTCTCTGACTTCTTTGATTTCTAAATGCTTAAAATGATGGGTGGCCTCCTCTATTTATAGACTTGTAGGGCGCTATATGGGTTTGGGCTTAGTTGACTTTGGGCTCAACCTTTGGGCTTGGACTTAAATTAAAAGTTTTTAATAAATTTTTATTTAATTTTAACCTAATTTATTTTAATAAACCTAGGATGACCTTACTTCAGGTCCAATTGCCATGTGACATAATTTGATTGGACGAGCTGACATTGTCCAATTGATCACTTGTTTAGCAAGTGGTGTCATTTGATTTGTCAACTTTCATTTCTTTAATTTTAATTTAAGGACACATGAAAATTTGTAATTGGTCTCAAATTTATCAATCATGAATTTAAGTTAATAACATGACAATTGGTGACTGGCCAAAATTTCTTGTCAACACTAACACTATTTTACGATGATTCTGAAGAAACTAGTGATTTAGAAGATGATGTTAAAGCCCTTATCAGTAACATCTCATTTGACACCTCGTCATATGAATGATACCTTGTCAACGGAATGTTGTTGATTGAGAATGACAATTTAGGTTAAAAAAACAAAAGAAGTTGCTGATTTTTTCTTCTTCTTTTAAATTTTTGTTAGTTAAGGCAGCTAGGGAGTTTTAGTGGAGTTTTTTTTTTTGAAAAAAAAAAAACCTAAATTCCTTTTTTGTTATTGGGCCACAAACAAGGCATGGGAGAGCAGGTACATTACATACTGACAAGCAACCACAAAATTGAACTTTAAAATAAACTAAAATTAAAGTGTCAAAAGGCCTCAAACACGCGATCAATGATTTCTAAGTGTGCCCCCAGCCACTACTCTACCTAGAAAGTTTGAAAATTTATTGACTTTTTATATATACAGTTTTAATACATACTTTATAGGGCTCTTTTCAAATATAGTAAAAGGAACTAAAATATTTACAAATATAACAAAATTTTACTACTTATCTGTGATAGACCGCGATAGATCGTGATAGACTATTATTTGTGTCACGATTTATCTACGATAGATCGCGATAGATCGTGATAGACTATTATCTGTGTCACGATAGACACATATAGTAGTCTATCGCGGTCTATCACAGATAGACTGTGTATTTTGCTATTAGTTGTAAATACTTTCACGTGTTTTGCCATTTAAGATAATTTTCCTACTTTATATTTATATTACAAAAGAAGGTAAATATGATTTACTTGTCTTAGAAAACTATTTAGTGGAGAACAATATTTCTTCTCGTATAATTGAGTTAGGAGCCACTAATCATATTTATTCTTCTTTTAAGAAATTTACTCTTGGGAGTAATTGGAGGCTATAGAGATGACAATGAAGGACAAGATGGGAGAAGTCGTATCAGTTGTTGCTGTCAGAAGCGTCAAATTATCTTTTGAGAACTGTTATTTGTTGTTCGAAATGTTTATTTGGTTCCTAGTTTTAAGAGGAACCTAATTTCAGTTTCTTGTTTAGTTAAACAATGCTATTAGTTTAATTTTAGTTGTAATAAAGTTGTTGTTTCGAAGAATGGCTTAGATATTTGTTCAACTTCTATTAAAGATAATTTGAATGTGCTAAATTCGTTAGCATCTAAATCGCTTCTTAATATTGAAATGTTTAAAAAAGCAACATCTAGGATACAAACGACAAAAGATTTCTCATAAAAATTATACCTATCTTTGGCATTTAAGGTCGTGTCACGTAAATCTCAATATGATTGAGAGATTTGTAATGAATGATCTTTTAAAAGAGTTAGAAGTGGACACCTTACCAATATGTGAATCATGCTTCGAAGGCAATGATCAAAAGACCTTTTACTAGAAAATGTCATAAAGCCAACGAATGAAACACAAGTCTGAAGGTTTTGATTCAAGATATGATTCAAGATATGAGTATCTTTATCGAATGAAACACAAGTCTGAAGGTCTTGAAAAATTCAAATAGTCCAAGGCTAAAGTTGAGAATCTATTAGGTAAAAGGATTAAAATATTTCGATTTGATCGAGGTGGTGAGTGCATGGATTTGAGATTCCAAGACTATATGATTGAAAATGGAATCACATCTCAACTCTCAGGACCTGGTACACCTCAACACAATGGTGTATTAGAGAGGAGAAATAGAACTTTATTGGACATGGTTCAATTGATGAATGAGGATATGCAGTAAAGAGTGAGGTGTATATTTTAAACAATGTTCCATAAAAAAAAGTGTCTAGGAGACACCATTTGAACTTTGTAGGTGTTGACATTTCAGGATTTAGGGATGTGCAACACATGTGCTAAATGGAAACCCAAAGAAGTTGGAACCCCGTTCAAAAGTATGCCTCTTTGTAGGCTACCCCAAGTAGTTTAGAGTTGGTTACATCTATGATCCAAAATAAAATAAAGTATTTGTGTCAAAAAATGTTACTTTCTTGGAAAAAGACCACATGAGAGATCATAAACCTCATAAGTAAAATTGTGTTGAATGAAATGACTTCCAGTACAACTACTAACACATCAACAAGAGTTGTTGATGACACATCTAAGATTTAGGTACATCATTCCCAAGAATTGGGAATGCCTCGTCGTGGTGGGAGGGTTATAACACAACCCACTCGCTACATGGGTTTAACGGAAGCTCAAGTTGTCATATTGAATGATGACACTAAAGATCCATTAACTTTTAAGCAAGCAATGGATGATGTTGACAAAGATGAATCGGTTAAAGCCATGAACCTTGAAATGGAGTGAATGTACTCCAATCCAATCTGATATCTTGTAGAGCAAAATGATGTGGTAAAACATTTAGGTTGCAAGTGGATCTACAAGAGGAAAAAATGCGTAGATGAGAAGGTTCAAACATTCAAAGCAAGACTTATGGCAAAAGGTTATACCCATAGGGAGAGAGTGAACTATAAGGAAACTTTCTCCTTTGTTGCCATGTTAAAGTCGATTCACATTCTCTTATCCGTTGTCACATATTATGACTATGATTTTGGGTTTTATGCCTTAAACTCATAGCCTGTAAATAAATAAACAAATTTATGATGATTACTAAAATAATTTGTTATTTTATATTATGTCTTCAATTTGCATTACTATTTCCGATAAAGCAAAAAATCCAATGTTATTTGCATGAAACTTAATCAGTATGTAGTTGACATACAGTGGATTATGTTGAAGTAATAACCTGAAAGGTCTATCGTAGATGGATAATGTTAGGTGTCTCATCCTAGTAACACTATAGATACGACCCACTTTGTAAATGTTATAAATGATATAATTGATTCATGTAAAAAATACATGTTTTTAGGCCTTATTTTAGTAGCTTTTTATTGGCTGATAACTTGTTGCGCATAAAGTGGATTAGATGTTATAATTTAAGTACAAAGTTTGCGTCGAGAATTACTCAAGTATGATCATTAATTAGCAAGTTTTCCTATAAAAGCCCAAGTGTAAGCTTCTATAGGTTTTCTGGTGAGTCTAGAGTCAAACACAGGGATTTGTAATAAATTAGGCATTGAGACTAGATACAAAAACTATGCGGTGACTATACATGTATTATGCTCAAGAGTTTTATGTACCTAAAACTATACATAAAGAATAAATAAAATTTCCTACAATTAACAATGTGGAACCATGCGATAATAGTAGAGTTAACGCAGGAGCTAGTTGTTACTTAAGCATATCTAAGTATATTTACATACCTACAAACTTTGAGTTTGAGAATCCATCTCTCGATGTTTTGACGCCACATTAATCTTATCTATAAGACGCATGGTAAGTTTGCGTTGGCAAAAGATCAACTACATCTCTGAACCTCATCTAGTCTTGATAAATGCTAAAGATTAACCATCTACTCTCTCAAGCTAGACAGTCGTGCTTGTTAAATTTGTTTGTCAGACAAAGCGATGCAAGCTAATGATATGCATTAATCAAGATGTAACATATTTAGTATTACTTTAGAAACATTAGCTTCTAACATCTAACTCATTCAACATTCAAGCAACATGGTGTAAAGTATTTAATATGGAAATGAATGGAAGATAATCGTCAATCGAACTTATATTAAGAAAATAAACCATTCTCTCGAATGTCATTAACAAAATATAAGTAAGAATGAGGGAAATGAAGATAAAACAGAAATGGAAGACGTCAAGCCGCCACTGGCAGTGTCTTGCTTCATAGAGGCTTGAGATGGTTGCTATTTGATACATAAATGGCATAGGGTGAAGGTTCTCACTCACTAGGAGATGACTCTAAAAATTATCAGAATCCTTCTCACAGAAGAGCTTGAAATGGAGGTTGGTTATGGTGAGGGAGAATTTGTGCAGAGCTTTCACCTCTTGAACTCGTTTCTCTCTTCATTTGAATGGAGAAGCTTTGGGCTATTTATAGGCGTCGAAAAGGTGAACTCATGATGACCTGACACCTTTGCATTAAATTCCATGCCCTGTTGCACAGACTTTTCACATCGTCGGCCCATTGGTTTTGCCATGATCTGATAACGTGTAATCCTTTTGTATAGTGACATGACAGCTATTGCCCAGACGTCTATATCTACTTTATCTTCTCAACACATGATCTTGACGCATGGGTTTTCACTTCTTTTATTCTCGCAGCAGCTCCCTCTCTAGTACTTGGGTTATTTGTGCTTCTTTTCTACTTAATCCTGCATTAAGAACAGGAAAGCTCATATATTTTCAGGTATATTCTTTTGTAAATGGTGCCAACGCATGATAATACATTTTACATAATTCAACTGCCAAAATCATGCGCTAAGCTCTAAAGTTACTCTAATTAATTCAAATAGTGACTATAATAACTTGTATTTCTACAAGTTATCACTTTTTCTTGGAAAAATGGTCTTATATGAATACTAATAACAATATCCAAAACTTCGTTCGAGAGAGAAAACAACTTAATCATTAATCTAAGTAAATTTTATAGGAATATTCATTAATATCAATATTTTATTGATATATTTGTAAAATTGAAACCTTGATATCGATATGACATCATCTAACGACCTGATCTTTTGAACTAATAGGACGCTACGCTATGCATGACCATTTTATAAATACGTTGGAACTTAAGAGACTCAGCATTACATGCTTTAATTAAACTCTGCCAAATTTGTAAAACAACTTAAATTCTGATATCTCATTAAATCAAACATAGAGAAATCAAAATGCTTTAGCGGGGTACTCCTTAAACAGTTAGGCAAAACCTCAAATAGAATAAAATCGAACACGAAAGTACAAAAACAAATAAACAAATGGTCAAATGAATAAATAAATGCTGCTACTCTACATGTTCAATACACTATAGCCTGGCTAAGATGCGGTCACGGATTCCCTCAGTCATATGCCTGGCCACCCCATCCTTTACCTGTAGGAAAAAAAAACATAGGAAAGGGTGAGTAGTCATACTCAGTAAGAGACCAACTACTGGCCCTAGTTGTTATCTTTTTGTCGTGTGCGCCCGTGTACCCGGCATAGGCATAAGCATAGGAAGCAGCCCGAGGGTACGCATTGATCACATTTGTAAACATAAGCATAGGTGGTGATCCCGAGGGACATCTGTCGTAGGCATAGTATGTTTAGGGGTACAGGGCACGACAAATAGTATAACCTGCAGTAACATGTCATGACATAACTAGTTCGTCGCAGAAAATCACAATATCACAGGCACATAAGCATAACCACATCGCATTCAAGTTACATGACTTGGCATAACCGAAACAGTTTAGGCAACAATCAACCAGGGCAATAGTCATACAACGACACAATAATAATCAGTGACATAACTGGGCATTAGGCGTCACTAGACCCTATAGTGAGTCCCTTACCTGCGAGAGCGAGACTGCGAGACAATGAGACAGCGAGACTGACTGTGCGAATCCGCGACTTCCCTACATTGTGACAATGTGATATGAGGGCTATGACGATGTGGCACGATGAGGCTGCGACAATGCGGGAGGATGGGGATGTGACAGTGGTGGAGGATGGCAGGCTCACGGAGAGGGAGAGAGGGAGAGATTTGACTTTTCCTTCATCCCCCTTTTTTTGTTTTACCTAGCACGCAACCCAAGATCATTAAATAACCCACCAATAAAATCTTTCCTAAAACTAATTCCCTTTTCCTTTTAATGACCAAATAAACCCAATCTCCCTTAATGCTTCCCTCCACCTATTTATTTATTTATTATTGTTGTTATTATTATATATATTTATTTATTTATTTATTATTATTATTATTATATTTTTTTTCATCTTTCTAATTCCTCCAAATACCTTATTGAAAGAACGGTGTGCAATAAAGAGGAAAGAAGGATATAATTACCTGAAATTTCGGGGCCGTTACACATCAATATCTTAATCTTTGGTGCTCTGGAAAGAATAGAAAATAAGTAACTAAGGGCATAAAGGTAAAATTACTTGAAAGTAAAATGATATAAGAACTTCAAAATTTTCTGATAATCTCGGTATCAATCTGGAGCGAAAAAGCATCGGGCCGAGCCAAAAAAAGCAATTGAGCCTAAAAGTGTGCTATTTGAGAAAGATGTTAAACTTTTAGGTTAGTTTTGTCAATTTTCCTTAATTTTGTTCCTCGCACCCGAAATAAATAAAAGTTACAAACCACGAGAGAAGCCACAGAGCGTGATTGATTGACGGTGAGACGAAGAGGATTAGAGAGAGTCCTTATTCTTCAACCAAATAAGCCCAGGTTAACCTGCCCAAAAACCCATCAATAATCAGATGAACTTAGACTGGTTTACTTGTTGCTGGCAGCGTTTTTAGGGAGAATAGTGTGAGAATGTTTGAAGGACTCGTTGGACAATTGCTTGTGGGTTATTTGGGCCGATATGTTAAGGATATTCAGAAGGAGAAGCTGAAGATTACACTCTGGAACGGTTCGTTCTTCTGATTATACTCTATAAACAATTTTAGCTTTGTTTGCATTATCTTTTATTTGTAGAACTAGTTAAGTAGCTTCGGTGGGTGGAGTTGCCATCGTCTCTAACTGATGCTAATACTTCCTTGTGCTCTCATATAATGATAATCGAACTGTGCGATTCATGGCTATATGGACTACGCTCATTGGATAAATGGGTCGCGGCATTTCTATACATCGAACTAAGCCAAAGCATAGCCTGCCATGCCGAAAGCTACCATCTCCCATATCTCCGCTCACTCATCTTAGGATTGAGAAATGAAGTCCTGTCTGAAATATTTATTCATCAGGATTCGTCCTGCCTATCAAACAGCGGAAATTCTACATTCCTCTTCGTCAATTGAGCTTCCTTCACTTCTAGTTTATTTACATCACTCTTCCTCTGTAACTATAGGACCCCCTCTACGCACTTTCTTATGAGTAAGTGGCTCTGGAACTGTCTGTCTGGTCAGAACCCCCCTGTTTCATTAGAAAGTCCAAGTTTCTGTTGCCCAATGCGCAAAGCTTCTCTTTGGACTTGACTTCCTTTCCAAGTTTCTCTCCTACATTTTTTAGTAAGAAACTGAACTTTCATCGAAAATGAAACAACAAGGGCGTACAAAAAAAAGCTCCAAAAAACAAGATTCCAATACTGACAACATTAAGGACTTCGATCCAAAAGAACAAGATCAATGTCATAATTACAAAATGGTCTAGTGACAATGCCCAAACAGAAGTTTTAAACCAACTCCCAGACCTCTCTAGATTTCTCCACTTCTCTAAAAATCTGACTATTTTACCCTAGACAAATACCACACAGAATAGCATGAAGCCACAACACTTTTTCCTTCTCCCTAATGGAAGGGTGCAAAATCACCTCCTCTAATAAAGACCGGCCATCTCTATTATGAGCTCCACGAACCCTAAAAGACCTTTGGTCCTTCGCCAATGATCTTTGAGGTAGTTCACAAATTGGCACTCCTGCAACAAATGATTTAAATCCTCTTGATGCCTCCTACGAAGAATGCACCATTGCGAGAGAAAAGCCCCTCAATAACAAAAGAGGATGTCTTTGAACACGATCCAAAGTGTTGACTCTCCCCACTAAAACATGCTACGCAAAAACCTTAACCTTGTTTTGAGCTTACCTTCCATAAATTTGGTTTTTTTTGAAAAGAAACCAAACTTTTCATTGATATAATGAAAAGAGACTAATGCTTAGAGTACCTTACCTTCCATAGAGATAAGATGACGAAAGTATTAGGAGCAACCGACTGAGAAGGGGCAACCGACTGAGCAGGGGAGTAGATAAAAGGTGAAAATAGGAATGACAGGAGAATTCAAGCAAGATTTGACGAAGTTCAAATGATTGTCCATTTTCTTTCCTAGTTCCCTTTATACATCACCAAGGTCGAGCTATGATGTCATTGATGGATCTAGGAATAAAAATTTTCGCTCAAATATACAGGCATGGAGTTTTGTACAGTGCACATACTTTCAAGAAGTTTTACTTCTCCAGAAGCTAGATTTCCTACCTCTTTCCAACAAGACACCTTGTCTTTCTATAGAATAATATCCCACTCGAGCAAATTCTCCCGTCTGTACATGCATATTAACATCATTAACAAAATTTACATGATTAAGGCACACCCTTCTAACATCCCCACTCCATGATAATTCCTTTTTTTCATTAGAAAAAAAAAGGAATCCCGACACCATTACTCATTTCTCCTCCCTTTTTGTTAGAGCCATGCACCTCTCTATGTGCATAAGTGAAACTGAAAACCTCAGCAAACTCTCTATTGTTTGAATATTTTATGGTTTCAAGGGCAAAAGAAAAAAAAAGAAGGAAAAAAAAAAAAGAAAAAGAAAAAAGTATATCGTTTGAAATTTTCTCAACCTAAAGTCTACATCGCACATTTACTCTTGAAAGAATCTTGTGTCTCTTGGAAAGTAGTAAGCTCCATGAAACAACTATAGAGCGAAGAGATAGAGACAAATGAGTAGAGAGTGTAGAAGAGGAGGTCTTTCGTAATGTTAATTCTCCATAAAAGCTACATTCCTCATCATTTGTCACTCAATCTTCATTTACAATACCAGGCTAAAAAATCTCCTTCGTTCAAGGTAAATTCAATCAAGTTGTTGAGAAGCCTTGCAAGTGTTGTTTATTGGACTCTGATGATGATTCAATGGTTAGTGTAAGTAGTGAGGAAATGGATCACCCTCTTTTGGATTCGGTTGTTGAAGAACCATTTTTTGAGGATCAATTTGGGGAAGCTTGTATTGCATTATTTCAGCATCAGAAGGGTAATAACTCAACACCTGTGAGTGAAACTTATTTATCTCCTTATCAAATTCCCTCTAAGTTCACATCACTTGGACGACTTGTGGATTTCATTTACTAGAAATTTCTTCCCGTTCTTTAGTAGACCAAACAGTGCAATTCTCTCAATTTGAGTTTTAATGAGACTATTTCTTGGAGTGTGTTGGGATTTGGTTGTAAGCACTATTTCATGATGGTCTTGAATTTGCGATTTTTTGAAGAACAGAAGTTTGACTTTATTCTATAAATGGGGGTGGAGATTCAAGCAAGAACTAGTTGCTATTTGTTGCAAAGTAGTATGAAGTATTATTGGTGTTAGCACTCATTGTTAGCATACATCATAGAATTTGAGTTGAGCTTAAAAAGTCCTTGGATTAGCAGCTACAAAATTTGGTTGAAGTTTGATTCTTTTACCGCTTACATGTTGGAAATGGGAGATGCTTTCTCTCTTGGCTTGATGCTTGGTGTAAGGAGCTTCATTGGGTTATGCTCGGCTATCTTGTATTGCTTCACTCTTTTATGGTTTGGTTTTTGTATCTGTTTGTATTTGCTTTAATTTTCTGGGCAAGTCCAGTGTTGTTCTATATTTGGATGTATTTGCTTTATCTTGCTTTTTATGTTTCATTGTATTTCGTGCATTAGCCCCTTCTCATTTCATCAATGAAAAGTTCTATTTTTGTTTAAAAAAAAAGAAAGAAAAAAGGAAGGCCTCCTAACTTCTTTGATATATCCATTGTGTTATATCAAAGAGATATCTTGTTGATGGCCGAATTTATAATTTATATTTTTGTACGGAAAGTAGATGTAGAAGTTTTGATAAAGATGGAGTTTGCAGGTGTGTTCGTACTGTTCTAATAGATTTTATGATTTTAATTATGTGAGAGGATGTTTCATTGTGACTCTCTTATATCAATAATAAAAAGCTTTTGCTTCTTCCTTCCTTCCTTCTTTCATTTAGGTTTAGTTTTGTGTTTCTTCTAGATATTGTATCTTGCATTTCTAGCTTTTGTCTCGTTTTCATTATTCAATGAGGAGACTCGTTTTCTTTCTAAAAAAGAAAGTGCAACAATGGCTAACAGTTGAATTGACATTTGTTTCAATTGAAGCATTGCAATTTATTTGGGTTCTAGTTAGGCATATTTGTTGTTTTTCATTGTATTCAAGCCTGTTGTTACTTTGTGATTTACTCTTGTCTGTATTGCTCGTTCGGATTTTGGTTGTTGTTCTTGGATATGATGAGGGTGCTATGGGGTGTCAACTTAGTTGAGATTCTTGGGTGCATCTTTTGATCGTTGGGGAAATTACTTTATTTGTATCCCTCTCTTGTAATTTGAGCATTAGTCTCACTTCATTATTTCAATGAAGAGGCTTGTTTCTATTTCAAAAGAAAAGAAAAATGGTTAGGCATATTTGTTTGTTTTGGGAATTTTTTTCGCAATTGAACTTTTATGCAACATTTATTACTTTTCCTCTTAAAAATGAAATTTCCTTGATATGAAAAATAGCTCAAAATGGTGCACATTCTATGTTATTGCTATCATTTTAAATTTTCTATATCAATCAATTCTAAGAGCCACACTTGCTACTTATGCAGAGGAAATATTATTGGAGAATGTTGAGCTCATTCTAGAGGCCTTTGATTATCTTCAATTGCCATTTGCCCTAAAGCAAGGTATTTTTAAGTTCATAGGCAAAATGGAAAAGCAGAACATGTTCGGTATTGATACATAACATGTTTTGCTTTTCCATACACATATTAGGAATGTACAAGCATTGCTTAATGGATTGTTTTCTACATCTTGTTATTATCTTTTTTATTCATCTCCAATCAATTGGCTCAACTTAACATTGAGATATTGCAACTTTTTTTTCCCTCTTGTGCATTTGCTTTTGATTGACCAACATTTTTTTGTCAGGATACTTAAGGTTTGAACCTAGACCCTGAAACTCCATTTCACTTGCCCTATGACCGCTAGGCCAACCTCTAATAAGTTTGAAATTTGTATTCAAAATACATATTTCTCCCTTAGAATCACAGGACCATATTTCCTACTCTTGTGATTGTGCATCAATCTTTTGGTGGACTTATTTCCCTCTCATAGCTAGTCCACAGTTTCTCTCTCACTCTATTGGGTCATCCTTTTAAAATTGAGAAAATGATGTTATGACTTCATCTTGTGAGGCCATCCTTTTGGCTTATTCGGTAAGAAATAGATAATAGTTTTTTTTTTTTTGAAAGGAAAGAAATCTCTTTCATTGATGTAAATAAATAGATAAGAGATTTAGAGATGAGTTGCTCATCTCTTGGGGCTAAATGGAAGCTTTTAATCTCTCTCAAGAAGGAAGTCTTCTTAGCTTCGTTTTCCATCAATATGGGATTATGGGGATATTGGTTTTTTGGGTTTCATCAGATCTTTGCTTTGTTGGCAAATTCGGGTTGGAGATTGTATTCCTCAATGTGTCCTCTGTGTTAGTTGATGATTGAGGTTTATCTTCTTATTTTCTTTGGAAGTTGTTATCAGTTGAATAAGGTGGAAGCTAGTTTCTTCTTTGGTTTTGGAGCATCATCAGTCTCTTTTAGTTGGCCTTCATCAAGCTTTAGGTTCAATCTATGTGGGCTGTTGCGGTGGAAGCTTCTTTTCTAATCGTTTTGGTTTTGCTCGAGCTAAAGTCTTATTGCGTTGTTCTCTTTCTAAGCTTTGGCTGATTATTCATCATGAGATCTTTGTTCAATTGGGTTGTTGTTTAATTATTCTTTAGAGCTTTAGTCCATTAGTTGTAATTTAGTTCTAGCCTTGTCTCAATAAATGGCTAAGAGGTCATGGGTTCAATCCATGGTGGTCACCTACATAAGATTTAATATCTTACAAGTTTCTTTGACACCTGAACGTTGACACCCAAGTGATGACCCGACTACAAGGTTCCTCCAAAATATCTACATCGATCTTTGACTTGCTAGGAATACCAGGACAAGCAAGCTTTCTAGTATAAAAGAGAGAGTGGGGCTAAAAAATCCGGGAGTTCAAAGAAGGACTGGTGCCACATTCTCAAAAGAATGGTTTGAAACAACCATGTTTCCTTCCTCAAATCCACCACTATCTGTGCACAAAGACAAGTCTGGTGCTGCATTTCCTTCCATCCCATGCTTGTTCACTTGTGACAACCTAGAACTCTGTGCTAATAGGTTGACCTCTTTAAATTTTTCCACAATCCTAGAAGATTTGAAGGGATCCCTTGAGCTTGACAGAAAAATCTAAATTATTTCATAAAAGTCTGCTTCAGGGTTCTGAACTATAGGGTTGATACCTTCATCTTCCATAACCTGCTTCAAACGAAAAATATGAATTGGATTGTGATAGTCACTCACGAATAAAGTGCTGTAAACTATATTTGGAGGAGCGAAAACTTCAATGTCACCAAAATGAAGTAAAATATTTCCTTTGATTTTATTCTTAATTTCAATTGTTTTTTTTTTGAAAAGGAAACGAGTCTCTTCATTGAATTAATGAAATGAGACAAATGCTCAAGTTACAAGATCTATAGATCAGTGAGTGCACCCGAACATCTCAACTAGGTTGACACTCCCTTAGCACTCTCATCATATCCAAACAAAAGCAAAATATCCAAAGCCTAAAAACAACCGAAACATAACAATAGTAATACACCTCGAAGACAGTAGGGCAAAAGCAGCTGGAAGCAAAAAGAACAATAATACAAGAACAACTACCCACAAACAAGGGGGCAAATTCGAGAAGAAATTACAATAAAAAAACCACTACCAATACTGTTGAAGTACAAACCCATCAGGAACACAATGAAAGCTTAGAGACAATGGCTTCTAATCATAGACAAGGCTGAGAACAAAGCCTCATTGAAGAACAAAAACTAAGGCTTAGAGTGTATGAAGCCCAATTAAGACTTATATCCTGAATCGTCAAAGGGTTTGGATAGAACACTCCATGAGGAAGCATTAAGTCTTGTTGTTTTGAATCGATCCAACCAAGGAGCTGCTTTATCATTGAAGCCCTTTTGATTTCTTTCAAACCATCATTCTGTTAACAGGACTTTAACTGCGTTGCTCCAAAGCAATCGAGGGCCCGATTTCAACATTGGACCAACCAAAATCTGCAAAATATTATCCCTAAAGTTGCTGTTAAAAACCCAGCTTAAATCGAAAAGGTTGAATAAGCTTTGCCAACATTTACCGACGTAAATACAATCGAAAAACAAGTGTGGCAACTCTTCATAAGCTGACATACAAAGGGAGCAAATTGTGATTTGGTATTTTCCTTTGCATAATAGATGCACAATTCAGAAGGTCAAACATCATTATCCAAACTGGAATGTTTACCCGGCGAGGGCTTTTAGTCTTCCAAAGGGCTCTCTCAATTAGATTTTTTAGGGGGAAAGAATATGATAAATGATCCGAAAGAGATTTTACCGGAAAAAAACCCCATTAGCTTCTAGCGACCATATTCGGCTATCTGGGCTGCCCCCAATTCTAAATTCTGGTAATAACCCAAGTAGGCTTCAACAATGGTTCAACCGATATCTTTCGAGCTCGATAACTCTAAAGGTCAACATCAAATGTGTCTCTTTGTTTCTTATATTAAGGCCAAATCTGGATTTAGTCTCTTTATACTTCTTCTCAGTGCCAATCTTTTGGAGTTATCTCCTAAACCTCTTGTATTCCATGAAAGAATCTTCATTTAGGACAAGATGAGAATGAAGCTACACTGGTCTTCAACCAAGGATCAAATCTCAATCTTCAACTAATGAAATTAGATATTGGGGAATTTCTTTCTGATCAATAGGTTGGATGGATGAAGCACCCACCTTGCTGAATAATTGGCCATCCTCAGATAGAAATAAGTGCTTCAAATCATTGCCATAACCATCATAGTTCTCTTCCCCTTGAATCTCCTCTATTTCTGATTTCTCTAAATCTTCACTGCTAGCACTTGTTATTGATTTACCATCAAAATCATATTCATTGTTCTGAGCAGAATGTTGTTGGATGCTCGAGGTACCACACAAATGGCACGTTTGAGCCAGAAATTTTGAATTCGGATTGAATAAAAGAACAAGCATTAGGAGCTTTGACTGACCTGTCTGACAAAACACCAGGGATTTGGACTCTGACACAACATTCTTCAAGTATATCTGAATTTACAATTGCTGACCAAGAGTTAAGAAAGGAAGTCTTCCTTTGGGTGAAATGCTTTAGAAAAGGTTTAAACAGGCCAGACCTTTTTGAGTTCGATGCTCGATTAGAGGAGGGATTTTTAAATTTTTTGGAACAGGGGATCAATGGAGCAGGGACCAACGGCTTCTTTGTTCCTTCGTCGTTTGATATTCCAGGGGAGGAACAACTGGTTGGGAGTGTTTTCTGCTTTGTCATTAATGGAGAAGTTGGAGTGTTTTCCTTTGGGCTGCGAGCGGACGTATTATCATTGTTGTTGGAATCAGAGCCGACCAAGTAAGTAAATGAAGGTGATCGTAGGGCTTCTTTGGGTGGCTTGTTGAGCGGTAGAATTTAAAAAGCTGACTCGTTTAGCAAGGATTCGAAACGCCCCCTTTTAGGTGGCTCGGACTTCAAACGACCAATTGATCTTCTTTTCGGCATCAAATGCTCATTCCCCTTAACTTCAATTGTATTCCTTGTCTCGTGAGGAGAACCTAGGATCGAAAATAGAGGACTACTTCCGGCGAGCTTCCAATTTGGTTTGAATCATGAACAAATTCTTCTTTTCAGTGAGGCTTAATCTGAGAGGGTAGAAGAAATTTGAACATAGGATTTAATGGATTAAACTCCACTTCCTCATCCATTATTACTTGATTGGATTGGACAATATCAATTGGGTTGGTAAAATCATGAATGAATAGATCGCTGCTTACCTTACTTGGTGGCTCAGTTGATGAAATATCCTCAAAATCCAAGAAAATATTACCCCTCTTTTCATCTGAAATCTCTACCCTTGCTGGTATGAATCCACATAAATTTTCCTTAACTTTGAATTTTGGCTTCTGAGATTCTAAGAAGATTTAATGTCTCAGTAGCAATACTTTCTAAACCACCAAAATATGCTCCAATTGCTTTAAAGGTTTGTTTGTTCTAGTAATCTAAGGGGAGATTCTTAATTGAAATCCAACCACCATAACCTTTAGAATACAGTGTCCTGCTATATGTTAACTTATCCCACTTTTTAAACTTTAGGTGAAAGGATCTGATTTCTTGCCATTTACCAAGATTTCTGATTAGTTCCTCGAATGATCCTTGATCCAATTTAATCAATGCATTTTCTGCAAACATTGGGTTGATTATGATGTTCGTTTCAAAATGAATTTTCATAGTCTCTGTGATTTCTAACCAACCGTTAAACTCAAAGAGGCGAGACAACCCATAAGTTGTTGAAATCTTCCTTGAAGACATTTGAATTCTTTATGACCCATTGTTGACTTAAGCTCTGTTTCACGGGTGCAAGAACAGAGGACTCAAAGCTCTATTTATCGGGTGCCAAAACAGAGGACTCAAAGCTCTATTTATTGGGTTAAAAAACAGAGGACATAATGCTCTGTTTACCGGATTAAAAAACGAAGGTCTTTAAGTCACTTACCTTTCTCTTGTATTTATTCATCTGAGAATTTACTGAAGTGTGGGTAACGAGTCTTGTCTTTGCTATTTCCAAATTACTTCCTTTCTTGTAAGAAGGCACATTGATTGGTTCCAATGGTGCTTCATGTATTTTCGGGTAGACCTTTAACATTTCCACAAATATGTACCAATTGTTCATTGAATGACCAGATGACACGTGAATAAAAAAACGGCCACCAAATGAAAGCAAGGCTACACAACGCATAATCCAGCATGAGGATTTTTGATGACTAGAGGAGTAGTTTGGAGGGATGTAGACGGGGAAGGTTAGCGAATAGCTGGAGACTTGTCGACGAAGGAAGAGGCGACGAAGGAAGAGGCAGGAAAAGAGGAATGGGTTAGGGGCAAGGTGTGTTCCATTACCTTTCTTTTTGTCTTGAATTAAGGTAGTAGATTCTTAATTTCAATTGTTGCGGCCATAAAACACAAAGATTACATTGGACTTGAATTGGGGCCACCGAACAATTGATCATATTGAGAGTGTCAGTTGTATGCTAAAAAGACCTTCAAAGTATGTCCCAATAGCCCGAAAGGTCTTATGACACCATTAGTCTAAGGGTAGATTTTTAATTGAAATCCAACCCTCATATCCCTTATAAATCTCAGAAGACTATGGATCTCGCTATTCATTTCGCAAAAAGCAAATGAAAATTCTCAAAAGCCGTCCATTTTCCAGGAGAGTCAATAAAATTGGCTAAGTTGCCATTGGCAACTTTAATCAAAGCTTTTGTCATCGAAGAACAAATTGATCAACACTTTGGTTTTGAAGTGATCTTCCAAAATCATTGCGATTGTCGTCCCATCATTATTTGCAAAAAGTCTTGAAATTACCCATAGTTCAACAAACTCAAGCTGAAGCACATCACAATATTTTTTAACCCAATAAGAAGTTTGGGCTTCCCTTGAGTTAGAAATAATTTTCCACGACCTGGGGAGTGATCACTTTTCCTTAACACCTTTGAATAACTCTTGCCTGCTCCATTCAAACCAAAATCCTTCAATTGATAAGCCGGATCAACCACAACTGATTCAATATCTTATTTCATCCAAATTAGAAAGAAAGTCTCTAACCATTTCCCAAAAGACTAACCATCCTTTTTTTTACCAAAACCAGCTGGAACACGAATATTCAATCTACCTCCAGTGCTAGGCCACGTTGCACATTTGAGGAACGTCTGGAAAAAGATTTAAACTTGGATAACCGAATGACTCCTAAATTTCCTCGACTTTTTTCCCCTTGAAAGAATGATGGTTCTGGAAGATGCAAAAGCTCAACCAATTGGCTTCAAACCAATGTAAAGGGAAGGAAAAAGGAAGATCTTCGGTTTAGAATTCAAGTCTTCCACAAAATACCCATTCTCCTCAAACCAAATATGAAAATATGTATTTTGAATGCAACAACTTCTGGCTTCCATCATAGTTGAAGAAAACTTTGAAAAACTAACTGAAAATAGCAAAACAATGAAAGTAATCATAGGAATCCAGAAGGACAAGACTGATTAGCAATGGTTGGAGAAATCTAAAACGTAATGTAGTTGTTGTGAGACGAATGAAGTATGGGGCTAGGGTGGCTAAGGTTTTAGATGTAAAAATCGGGGAATGAGATAGAAGTTTCAGCAAGGGAGGGAGACAAATGAGGTTATGAAGAGAGAGAAAGGACGGTCGGCGATGTTCGACGGTGATTGGAGGTGGTTTGAGAAGTCGAAGACGGATGGCTAGGGGTGGCGACTAGGGTTTCGGGAATTCATAATTCAGTAGTAGCATATACCCATAATCATCGGTCTCTTTTCATTTTTTTGCTTTTCTTGTTTCTTTTGAAATGGAAACTAGCCTCTTCATTGAATTAATGAAATGAGACTACTGCTCAAAGTACAATACTTAGATACAAAAGAGGGAAATAAAAAATTAGAAACCAAGGATAAGGAGGTGCATCGGGCACCTTAATGAGGTTGACACTCCTATACACCTTTGTCATATCCTAATAAAAAACCATCATGGGTTGACCTTGTGGTAAAAAAGGAGACATAGTCTCAATAAATAGCTAATAGGCCATGAGTTCAATCCATGGTGGCCACCTACCTACGATTTAATATCCTACGAGGATTTTTTTTTTTGGCTTGTATAAAAACCAATGATGCCATCTACATTGCTACACTTTTCTTCAAAGACCATCTTAATGGCATAATACTGAAAAACCCGATAATATTTTTAATTTCAAAAGAATGAACTCTCTTCTCTCCCCTCTCCGCTTCACCCTTCTCCGACGAACCTCTACCCTTCTCCGGTGACTCTCAGACAATCCTCCCTCTCCGTTGTTATTGCTCCCAGTTTTTGGTGACCATCTCAACTACTCAACTTCGTCGTTTCCATTCGTAATTGAGGATGACACAAGCCGTGGAAGTAGAAAGTTGCAAAGTGGATGGGTTGTCGTTCTGCATTTGGTAGGAAGCCGATCAATTTTGGGTGGAAAACAGAAGCGAGCAAAATCCTCTCATTACCGAGGTCCCACCTCTGTTGTTCATAGAAAGCATATCAAACTTAACTAGAGGGTCAAGTGATCGATTTTTCATGAAAAGGGGTTGAGACGAATCAGGTGGGACAAGACTTTCTAAATTCAAAGATAAAAGTGGTTTGACCATGAGATGTGAAACTTGGCCATCGATTGAGGGTTGATTCATTTTACATGTTCCGATGGGAAATTCACAACGAGGATGGCATACCTTCTTGGGTATGTTAAAAAGCTTTGTTAAGAAATGTGAAATCTTTGATCATTAGAAGATTCTATACTTAGAAATGTCCGCGGACCAGACTATCAAGCATCCTCAAGTTGCGCTGAAGTATAATGTTTCCAATGTAAGTTACGCAGACGTCGTCAAAAATAAGAGAGCCTCGACAGACTTTGTTTTGTCCAAGGATAAATAGAGTGAGCCACAAAAAGGCTCTGTTTTGCAAGCCGAAAGACAGAGCATGGGAGCGTATTGGATTAAGAAGAATCAAGAGGTCTTTAAAGAAGATTTCAACAACTTATGGTTATGGGTGATATCAAAATTGTTTGTGTTTAATGAATGGAACGTAGTCAGAGATCTCTTAGAAGATTTATTCAATGCAAAATTTATAATTAACCCTCCATTCTCAGACAAAGCATTGATTAAATGCGACAAGGGACAACTAGAAGACTGGATTGAAGCTCTCGAAAAATGGCAAGATTTTGGCCAGTTCCATCTATTATTTGAAAAAATGGAATACTTTTCGGCATAGGCCGGAGTTCATAAAAGGTTTTGGCAGTTGGCACTTAATCAAGAATCTCCCCTTAGAATGCAGGAGTAGGAGTACTTTCGAAGCCACAGGAACCCACTTCGGAGGATTGAAACCATTGCAAATGACACACTTAACTTTCTAAATTGTTCGGAAGCAAAAATCCGAGTTAAAAAGAATAATTGTGAGTTCATGCAAGCAAAAATAGAAATTGTAGATGAGAAAAGGGGCAACATATTTTGATTTGAGACTGCTAAACTAAATGCATCCTCATGGTGTTCTCTTTCCAAGACCTTTGAAGACTTCTCCATCCAAGACATTTGCATCAACTGGAAGGCCTTTCTTACCCCCTCCATTAGTATTTTTTGTAATATGGGGATCTTTCTTTTGTATTAGTGTTTTTGCTAGTCCATAGTCTTCGTGTATTAGTTCTGACTATTTTATTTTGCCAGAAGAAAACTTTTGTTCTCTTGTATTGGAGATGATGAGAGTGCTAAGGGGGTGTCAACCTAGTTGAGATGTCTGGGCGCACTCGCTGATCCGTTAGATTAATTTTTGTATCTTTTTCCCTTGTATGTTTCATTTCATTATCTTAATGAAGAGGTTCATTTCCATTTTTTTTTAAAAAGGGACAACATATTCTTAAATTTTGGGGATATTGAATGTATTGAAAAGTTTAATACAAAAAAAGGAGCAATTTATTCATCAACATTCACAAATCCGATAGACCTGCATCGTCTCAATCAAGTGGCTCAAGATGAAGGATTAGAAGTTGAAGTTTCAGGCCATGAGTGGGAATTCTCAATTAGAACAGGCCGAGTTTTTCAAGAAACCATTTGAGGCCATTAACAAATGTTACTGTAAAGAAAAAGATGCTTCGCTAGGGAAGAAAACTGAATCACCAAAAGTCCGTCGGCCACATGGTCTCAAATTGGATCAATGTAAACATGGGAAGGATTCAACCAATGAGCAATTAATGATGGAATTAAGCACAACTGGAAAGTCAGACCCCCAAGAGTTGCTTTGGATTCCCGCCAAAAGACTTAAAATTTAAAGATGGATTATTTGAAAAGCCGCTTTAGGAATGGAAAGAGTCCGTTGGCACAGCTAACCAGCGAGAGTCTACTATTTAGACGATTCATAATCCAAAGGAAACAGAGTGCTTTGTATTTAATGATGGCGATTCAATAAACTTTTCAGCACTCGAGACATTGACAGAAGATCATCCCCAAAGAGTTGAAGTTACAAATGAAATTAACATCAGAAAAGGCAGTGCACTTAATGCTGCTCGAGGTTCGAACTCTAAAGGAAGAAGGAAACTACTCAGACCTTACCCAAATCACTTTATTCGAAAGAAGACTTCTTTTATCAACTCTTGAATAGTCATTGCAAATTTAGACATTTTTGAAGAATGTTGCATCAGAATCCAATACCCAGGCACCTCACAAATCAGGTCAGATGATTCTAAACCAAAAAGTTGTTCCTTTACTCTTTCGAAATTTAAAATTCGTGGCTCAAGTGTGACTTTTGTTCGAGATATTCCATGTTCTGAGGACCAAGTTGATCACCATAATATTCAAGATGAAGACGGGGATTCAATAATCAGTGCAAGTAGCAAAGATTTGGAACTTTTAGATTCAGAGGAGGAATTATTAGGGGAGGAATTCTTAACAGAAATCGGTAGTGAGCTGAAGAAGTTATTCAGATCAGAGGAAGGTAAAGTACTTGGCAATGTGGAAACCTCAGCCTTTAAACCAATTGATAAGGACATTCCCCAAAATCTGTTATCAATAATAGAAGATTGTGAATTGATTCTCAGGTGATAACCGTCATTCCGCCTTGTCCCAATGAAGATTTTGTCATGGAATACTAGAGGTTGGGAGAAAAATCCAAAAGATTGGTAGTCAAGAGAAGCTTAAAAAGACTAAATCTGGACCTAGTCTTAATCCAAGAAACAAGAAGGAAGATATTGATATGATTTTTATCAACGAACTGTGGAGCTCCAAAGATATTGGATGGTCGTTTGTTGATGCAATTGGAAGATCTGGTGGAATACTAACCATATTCCACCATGTGGGATGAAAGTAAGATATCTGAAGTGCTAAAGGGAGGATACTCTTTATTGGTTAAGTGCCAGACCATCACTAAGAAGAGCGGCTAGATAACTAACATTTATGGGCCTAATGATTATAGAGAGAGACAACATCTTTGGTTAGAACTTTATTCTTTGGCAACTTACTGTGAGGAACCTTGGTGCATTGGAGGGGACTTTAATATTATTAGTTGGATCTAAGAACGTTTGCCTCAAGGATGAGTGACAAAAGGAATGAGAAAGTTCAACAAATTCATAGCTACGACATAATTGATGGAAATCCCACTTAGCAATGGTAAATTCACTTGGTCTCGAGAAGATGTTATCTCTCGGTCCCTGTTAGAAAGTTTTCTAATATCTAGTAGTTGGGATGATATTTTTGCTAATTCAAGAGTCACAAGGCAAGTGCGTAACTCTCCGACCATTTCCCTATCTTGATAGAAGTTGGTTCTTTTGAATGGGGACCACCTCCATTCAGATTTTGCAACAGTTGGTTAGAAGTAAAAGATTGTTGTCGTGTCATTGAAAAGACTCTAGACTTGGAAAATCAGCAAGACTGGGCTGGTTTTGTTCTTTCGGCCGAACTCAGAAGAGTAAAGGAAGCATTGAAGGCTTAGAATATGAACTTTGGAAGGGCTAAGAAAAGATTAGAAGAAGCCTTGTTAAAAGAAATTGAAACCTGAGAATTGAAAGCAGAAAATTCAGAAGCAGATGAAATAGAAGACAGAGAAGAACGAGAGCTTTGCTTGACTTTGAAGGCGGATTTAATATCACTCTACCACATTGATGAAAGGAATTTAATGCAGAAAAGCAAGTTGAATTGGTTACTTTTGGGTGACGAAAACTCAAAATTTTTCCACTGTTTTCTATCAACAAAGAAAAGACGAAACTTGATCTCAAAATTGGGTAACGATCAAGGTCAAGTAACTACTTCATTCAAGGAGATTGAGGAGGTAAATTTGAGTTCTACAATTCTTTATATTAAAAAATTCCAGGGAATAGAATCCTCCCTATCAACTTTCAATGGCTAGTAGTAAATAATAATCAGAATAAGATGTTGGTCTCTCGGTTTACCTTGGAGGAAGTTAGAAGGGCATTGAAGTTGTTGGGAAAGAATAAAGCTCCCGGACTGGATGGCTTCACCGTGGAATTTTTCCTGAAATTTTGGGAACAATTAAAAGACAATCTCATGAAAGCTTTCGAAGAGTTCTATGAAAATGAGAAATTAAATTTTCCTCATGGGATTTTGTGTTCAAAAGGCAGCTAAAAGAGGAAGCTTTGGGCGAATTTCTTTCCTTATCAAGCAGTGTGGCAAATCAAAGAGTGCTGATGCAGCCGGACAAAAGGGTATGGACATTAGAAGGAAATGGTGGTTTTATTAAATCTCTAACCAAACATCTTTCCTTGGCTCCCCCAATTGACAATGATTTAGAAAAGTGCCTTTGGAAGTCCAAATGCCATACACATTCAGATTTGGATCATGTTGTTTGGTTCACTAAACTGTGCTGCCATTATTCGAAGAAAACTTCCTTTGCTTATCCCCCCATATATGTCACCTCTGCCACCATGATCAAGAAGTCCTCCAGCACCTGTTCTTCGGCTGCAGCTATGCTTCTCGGTGCTGGGAGAGACTATTTGGATTCTTCAATTTAAGCTGGGCAATGGGAAGTGATTCTAAAAGAAACGTGCTGCAAATTCTGATGGGTTC
Organism: Citrullus colocynthis; assembly: GCA_031780015.1. Taxonomy (NCBI): domain Eukaryota; kingdom Viridiplantae; phylum Streptophyta; class Magnoliopsida; order Cucurbitales; family Cucurbitaceae; genus Citrullus; species Citrullus colocynthis. The sequence goes on from QLSR01000054.1 coordinate 1,543,756, forward strand.
AATGCTGAAAAAGAAGCCCAAGTTGCTGTGGGTTAATGTAGTCAAAGTTTTGTTGGCAGAAATTTGGTTTGAAAGGAATCAATGCATTTTCAATGACAGAGCCTCCTCTTGGGAAGATCGGTTTGAGTATGCAAGGCTAAATACCTCCTCTTGGTGCACTATGTCAAAGACATTTGAAGATTATTCTATTCAGGAGCTTACTCTAAACTGGAGAGCCTTCATTTGCCCTCACCTTTGAATCTAAACTTGTAGTAGGCTTTGTATTTTGTTTGGTTTATTGTTCCATGTTATTGTACAACCCAAAAGGGTTTAGTTCTTGTTTTGGCAGCTTTGAAATTAAGACAAGCAGTTTCGAAACGGTCCCTCCAAGCCATAGACTTATCATGAACAACGCTCTCAAACCATATTTTAGCAATTTACAAAACCATATTTCAGCTAACAATGCTTTGATTGTAATTATCCTAGCTGCTGGTTGTGGTGTTTGTTCTATTTATTTAATCTACCTGGGTGTTTTTTTTAGAATGAAACGAAACTTTTCATTGATATAATGAAAAGATAATACAAAATACAAAATAGAAGATTAGAAGGTGCACCCAAGCATCTCACCTAGGTTGATACCCCCAAAGCACCTACATCATATCCATGAAGCAAATAACCAAATGTCCCATGTCTAGGTCTACAAATAAACAGAAAATGACAAAGCAATCAGAAAACCCCGTAAATACAACTGTCATAGTTCGACCAACATTTGATTTCGAACAATCCATGATAGCTAATTTAGAAAAACTAGAATTAACAATCTTGCTTGAGAAACACACTCTAGTTTAGGCTTATGTCTTGCACCGAGTAATCTTCAAAGAACTTGGAGAGGAACACCATTATGAGGCGTTTAGCCTTGCTGCCTTAAATCGATTTTGCCAATGTAGTGCTTTACCATGGAAAATCCGTTGATTTCTTTCGAACCATAAATCTGATAACAATACTAAAGTTTCATTTTCTTTTTTCACTATGGTAGGTCGTGTAGGGAGGTTAAGCATCAAGATTCCATGGAAAAAGCTTGGATGGCATCCGATCATTATTATTTTGGAGGATGTATATGTTTCTGCATCTCAACGGGATGATGAAGAGGTAATTAACCAGAGTTGCCTTTAATCCCACCATTGATCCAAGGGGATGAGGCCCATACTTGCTAACGATAACCTTATGCCATCATGTTTTGGCTTCATGGTTATTTCGGGTTCCTGCTTGCACAATATGTAGAATTCGGAAAACAACTCTGTTTAATGGCTGTTGTGTATTTCTTTGGGTGATTTAGACAGGAAAAAAAGAAATTTCAATAATAATCAGAACCAACTTTGAGTTCTGCTTGTGTTGTTTCTTTACTTTTACATGCCGAGTCTAAATTAACCTTTTTAATTTTTCATTTTTTCCAGTTTTTCTACTATATTGGTGAGTTGGAGTCTTTTTTCGAAGCACGTTTGGCCCTTTGGATATTTCATATCTCAATAACATAATTGTTTCTTGGGGGGTTTCTTTTTGAGAGGGATCAATAACTTATAGTTACTTACAAATAAACTAGTGAATTAACGTGGGGGCCTTCAAAAGGGAGAATGGATACTTTAAACTTAATATCCTGTTGCGAAAATTCTGGACATCTTTTTCTTTGTTATAGTGGAGCTCAGATGCTGTTGAAAAAAGAGAATTTGCTGGGAAGAAGGCCAAAATTGCTGCCGCAGAGCTGGCGAAATTATCAAGGCGTGTATGTGGTGAGCTACTTGACTTCCATTCATCGTATTGGCAACATCTTTGCTTATGAACATTTTTCATTTACGTGCAATTTATGAATTTAAAGTCTACTTGTTTATCTAATTTTTTGTGGTCGCTATGGATTGCAAGGAACAACAAAGTACTCAAGAATTGAGAAAAGTATTTCAATAGTCTTTTTTTGAATTCTTATCTTTTGTGGCTTTCACATAGTGTAAAAATTCCATGCTTTTTCATAGTTATTGCTTGATATATTTTATGTTCAATTGGAGGTGTTCTTTTTAGCTTTGCTTGAATTGTGGATTTTCTCATCCCATCTTTTATAATTTTCAATGAATAGTTTGTAATTTCTTAGTCAGTCCTCTTTCATGTTCTATTTGCAAGTATTGAGGAGATGTGGCATGGTTAGAACATAGGAATAGAAGGATTTTCAAGAATAAAGGTGAAGATATTGGGGCTTCATACAGCAGAGTGAAGCTACTTGCTCATTCAGCCTTTGGGTTTTGGTCTTTCTTTTGCTTTTCTTTATCAAGATGGAGTTCTCTTTGTCACTGTTTTCCTCTTATTTTACTTTTACTTTACCTTTTGTTGTTGTTTTTCGCTATTTATCTCCCTCCTCCCTTGTGGAGTCTTTTATTTTTTGGGCATTAGTTTCTTTTCATTTCATCAGGGAAACTTTTTTCTCTGGTTAAAAAAACGATGGACTTCTTTTGTTGCAACTTGATTTCATTTGTCTTGGACTATATGTTAGGGGTGTAACTGATTTGGTTCAGTTAAGTTTTTGTAGAAAACTGGAACCAATCGATTAATTGTTGAAGGAAATGTGGAAATTGGAATTGCACTATAAGAAATCGCGTGACCGAACAGCTTAGACCGGTGGTTTGGTCGACTCAGCTTTCGGTTCACAAAATATGTGTGCGAGTGCAGGAATGGTCAGGGGAAAAGGGAACACTTTTTTTTTTTTTGAAATCAAAGCAGAATCCCGCATTCCTCCTCAGGATCAAACTCACAACCTTGAGAACCTAGGCACACCTACTCACTAACATGGCCAACGCAACTTTTGAAGTAAGGAATGACACTTATATATATATTTTATCGGTCGGTTTAGTTTTCGAAATTGCTTTTTTGCCTAACCTAGACCCGAAAGAAAATTTTCAGGTTCTATATATTTTTGACTTGAGGCTGCCAAATCAACTGGTTTCAAGTTTCAACCCAAACCGACGAGCTGTTTTGGTTGGCTTATGCCGGTTTTTCAGTTTCATCTTGCATCCCTACTATATGTTGCAAGTTTTTCCTTGATTGTTGAAAAGAAATATAATTTAAAAAAAAAAACGTGGATTCGGATGCAATAGAATTATAAACCTCTTCTTGTTGTCATAATATTTAAAGAAACTTTAGGCTTGAAAATTAATCTCTCCAAGTCCATGGCCTCGGATGAGTGAAACTTGGGGTTGCAATCTGGTCCTATTTTGCCTTTTGCATATCAGTATGTTCCATGGTATTAATGCTCAAACTATATCTTCTATAGGGTTGGTCACTTAGGCCCACCATGGTCTAGAGGAGGCAGAGGGACAACACCATGCCCCCATAGTAAATTCTGAGGCAAGCTAAATGTGGCTAACGTGCATGTGGATATGAACCTGATTCTAGCTGGATTTCATGGCAATGAATCTCTTGGGATTGATTTCATATGTTGATTATGGATCTCCAAGCTCACATTTACTCATTTGAAAGTCACGACCTATGCTTTGACTTTTGGTCCTATGGAGAGCTGAGATTGAGCACATGCCACATCATGCTTGGTTCTCCTCGATGTGGTCTAAGGCCTTTGCACTTTTTTTTGTATGTGTGTGCTTCCATGCTTGCTAGTCATTCATGCACAACATTGTGCTCTTTTTAGTACACACAACAAGTGCCTACACAACATTGGATATGATGAGGGTGCTAAGGTGGTGTCAACCTAGTTGAGATGCCTGGGTGCACCTCTTGATCTTATGGTTTTGATCTTTTCAACCCCTTGTACATTGAGACTTTGTCTCTTTGCATTACTTCAATGAAAAGTGCATTTCCTTTTCAAACAAAGAAAGAAAAAAAAAAGAAAGTGCCTATGCCTTGCATATTTTTGCCCAATGATATGCTGCATTGTGCCACTTGGCACTACATGTAGCAACATGTTTCTTACGACCCAAGTCTTCTAAAATCTTTGGCATTAACTGACGCCAACGGGTTCCATTCTATGTAAAATACAATTGTTTGCAGTTTCCTTCATTTACTCTGTGTGTGTTTTCTGGAGGTGGTTTGTTTGATGAATTCAACTTACCTATAAATAACATCCTCTACTTGTGGTGACTAGAGATTGCTTTGAATCATTGAATGAGATCACATTGCACGACTTCATGGATTATTTTTGCACCTTTTTGGTTAAAACAAATGGATTTGAGTTTTGGTTTTCTGGGTTCTCTTTCTTGATAGTATTGTTTGGCCTATTTTTTTTCTTTTTTTTTTTTTTAAGACGGAAATGGAACTTTTCATTGATAGAATGAAAAGTGCAAAAGCTCCATTATAAAGAAACAAAATATCCCAACAAGTAAATATGGACCAGGAGCTGTACCTGGATATCTCAACTAGGTTGACATCCCCGTAGCACCCTCATCATATCCTATTCGAAATACTAAAAACAAGAAATACATGGAATTGAAGAGTACAATCATAATCATAAGTTTGATTACATGGAGAAAATAAAGGCCTTCCAATTCAGTCAAATGTCTTGAATAGAATAATCTTCAAATAACTTGGATTGTGAAATGCAAGAAGTTAAAAGATGGTTTGCTCCCCATCGATCCGACCAATCTTTAGATGTATCATGAAAAACTCGCTGATTACACTCAAACCAAATCTCAAAAACCAAAACTTTAACAACATTTGAGTATAGAAGTTGAGATCTAGAAACAAAAGAAGGACTGACTAATAATTGCAGTATGTTTTCTCTTGGTGAATTCCAGAGAACCCATTGTTCGTCCTATTTTCGTTCAAATCAATTCCCAAAAGCAGGTTAAAAATGTTTGGGGGAAGTTCTCTTTTACTCATAAATAATTTCTTTTATGCTCCTTTTCTGCAGATAATCATGCTGGGCAATCATTTATCTCTTACATCACTGCAAAGGTAATGCTAATTGCTTGCATTGTAACCAGTCTTGTTCATTTTGTATACAATGTTTTTTAATGTTTATATGATATATGATGTTGTAGGAAACCAAACTAAATTACACGGTTGTAAATTGAGAAGTAATTTAGATTCTTTTCTTGTATATTGTAATTTTTCCTTTCCATATACACTTAGATTGATAGCTTAGTATGTATTGAGTCTTTTTGTTGATGGTCACACATGTTTGGAAGATGAACCAATTGATCGTGGTAGGTATCAATGACTGGTGGAAAAGTTAGTGTACTTTGGCTCACACCCGACCATATGTTACCTTTGTTGTTAGTGTGGTAAGTCAATTTTTGAACAAACCTTCTTAGGAACAAATGGAAGTTGTGTATAGAATATTGAGATATCTCAAACACGATCCTGGAAAGGACCTGCTAAGAGGTCATGGGTTCAATCCATGGTGACCACCTACCTAGGATATAATATCCTATGAGTTTCCTTAGTGTCCAAAAAAGAGATCCTGGAAAGGGCTTCATGTTCAGAAAAACAATGACTAGATTGCTAAAAGTTTCTACTAATGCAGATTGGGCCGGATCCTCTACTGATTGCAAGTCAACATCATGATACTGCTCTTATGTATTGGGAAACTTAGTAACCTGGCACAACAAGAAGCAACCAATTGTATCCCAAAGTAGTGTTGAAGTTAAGGAATTTGGCTAAAACGCCTTCTCACTGAGCTCAAAGTTAAGATTAAAGGTACTATAAAAGTACTGTATGATAATCAATCCACCATAGCCATTGCGGGAAATTCAATTCCATCATGATAGAGTGAAGCATGTTGAGATAGTTCGCCATTTTATCAGCAAAAAGATTGGGACAAATATTATCAATTTGAGATATGTGCCTTCCCAACAATAAGTTGCTGACATATTAAATAGGCCTTTGCATCAACAAGTCTTGGTGGACTAATTTTCAAGCTTGGGACGACTAGCATATACCATTTAGCTTGAGGAATGTAGGAAATCAAGCTATTAGGCCGCTGTAATTTGAGACTTAATTCAGATTATTTCATTGTATATTGTAATTTACCTTTCTATATAGTTTTAGTTTGAAACCATCATGAGTTGGCCTAGTGGTAGTAGGAATATAGAAAAAAGGCCAAAGGGCTAAAGGGTAATGGGTTCAATCCATATTGACTACCTACCTAGGATTTAAGATCCTACGAGTTTTCTTAACATCCAAATGTTATAGGGTTAGACGGGTTGTTCTATGAGATTAGTCGAGGTGCGCGTAGGCTAGCCTGAACACTCACAGGTATATAAAAAAAGTTTTGTTTGATTGCGTATTCAGCAGATTGATTGATAATCCTCTTGTATGTATTGAGTTTGTCTCATCACTCAATCAATAAGGAAATATCTTTTCCTAGACCTAGATTCAGATGTTTTCATTCTTGTTAATTTGGATCTGGTCATATACTGCATATGTATACATATGCTTTTTAGATTAGTAAATTTAGGGACTGTTTTGTTGTACTATCCAGAAATTGCTCTATATATTAACCTCTTAGAATATCCTAGAACTGTACAAGTGAGAGTTACTGGGCCGGGGTGAATTACTGGCTTTCATTATTAAGCGTGAAACTTCCAACACCAAATTTCTGATTCTAGGATAGGTATTATCTCGTTTTATTTATTTATTTATTATTTTTTTATTTGTAGATCTTTGGTTTCTTAAATTTCTTATTCTTCATTTGTCATATGTGGTTTTCGTGTGTGTGTATGTATGTTGTGGCTTTTAGTAATGATGATATGAACGCATTCTTTCTTATTAGATTCTCGACAACATCCAAATATCCATAAGAAATTTTCACGTCATGTTCCTTGATATGAATGGTGACCTGGTAAGTTTTACCTTACCTATTATCCTTGTTTTCTTCTCGTATATTTTTCAATAAGCGTTATGCTGTTCTTCTTCTTCTTCTTATTATTATCATTATTACTATTAACTTTTTTCTCTCTTCTTTTTTCCTTTTTTTTTTTTTTAAAGAAAAAGAAAACAAAAAACATGATAAAATGAAAACAAACGTTACAATCCAACAATAGGAAAAATAAGAAAAAGTAACAACGATAAAAGAAAGCAACAAAAGCTAGAAGAAGATTATAACAACAAACTTAAAGGGATCCAGATAAGACTTATAAACGGGAAAAGGAGCACTAGGAAGAAGTGACTTGGGTCAAATGAAATGAAGCAGATCTATGCAACATGTGATGAAAATAGATGGAAGGCAGGTGAAACCAGTGCAGTGTGGAATGGTCAACGAAAATGGACACAAGGATTCTTTTGCCTTCGAACGCTCTAGCTCAAATATAAACTAGAAGCTAGCTAGTAGCACTTGGGAATATGTGAGAGCCCTTAAGCACACGCCAGCTCACCCTTAAACAGCAGACACATTCCAATTTTTGATAAACTAAATTAGTAAATAGCTAGTAAATAGCTGGCAAGTATCCAAAGTTTCATCCAAACAAAACAATCAGATTATATCAAGCGTAATTACTATTCGTGACTGTTGTTTCTCTTTTAACTTATGTTTTTCTTGTCACATTATTATAACATTGTAGTATATAATTTTGTATCATCTTTTTACATAATAAAATCATTTTATCAGGTAAATAGCTAGTAAGTTGGTTAGGGCTTTTAGTTATAAATAGAGGGAGTGAGGTTAGGAGCAAGTGGGTGAAGAATTTTGTCAGATTTCCTTGGTTGGGTATTTGGGAGAGACTAGCCCTCTGGAAAGGCGAGGTTATCTTGTTACTACTATAATATTACATCATATTTCCAAATATTTTCATATTTGAGTGTTCGTTACTACTTCTATAGTATTACATCATATTTCCAAATATTTTTCTAACTAATTGGTATCAAAGCCATCTCATCTTGGAACATCATTTTTAGTAATGGAGCTTGATCGAAAGATGGAATCATTGTTAGAAATACAAGCATTACAACAAACAATACAACAGATGATAGCAATACAACAAACTCATTTTGAGTTTGATAATTTCTCAAATTCATTAGATATTTCCCGAGCCGATTTAATTCTCAAAGATGTTCATAGAATTCCGGTTTTGTTGGGCAAATCAAACGACTCCCCCTTGCATGGAAAGGGCATTTATTGCCAATCTAAAGATTTTTCTCTCCCCTGCATTTAATATTTTGGATGTCCAACGGTCATATCCTCTCTATTCTTCAATGGCAGGTGCTGCAGCTTTAATTATTTCCCCTTCATCAGCTCCCAAGGAGGATTTTGAAAATAGAAACAGAAACAAAATTTTGATTGATAAAATAAACGAGATTAATGCTTTAAAATATAAAATTAATTAGAAAGTTGAAAGATTTTTCAAGATATGAAATTGGGTTAACTTGTTGTCATTATGGAAGAAAATGGAATTTTGCATAGCTACATGTCATCCGATATTCAATACACTGATATGAGGATGTGAATTTTGAAGGAAAATTTTGCAACTTTAATACTCCTAATTTTCCCACTTGTGAAGCATTTTCACACCTTTTCCTCTTATAGCAGGTACGATATTGTTTTTCAAAAAATAATGTCCGATGGCTTTTTTTTTGATGAGATTGATATTGTTTTAATTTATTATTATTATGGAATTTATCTCTCAAGGGTAAAAAAGAAATGCTGTTGTGCATTTTTCTCTTAGTTGGGTATACTCCAGCGGCATGATGATCTCATTGTATTCCTTTTTGCTATGTGAGCGGTGCAGGGACATATAAAGCTTGGTTTGAAGTTTTCCAGCCTGAAGATAATGAAACAAATTCTGTTGGGGTAATTATTTCATTGGTATATTTTATTATCTTCTCATGCCTATTTCTGGTGAATAACTATGCTATGTGGATGTGAATTCTTTCAAGTTGAAGCTGATATACATTCTGATTATATATATATTTTTTGATAAGAATAATTGCTTTCATTGAGAAAAAAATGAAAGAATATAGGGGTGTACAAAAAACAAGCCCACCAAACACCCCATCTAAAGGAACGGGTTTCAACTAAGTAAAATGTTACCTAGAGAATAGTTACAAAAAAGCTTGGGAACAGAAGCCTAAAGGGACACATGAAATCTCACCAAAGACCAAACCTCACAAGAATCCCTGTCCCTACCTCTAAACAGTCTATCATTTCTCTCGCCCTAAATATCCCAAACAACTACCCACACCCTAGCAAGCCACAAAAAACGACCTCTCTCTGAAAGGCGGATGGAGAATGAACTCCTCAATTGTTGCACGAATGTCTCTTTGCCCAACAATGCTAACATCGAACTCTTGCAAGAAGAGTCTTGGAAAGTCTTGACAGGAGGCATTGGTCTTTAGAAGGTAATGGTGCATTTTCGGTCAAATATCTAGTTACACATTTATCTTTGGCTTCCCCACTTGAAATTTTTTGGGAGAAAGCATTGCGGAAATCAAAAAGCCCTCGTTGGGCGAACATTTTGGTGGGATTATGCTTTATAGTTTATATTATGCTTCAGTTATGTAGCGAAAGCTTCCATTTCACTGCGTATCCCCATCTATTTGCGCTCTATGTATGACCGATTTGGAGGACTTGTAGTTATGTTGAAAAGTGTTGGTATTGCTTGTTCACTTGCTTCAACCTTAGCTAGGCTTTTGGCAACGTTTTTTTTGGTGATAATGTGTTGCAGATTCTGATTGGTGCAAAGCTTAAAAAGCTTTCACAATTACTTTGGACAAACGCGGTTAAAGCATTACTTATAGAAAGTTGGTTCAAAAGAAACCAAAGAGTCTTCAAAAACAAATTCGCTTGGTGGTTAGAGCGTTATGAGATTGCTCGGTTTAATGCATCCTCGTGGTGCTCTTTTTTGAAGTCTTTTGAAGATTTTTTCGTCCAAGAAATAAGTCTCAACTGGAGGGCCTTCATTTTCCCTTCCACCTAGTCTAGCTTGTTAGCTTCAATTTTTGTTAGTTGTTAAAGTTGTTTTTTTAGAAGAAGACAATTCTCTTTCATTGATATAATGAATTGAGACAAAAGCTCCATATACAATAATGGAAACAAGAACATGGTAACCTAAGGACCATGGAATGCACCCAAACATCTCAACTACGTTTACACCTCCTTAGCACTATCATCATCTCCACATTAACTGTAAAGAGATTAAGCAACCAATAAGTGTACGTGGAAACATAGGGAGAACCCGAATACAATGGACCAAAACCAAAAGAACTAAACCCTGAAAACAAAACAAAGTACACAAAATCACTTAATAACAAAACTAAGAGTTAAGGTGCTGGAAGATGAAGGCCTTCCAATTGAGGCTCAATTCTTGAATGGAGTATTCAGCAAAGGCATTTGATAGAGAGCAATGTTATCTCAAGTCAACTGTTAAAGTTGTTTTATTTGTTTGAGTTTGCTTAGGCATTTGTCTGGGAGTTAGTATGTGAAGATGTATTTGAATATTGGCTCTTTGTTGTTTCGGAGTTATGTTTTGTTTGGTTAGTTTCTTTCATTTTGATAGGATGAGAGTGCTAAGGAGATATGTCCGGGTGCACTTGTTGATCCTCTTCTTCTAGTATCCTTTGATTAGTTTCTTTTCATTATCTTAATGAAGAGACTTGTTTCCTTTTCAAAAAAAAAAAAAAAAAAAAAAAAAAAAAAAAACTCCTGCAAGAATAGACTCCACATAGTCCTGACAATCCCAAAGGAGATGATCCAAGTCTTCCTCTACCTTCTGACGAAGGATACAACAAAAAGTCCCCACAAGTGAAGTTCTTCTCCTAACAGGCCTATCCAGAATGTTCACAGGACCAAGCAAAAATTTGCCAAATAAAAAACCTGACTTTCTTAGGAATCTTAATCCTCCAACTCAATCAAACATATACTGCTCGGGAGAGGGATCCAATAGCAATTTGGAGAAGGATTCACAAGAAAACCCTTCATTAGGATATTGACTCCAAATGCGAACATCCCTTCTCTCTTCCCTAAAAATGCACATCTTCGATAAAGAAAGAAGAGAGGCAACCTCTATCGTTTCCCTATTGGACAAATGGTGACGAAACCCAAAGGAAAAAGACATCGAGTTCTCAGACCAAATCAAGAAATCTGAGATTGAGTGGTTTTTAAAGGAAGATGAGTGATAAAGATGCAAAAAGAAGAAAGAGCACAATCCCCCACCCACAGATCCTCCCAAAAATACATGTCCTTACCATCCCCACAACACACTGAACAAAACTAGAAAAACTGAAAAAATAGGAAGTTCAAACGAAATATCTTTCCACGGAATACGATGTTCTAGTAATATAATTTGTTCTCTTTGGCACTGCTATGAAGTTGAAGGTTGTAAACACACCTTCCGATAGTGTGCCAATTAAATTAGTCCAAACCATGAATGCTAGCAATCACTTTTCCCCATTGAGTATGTGGTTCTTTCTTAGATGTCAACCCATTTAACTATCAAGGCAAGATTTCTATTTCTTTAAGCTCCCATTCCCAGACCACCATCAACCCCCCCAACACCCGACATTGTTTCCTTCCCAAAAGAAATTATGCAATTTCCTTTTATATCCACATGAACACTTGGATGGTTTTATTCTTTTTAAAAGGCAAAATTGTGATATGTTTGTTTAGATTTTTGAATGTTAAGTAGTTCTCTTATGGTGATTGGTAGCCCGAATAGGTATGTTATGGTATTAAATTATACCTCATACTTTAACTTATCTAAATTTTAATTCTCTCATTGTCGAGGCCATTGGTTGGGTGGGCGAGAGGAAGCCAAGTCAATAAATTGGTGGAGATTGTAGGCTTGGAAATTTATTGTTCATGTCAAAGTGCAGTTGATGTGGAGGATTGCAAAGAAGCAGGTGGGACTAACGCAAGCGCATTGGAAGAAAAAAATGACTTCCTATTAGCTCCATGTGATGCAGTCTTGTCACTTGTGGTAAGATTCAAATGTACATAACTTTATTGTTGAATAGTATTTGTTTCCCACCTTTTTTACCTTTTGGTATTATTGTTATTATTTTCCATCGATTTTTCTTCTTCATTTTTCATTTTTCAAAAGAGTTTGCTCCTCAACATTTTTTTTCTTTTTGGGATAGAAACAACTTTCATCAAGAAAAAAAAAATGAAAGAATACACGGGCTTACAAAAAAACCAAGCCCATAACAGAGTCGTCCCTTTACAGGAAGGGACTCCAACCATGCAAAATAATGCCTACAAAATAATTACCAAAGGTCTTTGAAATAGAAGTCCACAAAGAAACATGAAAGCGAACAAGAGACCAAACTTGGTCCTTATCCACCTTTCTAAAAGTCCTACTATTCCGCTCAACCCACAAAGTCTATAAGATCGCTCACACCCCAATAAGCCATAAAAAGCGGTCCTTCTCCCCACGAGGTGGAAAGGAGAGTTTGGATCACCTTGCGAAATACCTCTTGTTGCTTGAATCCTTCCCCTTGGCCTTCCATTCACGAAAACTGAATATTTAGAATTACTTATGCAGCCTTTAATCCATGTAATCCATTTTATGTTGAACCCTTTGAGCTTGATTTAAAAATGTGCAAGCATGCCTTGAAACATGAGAGGTGTCAAATAAGTCATCCCATTCTTTTTAGATAAAAAATATGTCTAGTAATGAGTGTGAAGAATCTCCAACACCTCTTGACCAAGTAAATTTGCCATTTGAAAGAGGAATTTCCAGCAATCCTCAATTTTCAATAAAATTGTTGAACTTTTTCATGTCTTTAGTATTTTGACCAAGAGGGAGCCTCTCATGAGCCCATCTAGTAATGTTAAAATCACCGCAAATGCACCAAGGATCTTCACAATAACTTTGGATGGATAGAAGCTCAGGCAAAAGAAATATCCTCTCCTTATAATCACATGGGCCATAAACGTTAGTTACCCAAAAATGCTTCCCCCTAATTGTTAAGAACTTTATGGATAAGGGGTAACCACCTTTGAGAGATTCAACTACTGAAAGTTTGCTTTCATCCCATATAATTAACAATCCACCTGATTTGCCTATGGAGTCAATGACAGCCCAACCAACATCCTTGGGGCTCTAAATAACCTTAATTTTTTTGAAACAAAAACAAACTTTTCACTGATATAATGAAAAGAGGCTAGTGAGTACAAAGAGACGTAGGAAACGTACAACTCAAATAGAACTTTCGGTCAGGAGATGCACTGGCTATCTCAACTAGGTTGACACAACCTTAGCATCCTCGTCATATCCTAGTACAAAATACAACAAAATATAGCCTTTAGGTGGAATATATAGTTTGTAATGCAACACATCATATAGAATTAAGACATACAAACAAAAACAACAAAGTTAAACTGTAGAAATGAAAGCATTCCAATTGAGGCATATGTCTTGTATGCAATAATCCGCAAAGAACTTAGATTGTAAACTCTATGAAGAAGCTAGAAGCTGTGCTGAGGCAAAACGGTCATACCAACCATTGTGCTTGTCATGAAACACTCTTTGATGTAGCTATGTCTAAGCCCTCTCGAAACCAACACTTTACCCCTCAAACTCCCATTAACAAGGAAAGAGTAACTTATCAACGATGCACAAACTGAAAACCGATGAAAGAAGGTTTTGAAGAACTATAACCAAAAATCTTGGAGTGTGTGCTTTAATGTAATTTCTCGAGAAGTATTATCTTACAAATGTTTATCACCATCAATTTGTCCTCAATGTTTAGCTAATGGGGAAGATATCCAACCCCCTATTATTTGACTGCCTTGTTTCAATAAATTGTTGGTGAAAACTATTTGAATGCTTCAATGTGAATTGGGTTCTTGGGATTTCAGCAAGGGAGAATTTGCAGCAACTTTTGGTTGGTCCTCATCTAGAGCTCAACTTCTTTGGTCAAATGCTGTTAAAGCTTTGGTTTGAGCACAATCTGTGTGTTTTTCATGATACATCTAAAGATTGGCCAGATAGGTGGGGATCGGCCCATCTTTTAGCTTCTTCTTGGAGTTTGCAATCCTACTAATCCTCATTTACTTTTTTGGATATCTTTGTTTCTTTGTAATTGAGCTATTGGTCTTTTTACTATATCAATGAAAAGTTCCGTTTCTATTTAAAAAAAAAAAATTATGTTACAAGACTGATGGCCTTTCTCTTAGCAGCGTCATTCTTTGTGAGCTAGCTGTTTTTTGGATGCTCTTGTATTCTTTCATTTTTTTCAATAAAATGTCGTTTCTTTATAAAGAAAAGGATGAAAAAGTTTCTCTCTTCTTTTTTTGCTTATAGTTGTTATTTATTTAATTATTTTTAATGCTTACCGTTGTTGACCATTGATAAAGATGTCATGAAGATCTTATTTCATTTTATAGGTTAACAGATCAGGAAAGCTTGATAATAGTACTCCGCAATATTCTATTAAAGCTGACTTAAGTAGCCTGGTTGGTGCATTGTCCTCTAATTTTCGAGTTGTTTTAGAAAATGGTTTGATCATACTCTTGGAGATGATTGGATATTTTTCCTGTCTCAGGTCTTCACTTTGAATGATGTTCAGTTGCAACAAATATCGAATTTGTGGGATTATCTTTCCATATGCCAATTAAGAGATAAGTAAGAAGTGTTTTCGTTAGATGCATCATATCTGTTGCTTGAAGATTTCCTATTGCTTTTGAAGCTGTTATTTTTGCCACTTTTAAGTCTTTTTTGTTAATTTTTTTTCCTTGTCCTTTTGTGATTACTTTACCTTCTTTATGTCTTCAAACTTTATAAGTCTTCACGAGGTGGGGTTGAACTCAAAAGGACAATGCTCTCTCCATTCTCTTCCCTTTTTCTCCCTTTCTCCCCTTTGTTTAGCCTTCAATGATATCGTTTGACCGGCCACTTTCTTACATTTAGTTTCATCCATGCTGCCACTGTTTGAGCTTTTGATTTCAATGTTTCATCATGGAAAGGCTTCTCAGTTAAACTTTCAAAAGTTTTCTCTCCCTGACCGCCAACTTTCAAAAGTTCTTGTTGCCTTCGCCGACGCCCTGGCCGTGCAGCTGGTCGACTGAGGATTTTTTGTGGGTTTTCTTTTTTGACGTTTTTTTGAATATGTTGTAAGACACATTGGAGGAAGATTGAACATTCATGTTCCAGCTGGTTCTAGAAAAAAGGATGGTTAGTCTTTTGGGATATGATTACAGACGTTCTCAGTAATTTTGATGAGGTGAAAAACTTGAATCCCCATACAAAAGCTGTGGTGGATCCTTTTTATCATTCTTACAATCCTAGGATGAATGAAGCAGTCAAGAGTTTTATGGAAGTGTTACTGGATAATTAGAACATTGATAACTTAAGAAAAGGAAAATTAACTTTTACCTCAAGCAATGTTCATAACTCTTATTTGGTTAGAAAGGAACATGAGGTGATTTGGCTTGAGTTTGAGTCTGATGTGTTATAATACATGTTTTACATGTTTATGTATAAATTAAGGTTTGAGTTTAGGTCACAAAGTTCGAGTGGCCATTTGTCTACACCACCCACCTCAGGAGGAGTGTCGCCATTTGTCGTTGCCGTTTGTTGGAAACTACTGCGTGTGAAGCTCACGCACCGTCGAAAGGAATTTGCTTCATTGCATGCGCGACGCATGGGAGAGTGTGGGAGCTTCGTTTCGTGTTTTGTCAGTTGGATTTGTCTCAGGTCCTCTTTTCCAATTAGTCTATGAGTTTGGGCCCATCAAGATCCACTTGGCCATGCAGATATTTGAAGAATACATCTTTGTTTCTTGGGTTTGTGGCTGTTTTGTTCACTTTTGTGGCTGTTTTGATCATTTGGTGTGGTTTTACCCTAGTTTTTTATTCTGGTTCTTTGTTCTTGCTCTGTTTGTGAGATCTACGGTCTGTGTGATTTGATGAAGAGTTTGATGGTATCTAACGTGATTTCCCTAGCGTCAAAGGTCACAGAACACAATTTAAATGGATCTAATTACTATGATTGACATCGGACAATTTTATTTTATTAACGAAGTATGGATATGGATGATCATATGACTGCAGATCCACTAGAAGATGATAAGAAAAAGAAGGATTGGCTTCGTGATGATGCTAGACTTTATCTTTAGATAAAAAATTCCATTGAGAATGAGGTAATTGGTTTAGTTGATCATTGTAATTCTATGAAGAAGCTCTTATAAATTTTAGAATTTCTATACTCAGGTAAAGAGCAAGTCCATAGAATGTTTGTAGTTTGTATGTAGTTTTCTCGTGCCGAACAGAATGCAGATTTTGTGACCAACTACTTTATGAGACTTAAGAGGATAGCTGCCGAGCTTGCTTTGTATGTTCCTCAACCCAACGCTCTTATTAGCAAGAATAGTAACACAGGGTCCCTTGAGGGATGGACAACAATTTTCAGAGAACTAATTATGATAATCGAAAATCAAATTCTTAGGAGATTGTTTGTAACTCTGCCGTAAGCCTGACCATTTGAAACGTGACTGTTGGAAGTTGTTGTATAAGAATCAATGATCTTAGTATTTTCAAATAGCTTCCACCAGTGATATGACAAAGAAGTCGGTTACCGTTTCCGCAGATGAGTTTGCTAAATTTTAGGTGCACCAGGAGTCATCGCAAGCATTATCTTCATCTAATCCTATTGCCACTATTGTTGATATAGGTAATACAAAATGTCTCCTTACATCATTACCAAATGGGTCATAGACTCTGGTGCCACAACTCATATGACAGGTAATTCTAGTTTATTTTCTACACCATTATCCCCTGCCTCATCCCATCTGTCACTTCAGTAGATGGCTCAACATCCTCTGTTCTTGGTTTTGGCACCATTAACCTTTCCCCATCCTTTTCTCTGTCTTCTGTTTTACATTTTCCTTAACTATCCTTTAATTTAATTTCTATTAGCCAAATTACTCATGACCTTAATTGTATTGTCTTGTTTTTTCCTAGTTATTGCTTGTTTCAGGATCGTATGACAAAAAAGATTATTGGTAGAGGAGTGTTATAATACATGTTTTACATGTTTATGTATATTTGTCTTTTATTGTAATTGTACCTACCTAGTCTAGGGTTTCTTTGTTCCCTATATATATATATATGTGTGTGTGTAACTTTATTCTGAATAATATGAGCAAGAATATATTCGAAATTCCTGAGTACATGATGAACTATGGGTAATCTCAAGACTCTTTGTGCACAATAATTGGAAGAAAATTGCAGTGGTTTTGGAAGATCATTTCAAAACCGAAGTGTTGATTTTTTTTTTTTTTTTTGAAAAGGAAGCTAGCTCCTCATTAAATTAATGAAATGAGACTACTGCTTAAATTACAAACAGAGAAACAATAGTAGAAAGAACTAACGGTAGTATGACCAGATACAAGAGACAAACTATACTCAACGGAGGACAAAGAATATAGAAGAAGACACTAAGATCCAACAATACAATTCAAATACATCTTTAAAACAAAAACTCTCCAGCTTAGGCACAAGACTTGGAAGGAGAAATCAAGAAAGGTTTTGGAAAGAGTATACCACGAGGAAAAATTAAACTAAGCAACTTCAACACGAGCATATTAATCAACAACCAAAGTGTTGATTAATCTTCTCTTGATGACAAAGCATTGATTAAAGTTGCTGCTCGAAACTTGGCCAATTTTATTAACTGTCTAGGAAAATGGATGGCTTTTGAGGATTATCATTTGCACTTTGAAAAATGGAACAATAGATTACATAGCCATCCTAGATTTATAAATGGTTATGGGGGGTTGGATTTCAATTAAAAATCTAGTCTTAAATTACTGGACTCGTGAGACTTTTCAGGCTATTGAAGCTTATTTTGGTGGTCTTATTAGCGGAGCAAATGATATTCTTAATATGACTAATTGCTCGATGGCTTGTATTCAAGTCCCTTATAGTTTATGTGGATGCATGGTGTCACAATCGCAATTTCGCCCTGCTTGGATAATTGTGCGGCACTTGTTCTAGCTCACAAACAAGTTAGCTGATCGAATTCCGATCGCCTACGGCACACCGAGTGCCTCTCGTAACCTCCGCCCCCGTTTTGAGAGAAAATGGTTTTAGAAAACGGGTTTAGAGGAAAAGGTTTTGGCAAACGTTTGAAAGCATGTTTGAGAAAATAAGATTTGTTGTAAGGCTAGAAAGCAATAAGGGACAACAACGACTTTATAGCTCACAATTCCATATATGAGGATTTGATGATTAGTCTTACCCCCATATAGTACATTCTAAACAATTTTAGAAATGTCACGCTTGCACATGCAAAGTGGCGAACCGTCGCTTACAAAGAAAAGTACTAGGAAAGTAAACTAACTAGCAAAATGAAATATATAAGGTGAAAGCATGATAAAAAGGGGTCGAGACGGGCATGCGGCCATGGGCAATACGCCCTACACAAGCATGACCGTGACACATGGCAACAACAATTGAAATCCAAAATGACATTAGAGGAAATATTTTTCTTAATTTTGGGTATATTGAAACTCTTGATCCTCCTAATGTCGTTCATGATGCTCCTTTGATGAGTGATTTTTCCAATCCAATAGATCTTTCTCGTTTAAAGCATGTTATGGAAGATGAAGGTATTGATCCTATAATTGAGAGCCGAGCCCTGAAGCAAACTTTTATGAATCAATTCAGAGTTTTCCATCAGTTTCAAGGGTTTCTTTTATTCTAGAAAGTTCGCTCACTCTGGTTTCCCTAGAAAATTAGAGATTAATGCACATATTTTGGAGGAAACTTGTACTCAGATCATCACTTCATCACCACAACTATCACGGTCTCATTTACTTCCTTCAGATTTATACTCTTATAAAAAGTCCATTCCTCCGGGATCAAATATTGTGTTTACCATAGTTGTTTTGTCCTCTTCCATTACTAAGGCATCTACCTCCGTTCAGTGCTGCCACAATTCAAATGCTTAAAAAGAAAAAAAACCTCTCTGTTTTTTCTTCTTCAGCGGCAAAAGGAGCTCACAACACTTCTGCAATATTCTTTTCCATGCAGAATCACATATATATAAATAACCTGCCGCGTTAATCAAATAAAGGGCCAAGCCCATTAACTTGAAGAATAAATTTCAGCTCACATGCAAGTGTAGTTTTCTTCTTCCACCGCCCCTATGTTTTCTTAGCTTTCTTCTGGGTTTAGTAAAGGGTTTGGAGTTTTGAGCTTCACATCCTAACAGCTTTGAGCCTTGGGGCTTCACAAAAGGTGCACACGCCTTATTTTGTGAGCCTTGCCTTCAGCCTAGGCATGCACCCGGGAGGGCTTTTGAAACACTGGTCCTTCTACCGTCGATCATTTAGTTTTTTTCATGATGCTGTGGTTCTCTTTGACTGATATTTTTTAGTTTTTGCTAATTGCAGTTACACCTTATGCACATAATGGCTATATATCACAGTCCACCTAACTTCTTATTCTGCAGGTATGGAAGATTTCGCCCCTGGTGCTCCCCCCTCTCAAGGAAAGTAAAGGGTTGGCAGGTATTATGGTGGCATTATGCACAACAATCTGTCTTGTTAGACGTACGAAAGAAAATAAAGAAATGTTCATGGAGATATCTTGGACAGAGACTGTAAGTTTTTATTTATCATTATTTTTTTAACAAGAAACTTTTCATTGATGAGGACAAAATGTTCAAGATACTAAGTTTTCATTCAGACGGTAGGTCATTATTTATGTATGCATTTGCTTGTAATACTTTTAATATACATACATTTATATGTGTGTCAACGTGTATGTATAGAAATTGTTTGTTGTTTTTCTGCATGATGTTCACACAGTCAAATGCAAAGCAGCTGTAAGCCTGTAACATATGATATTTTGTACTTATTTATTTTTAAATGATAAGAGGGACATGCAGACATGTCGATTTGTAAAAGACTGATGGAAAAATTATAAACAAATTTGTCAATAATCCAGCCTATTAATAATAATCTGGGAAATTATCTTAAATGGCAAAATTGCTGACAATATTTACAACTAATAGCAAAATATATAGTTTATTGCAATCTATCGTGGTCTATCGCAGATAGACAGTGAAATTTTGTAAATATTTTGGTTCTTTTTGCTATATTTGAAAAGAATCCTAATAACCCTGGTTTTTATTATTTATTTATTTATTTTATTTTTAATCTTATTTTATGTTTTTTTTGAGAAAAGGATATGTAACTTTTCATTAAGAAAATTAAAAGAGACTAAGGCTTTAAAATACAAAAGGATACATAAAAAAACCAAAACAAAGATAAAAAAGAAAAACAAGAAACTGAAAACTAACAAGAAACTTGCAGAGAACATAATTATGAGGGAGAAATGAAAGCATGGCAATTGCATTAGACATCTTGAATTGAGGATCCTTCAAACTTCTTGGAAAGAACCATGAAGAAGACTTGAGCTGCTTCTCCAACTTCTTTTTTGAACAAAATGTTCAAGATGCAAACTTTTCATTCAGACTGTAAGCTATTATTTATGTATGCATTTGCTTGTAATCTTTTAATATACATACCTTTTTATGTGTGTCAGTGTGCATGTATAGAAATTGTTTGTTGTTCTTTTTGCATGCTGTTCACACAGTCAAATGCAAATCAGCTGTAAGTCTGTAACATATGATATTTTGTACTTATTTATTTTTAAATGATAAGAGTGACATATGAACATGTCGATTTGAAAAAAACTGATGGAAAAATTATAAACAAATTAGTAAATAACCAATTTTCTTATTTAATTTTAAATTTAAGAAAAGGATATGAAACTTTTCATTAAGAAAATTAAAAGAGATTGATGCTCTGAGATACAAAAAGGATACATCAAAAAATAAAACAAAGATAAAGAAAAACTAGAAATTGAAAACTAACAAGAAACTTAAAGAGAACATAGAGTTGAAAAGGTAATAAGAAGTTTGAGAAGAATGCTGAAAAAATGTGATGATTTCTTTCTATTCAAATCTGGGACATGACTAACAACATTAACCCATAGTAAATAAGCTTGCGAACTGTCTCTTGGTTTGTCTTTGTTTTCTTTGTGTGAACTTCCATCTAGTGCCACAAAGAAGCTGGTTGACATTTCCCCTCCAGGAACCAAGCCTGTTACTTATATTATTATGACTCTCCTTAAAATCTCAACCTTAGTTTAACCCAGTCCTGAAAACTCATCAAAAGGATTGAAAGAAATCACGAGTGTGGGTCCATGCTGCTTTTTGCTCTGCTACAAGTACATTTCATTTGTTAAAATTTAAATTAAGATATGACATATTCTAAATTAGGGAAACCAAATGTATCCCTGTTGTGTTTGTGTCCATGTTGAGATATCGTCATGCTCTTGTGTCCATACCGTGCAGTATTCCTGTCTCATGTCTTCATCAATGCTGATTGCTGGAGTTATGTCCCACCATCTTTTTCATTTTATTTAGATTCCCAAGTCTTTCCTGTTAGATTGTTATTTGCGTTTATTTCTCAAGTACAGACTCTATCGTCGGAGGTATGTCAACTTTTACAAGAAAAAGTTGGAGTTTCTTCACAATGACCAGGTAATTTGATCCTTCTCCTTTTCTTAGAGTAGACTTTCGAAATTGGGAAAAAAGGCAGGCTAGTGGTTTTTGCGTAACCAACACAACAGTTCCACTTGTTGGTCGAAATAGGAAACATCTGCCATGCTATTCAAGTTGTTATTGTCTTTTTTTCTTCTGTTTAACAAGATACAAACTTTTCATCGATGTATTTAAGGGTACAATGCTCTAGAAGAAGGCCTAAGGGAAAGGTTAAAAACTAATTAGGGAAGTGACCAACTTTTTTGATAGGAAACATGACTTTTCATTGATAAAATAAAAAGAGTCTATTACTCAAAGTACAAGGATACAAAACGAAGAGCCAGAAAATATAAAAGTACAATCCCATGCTCCAATTACAGAAATAAAAAAGATACACCCAAAGTTTGCCGGAGATGCATGAAGAAACTCGCAGAAATTTCAGCATCTTTTAACAATCCTCAAATATAAAAAGCCTGTGAAGAAACTTCAATTCTAAGCCTCTCAAATCAAAGCACAATCCTTCTGAGACCAGAGGAGGTTTTGGAGGGAGTGAGGTTTAGTATCTCGTTATGGGTGTTTGTTTGTTGAACCTTTTGTTATTTTTTATTTTATACAAGAAACGAAACTTTTCATTGAATAAGTGAAATAAGTGAAATGACATTATTGCTCAAAGGATGCAAACTCCAAGGGAGTGACAGTTACAATAGAAATAAAAAAGCAATTCAGATAATACATATATAAAGAACGAAAATTCAAGCTAAGATTTAGAAAAAGAGCACAAGAGGAAGCAAGAAGCATTTGGAGTCAAACTGAAAAATATAAGAAAATACTTCTCTTCAAAAATCTTTTTGATCTTTTCCAACCACAGATTTGATAAGAGAATTTTGACCACATAAATCCGTAGTAATGTGAATTTTTCCATACAAAAACCAACAAAAAGCTGATGAATCTTCAAGATAGGGAGATGACAGAGTGGAACTCAAGCCAACAGAAATATAAACTTGATTCTTGCCCCAAGAGAGATTGGGTCCTGAGAGCAGCAAATTGCAAATTTCTCCAGAGCCCAACAAATAATCCTAAAATCACCTCCAAACCCTGCTAAATGTTATGAAAGAAAAAGATGCGCAATTCACAAATGGGTTCTCTTACTATAATCATTTGGCCAAATGAATTAAATTTAATTTGATAAGAAGGAAGAAAATTTTGACTGGGAGTATAACCTCCTCTGAGAATTTCAAAATCTTCAATTTGCTTTCCTAAATGGCCATTGGATTCTACATTTATACAAGAAATGTCTTTAGTGCTTCACATAGACTGGAATTGTCATTGAGTCATACAACTTTTTTTTTTGTTTGCTATTTTGATTGTTATACTCTGATACATCCATTGTTTCTATTTCTCAGTCAATTGATGATCACATTCTCAAAGAATTGGAGGTATTAGAGAAAGAGTTAGATATAGAAGATATTTTAAGTTATAGATCGGCTGCTGAACTTGAGTTACAGGTAAGATGAAATGATGGATTGAGAAATAATACTGATACCCAAATCATATCTCTATTGTACTCGTATATATCAATCTTGTTAGATTAGAGGCACATCTAGTTGCTTTATCTAAGTGGATCACTTGTCGGATGCACACACTTGAAACTTTCAAATGCTGCTTAAGTTAAATATCAGGATCTCTTGCTTCTAATCATAATTAGACGTAAATTATTTATATGGTGTTTGGGTTTCAACCGATTAAGTTTGACGTTTACCATTGTGCTTATTCTTTTCTTCTCTTGATATGACATGACATTTCTTTTTTTTAAAAGGAAATTGGACTTTTTATTGAAAAAATGAAAAGAGACCAATGCTAAATAATACATTACCCTTTAAGAGAAGAGAGAAACTGAGAAAAACAAAAGAAGACAATACTATTGAGATACAAAGAAGAGAAGACATCAAAAAGTTAAAACCGAACAAACCAACTCCAGAAAAGAAACCAAAGTTATAGAACACATAAACTTTAAAGCCTAGGCCAACTGAAGACCATTGAGCAGAAGAAGAAAGAAATTCTTTAAAACAAAAAAGTGAGAGGATCAAACCACAAAGCAAACCAACTTCTACCTGACATACATACCTTATTTTTGTTCCTTTCCTCACTTGTAGTAGACCTTATGTCTTGCTTCTATTCATAATTAGACGTAGATTATGTATATGGTGTTTTGGGCTTCAATTTCCTACTTTCTTGTATATTTCTTGGAATAAATAGGTTGGTTACTTTGGATGTGAAGGCTTTATGACTGTCAGACAATCTATGATAAGAAAGATAGTTTGCAATGGGATGTTTTGTGCATTGACGAGTACCTTTCCTATAGGCAGTTAGCATATGATGATCAGAGACATTAGGTAACATATTATGAGATGGAGAACTGGGAGAAATACCTGGATTTTTAGAATCATTCATCGGAGCATCAAATTGGTCCCGTGATAGGCCAGTTGTCTAATATCTATTCCTTTGAGTCCAGTTTCTTCTAGTGTAAACTTGAAGTTCAGTATTTCGACCTGTCAAATCAGTCTGTATTGTTTCTCCCCCTGTCCAAGAATTTTCCGCACTTGGCATCAAAGGATTAGGACTCATATTTTCAGAACTAATGATGCTCGGGAGAGGTGAATTGTCCCAAAAATTCTTTTCAAGGATAGATGTCTCCCATTGAAGAGAGTCAGCTAAAAAAAAGGTTGATTTTCCAAGACACATCCATTCTCTCAAAATACTTGTGGGTAAAAGGGTCAAAACATTTGTATGCATTCTTGCGAGAAATATAGCCTACAAAAACACATTTAACAACTCAAGGGTCAAGTTTAGTTTTGGAAAAGGTAGGACTATGAACATAAATAGTGCACCCAAATATTTTTTAGGGGTAAATTCGAGAGTTGGCAGATAGTAGGAAAAAACTCTTTGAGAGGTGATTCAAAGAAGTTTTAAAATTCAACACCTTAGTTGACATTCAATTGATCAGGTAGGCAACCGTAAGAATTGCATCACCCCACATATTTTGGAACATGCATAAAAAACATAAGGGCACGAGCAATTCAAGTAAATGTTTATTTTGTTGCTTAGCATTACCATTCTTCTGAGGAGTATCACGACACGTAGTTTGATGAAAAATACCCTTATCGTGTAAAAAGGTGGTTAATTGGTCGTTGAAAAATTCAGTCCTATTATTAGGGTGAACAATGCAAATTTTAGTTTGAAATTGAGCCTCAATCATATTATAAAAACGAATAAAGACCTCTTTTACTTCCGACTTTTTAGTTAACAAATAAAGCCGAGTCAAACGGGTATGGTCATCTATAAAGGTAACAAACCAACGCTTGCCATTATTAGTCAAAACTTTAGACGGACCCCAAACATTAGTATGAATCAAGTAAAAGGATGATGAAGCCTTGGAAGGGTTGAGTGAAAAAGTGGATCGATGATGTTTGGCAAAAATGTAGCTTTCACATTGAAAAACAAAATAATCAATTCCTTTAAATAAGTCTAGAAACAAATGTTTCAAGTAAACAAAATTTGGATGCCCTAATCTACTATGCCAAAACATTATAGTTTCTTGACCTGAAAGAGAACTGACACTACTCAAGCCCTGAACTTTTTTATGACTAGTTGAAACTTCCTAGCACGTCCAATCGTCTCCCCCCAAGTCTTGATCTTGACAGAGGCAATGAGTTTCACAGAAGATAACATGACAGTTAGCATCTTTATAGATATTTTAGTTACAGATAAACGATTGCAAGCTAATTTTGGGACATGAAGAACAAAACGTAATATGATTTTTGTACTCAAAAGGATAGTTCCTTTTCCAGCAATACACGTGAAACTACCATCGGCAATACGTATTTTCTCATTGCAATACATAGGGGAGTACAACAAATAAAAAAGAGGAACTAGTCATATGATTAGTGGCTCTGGAATCTATAATCCACGGAGATGAATTTAGACACGAGAGAGCTTGAGGGGAATTATCTTATTGTGCCAAGGAAACACTAGGATTACCAGATGATGAATTGGAGTTTAGCAACTTCAAGTTTTGATCAATTTGCTGTTTAAATGAATTGGAATCAACAACATTTGCATTAGAGGCATGCTAATGGGGATTTCTCTCATCTTGTTTATAACTCTTCCAATTTGGAGGTTTTGCATGAAGTTTTCAACAATTTTCCCATGTATGTCGAGGTTTATTGCAGTGATTGCATCAGAATTGAGGCTTTTCATGTGTTTTGTTGGAGTGATTTGAAGTTTTTATTGTAGTATTTTAAGTCACCAACGCTAAACTTTCAGTCGAATCAATTGACCTTTTGCCAATCATAACATTCATGCGCTTTCTTCCCTACGAACTTCAGAAAAAACTTCATTAGTAGTTGGAAAATTATTTTTCCCAAGTATCCTGCCTCTAACCTTATCGAACTTAACATTGAGACTGACAAGGAATTTTTAAATGCGACCATCTCCTACAATTCTCTGATAATGCTTTTGGTTTGCGTGGACTTCCACTCATACATATCAAACAGTTTAAGATCTTGCCAAATCCTTTTAAGAGTGTGTAAGTATTGTGTAACTGAGTTACCTCCTTGTCGTATATCACCAGTTTAAGATTCAACTCAAACACTTGTGAATGGTTACCCAAATCGGAATACATCTGGGTCACACTAACCCATAAATCCTTTGCAGTAGAGTAGCTATGTAGTTAGAGCAGATGTCTTCCACCATGGAATTGACGAGGGAAGTCATAACCATAGAGTTTTCAACGTTCCATGCAGCAAACGAAGGGTCATCTGGGTTGAGAACGGTTTTTTCTCCATTGAAATAACCAATCTTCCCTTGTTTAAAAATATATATTCGAACACTTTGGGACCAACGAAGAAAGTCATCCCATTTAAGCCGAATGGTGGTTATTTAGATAGTTGGAGTGTTGGAATGGATATGACTCTCAAAGATTTTAGCGGCAGGTTCCTTAGTGTTTGACATATTGTTGAAGAGATGAAGACGCAACCTTCAAAACTTGTAGATCTGAAAATAACTCCAAGCAGTGACAAAAAACCAAAAATAAAAAGGCAAAAATGAGAGTTGGAAGGAGTAGACTCCGTCAACGGCGGCAAGCAGTGGAACGTAGGCACAGTCGGTCAGTGGGAACAACTTGCAAACAGCGTCGAAACCCTAACAAATCGAAGAGATGACAGGCGGGAACAACTTGCAGACGACGTGAGAAGGACGAGCTTTGAATCGATTCCACGAGCAGTTGTGTTCGGCAGTAAAGGCACGACGTTCATGGGGTTTAACTGATCGGCGGTGGCGGCAAACGAGCAATGATGAAGAGCGGCAGATCTAGGTTTTTTTTTTCCTTAGAAAATTAGGGTTTTTGGGTTTCAAAACAATTATTGCTCTGATACCATGCTAAAAATATATATTTTTCTCTTATCCATAAACACCCATTAATATGTAAATAAATATACAATAAGGGAAAAGTAAATACAATAAATATTCCACAATAAATACAATGAAAATATCAACACAATAGGAAATAATCAACAGTTACTTTTTGATAATGGAAGTCAGAAGCTATAAAATTAATGATTCCTTCTTTTGCATTTGGTATGATCCCGGTTTGTTCTTCGTAGAAGATTTGGACTTCAGTGGAGTTCTTATTCTATCAGGTTCACATTTAAGATAGTTAGTGAATTCTATTTCAGAGTTACTTCAGGGTTCTTGTAATTGTTTTTTTCTTAAGTGGCGGGACGACTCAGGTGCAACAAGGTTATCCAAATTTCGATGAGAATTAGGATGGATTATGAGGTGTGAAGCTTGGGCTATTACAGGGGGTTGTCATTTCATTCATGTGCCAATGGGTTATTCTAATCATGGGTGGTGATCATTCTTGGAAATGCTTTGTGGCTTCTTGAAGGAAAGTGAGTTTTTAATTCATGAGATCCATCAACGTTCCTTGGTTAACTCGTCACTTGTTCCTAATGCAGGGCCAGATTCTCCAAGAGCTAGTGGTCAAAATTTAACTTATGTGGAACTGTGGTGGTATTAAGGGAACTTCCATCCTCAGTTTCCACCAAGGATGTGGTCAGAATTTAACCTATGTGGAACTGTTTTGCTTGGTGAAGTTCTATTTTTTTGGGCAGTTTCCACCAAGGTGCTATTATATTACCTTTCTTGGGGTTGGCAGCTTGCAAGTCAGTTTGGTTATGAGTTCATCTTCAAGCCCCCTCTGCCTTAGGGGTCATGTTACCCTTTGCAAATCAGTCCTTGCTCATCTCCCAACATATTCTATGTCCTTATTTTTAATGCCGGAGAAGGTGATCACATCTTTAGAACGAGCAATGAGGAACTTTTTTTTGGAAGGTCGCAAAGGAGGAAAAATTAACCATTTGGTTAAGTGGAAATTGGTTGTGAGAAACCAATCCGATGGTGGCCTTGGAATTGGAAATTTGAGAGCAAAGAATGCTGCCCTATTAGCTAAATGAGGCTGGAGCTTCATGAAGGAAGAGAACTCCCTTTGGTGTCAAGTGGTTCAAAGTATTCATGGGAAATGTTTGTGCGGTTGGCATACAAGTGGTCTCTCTGTAGCCCTTGGGTTAGCATTTCAAGGACATGGCTAAAGATTGAAGCTTTGGCGGTATTCAAGTTGGGAAATGGAAGAAGAGTCGCTTTTTGGCTTGATCGTTAAGGTGGGAAATGGAAGAAGAGTTGCTTTTTGGCTTGACCGTTGGGTGAATAAAATAAAACACCACTTATTGATTTATTCCCACGTCTTTTCAGAATTTCATTAAACCCAAGAGGCACAATTTCAGAGTTTTGGGACCCTTCAACTACATCTTGGTCCATCAATTTCAGGAGAAATCTTAAAGAAGAAATTGTTGAATTTCAAAACCTCGTTGGTCTTATCTCCACCTTCCCCATCACAACAATGGACGAATCTCGACATTGGGAGCTAGAAACTAATGAGCAATTCTCGGTAAAATCTCTTGTTAAACACCTCTCCAAGGCCTCCCCCATTGATAAGCTATTGGATAATTCATTGATAAGTGAAATATCTGGAGGTATCCAGGAATACAAAAGAAACCATTTCATATGGTATACAAAAGATGTTTTCAATTTGAGATCAGGAAATAAAAACTATGGCATCTGAGAGCTCGTATATCTTTACACCAAAACATAGCATTGAAAATGGCAGTCTAAAATGTCCCTTGAAGTCTTGTGTTTTGTCCTAAAAGATGCGAGAATTTCTTTCGTCCCATATCTTCCACAAAATCACAGCGATAATGCACTTCCAAAATTGCTCTTTGGAGGCTTTAAGGGGAAGACCATAGAACAATAATCTGAACCAGCTAAAGATGTCATTAATCTGTCATTAAATTTTTTTTCCAGCTAGGTTAACACATCTTCTCATTAAAATTTCGTCATAGCTTTCACAATTTTTTTCTTTTTTCCCTCATGAAAAGGGAAGATGGCTTTAAAGGGAAGATCATGGAAGATTCAACTATTCTTTTATTTTGTTCCAATCAATGTTAGGCTTAATATTATTATTATTATTTATATATATATATATTTTTGTGTAGTTTACATTAACTTATTTTAGCCATATAAACTTAAACTTCTGAAGCTATATTTGATGCTTCTTCACTAACAATCCTCATAGGCGATTTATTTTATTTTATTATTAAATTTATTTGTAGTTTAGTCTTGGAGTTCTAATGGTGGACCATCTCTTTTACCTTTTATGAATGAATTGATTTCTCTATTATTTTGAGGAAGATTTCCATTGTTATAGAAAAGTTAATTGTTATTGCTGTTCTTTATAAATCTCACTTTTTCCTTTTTGAACTTGTTGTAAATGGATCAACTAGCATCTATTTGGCAGTTTGAGACCGGAAATGGTAATGACTGGTACACAAACAGCTGTTGAGAAGTCACAAGTTGATGATCGTGCAATGGGAAAACCTCGAGGATGGCTTAACTGGCTATCCCTTGGTATGTTAAGTGCTGGAGGTACTGAAGATTCAAGTCAATTCTCTGGTGTCATTTCAGATGATGTTGTAAAGGTACTTGTCTTGTTTCATCTTTCCTGTGGTGAACAAAATACTTACTTACGTCTTTATTTGTAGGATATATATGAGGCTACCAAATTCCACCCTTTGGTTTCTTCTAATGTCAGTGCGGCTGATGAAGAAAGGATCTGTTTTTGTGCCATCAAAATTGACATTCATCAGATCTCAGCAACTTTGCTGAGCAAGTATGAATTCCGACCTTGAATCTCAGTAATAAATGAGTTGTTTGTGTTTTATGCACAAGACTTGTGCTTTGGTGATGTAGCCTAAAGGATAAAAAGGAGATAATTCTCCAAGAATAAAATTTAAGTCTTTATTATGAATCAAAAGTTATCAAAACAAGAACACAACCCCTCTATTTAATAGAGAGTTGAAAAGCAAACTAATCCTAATCCTAATTAATCAAATAAACTAATCCTAATTTTAAGAAACCAAGGAAACTAATCCTAATCCTAATCAATTAGTGAAATTAATCCTAAACCTAATCAATTAAGGATTTAACCAAGATACCCTACTTTACCATAATCATACTACATCATTTTGCCTTTGGGCCTAAACCAAGCTGACTTCTTGATTTCTTGTCTATCTTCTTTCATCTCTCTCTATCGGAGATCATGAACCGAGTTGACTTCTTTTGACCCTTGCTTCCTCTCCCATTCATTTTTAACTTTATGATTTTATTCTTATTTTTATTGGTATAAAATGA
The DNA here is from genome assembly GCA_031780015.1 of Citrullus colocynthis. Taxonomy (NCBI): domain Eukaryota; kingdom Viridiplantae; phylum Streptophyta; class Magnoliopsida; order Cucurbitales; family Cucurbitaceae; genus Citrullus; species Citrullus colocynthis. Next base: position 1,574,019 of record QLSR01000054.1, read on the forward strand.
GAGGCAAGAATGAGATATATATTTTAAGCGTTAAAAGCATAAAAGCCTTAGGAAGTAAAAAAAAAAAAAAAAAAAAAAAAATCTCCATTTGTCATGACGGCTGAGAAAAAGGAGAACATAGAAAGGTTATAAATATCTTTTGGTATGTGCAATCAATATGACACTCGAAACTCTCTTGTTGCTGAATTTCTAGGTTATCTTTTGGTAAATTTGTAAACTTATTTTTCTATTTTTCATTGCCACCTCTTATTTCTTTTGAAATGGAAACAAAACTTTTCATTGATGTAATGAAAAGAGACTGATGCTCAAGATACAACAGTTCCATAAGGAGCAATCAAAATGTGAATGAAAGATTAGGGACATTCAGATATCTCAACTAGGTTGACACATTCTTAGCGCCTATATCATTCCCAATGCAAAATACAGCAAAAAGTAAGGTTCTAATTACATTAACAACATCAATAAAATGTCCACAATATGATAGTTTTTCTCATATTCTCAAGCAGCACCCCCCCCCTCCCGAAATGAACAAATTAATTTTTTTTTTTTTAAAAGGAAACAAGACTTTTTCTTTGAATTAATGTAATGGGTTTAATGCTCGAAGTACAGGAATGAAGCAAAAGGAAGCTTAACAAACAATTGAAAATACAAGAGCATTACAAGATCAATACTATGGAATAATGGAAAGTTTGAGGTTAAGTGGGATGAAGAAATGTTTGAGGTATCTGATTATGTTGGAGAGGATGTTCCCATTCAATCGGTCAAGGAAACTAGGTTTGATTCAGTTGTGAACGAAGCGAATCCGCTTCCTTTATGGAGCCTTAATTGTCCTAAGGAAATCACAATTAATACTCCACGGTCTGTCTGACCTATTGTCCTATTTCTTACTATCGGTTAAAACAGAAGCAGTCATCTGCAAAGGAGCATTTTGAGTTCAATTTAGATGTTTTGTAGGAGTCCTGTACACGTCAACTATTAACCGATTCACAACTGATAGATAATCCACATCCTTTGCCTCATAGTTCAAATTTCAGTCCGTCAGCGACTCAACCATTAAAGTTCTATGATCAAATATTAGTTTTGTAAAAGGAGTTTATAGTCATCCATCTCGACACTCTTGGTTACGATTCTGATGGTGATTTAGATGCTAGTTTATGAGGATATTATGGATTCTCTAGCACAAGATGATTTTGTTGATGAGACTCCAGTGGTTTGTGTTGTAGATGGTATTGATAATTTGTTTGAGAATGGTGAAAATGATCAAGCAAAATTGGCTCCCATTGTCCTTGCCAAGTTCTCGAGCTTTGATTCAAAAATGTGGTTTGTAGATGGAAGTGATTCCTCCTCAATCTCCCTCTATTAAAGCCTAGTTTGGTGGTTCTTGTCTAGAAATTGAACTAGTTGAGTTTCCTGGGTGCACCTCCTGATCCTTAGCCTGTTATTCCTTGTAGAGTTAATTTTTGTACTATGGGCTTTGTCTCAATTCATTATATCAATGAAAGAGACCGTTTCCTTTAAAAAAGAAAGAATGGCTCACAAAAAGCCTTGCAAGAGTAATGCTTAGGAACGGCGGGGATGGGCATAAATTTTTTTTAGAGAATTTTTTTTGAAATTCCAACCGTCAATTGCTTCAAAGTTAATTGTAAAATCACCAAGATTGAAATCCTTGATATACATTGAACTGGGATGAAACCACAAAAATTTCTTTCCACAAATCCTTATTATCCATTGAATGTAGGTGCTAAAGGGGTGTCAACCTAGTTGAGATGTTCGGGTGCACCCGCTGATCCTTAGATTTGTACTTACTTGGTTTCATTTTGTATCTTGAGCATTAGTCTCATTTCATCCTTAGGTTTGTACTTACTTGGTTTCATTTTGTATCTTGAGCATTAGTCTCGTTTCATTACCTTAATGAAGAGACTTGTTTCTTGTTTCAAAAAATAGCTCAAGAAGCATAGAAACAATGAAGTGTTTCAGTAGAAATAGCAAACCACCTAAATACTGACCAATTGCATAAAAAATCAAAACTCTTCCAATAAGCCAATGATAGATTTCTTATACGAATCCGATCTCCATAACAAGTCAAAAATTCTGGTTTAGAATGAGCACAATTAGACCAATGTTCCAATTTCAGATGCAATTTCCTAATAAGCCTCCATTTACCATATTTCAAGCATGGAACTGAATCTTTCTTGACTTGGATTCTGCTCTATGGTTCTCTAAATTGCTCTTCTACATTGCAACATAAGCTACAGAGCAAATGTTTATCACCATCAATTTGCTCTCTATATTCAACTAATGGGGAAGATATCCAACACCTATTATTTGACTGTTCTTTTTCAAGAAATTGTTGGTGGAAACTATTTGAATGCTTCAATGTAAATTGGGTTCTTGGGATTTCAGCAAGGGAGAATTTACAACAATTATTGGTCGGTCCTCATCTTTCATCTAAAGCTCAACTTTTTTGGTCAAATGATGTTAAAGCCTTGGCTTCTGAGCATTGGTTTGAGTGCAATTAGTGTGTATTTTATGATACATCTAAAGATTGGCCGGATAGATGGGGATCAACCCATCTTTAGCTTCTTCTTGGAGTTTGCAATCCAAGTTTTTTGAAGATTACTCTATTCAAGACATTTGTTTGATTTGGAAGGCCTTTATTTTCATTATGTAATCAAGCATCTTATTATGATTGTACTCTTTAATTTCTTGAATTTCTTGCATCTTGAATTGGATATGATGAGGGTGCTATGGAGTGTCCACCTAGTTGAGATCTCCAGGTGCAGCTACTGATCCTCATTTACGTTTTTGGATATCTTCTTTCTTTGTAATTGAGCTATTGCTGTTTTCATTATATCAATGAATTCCCTTTCGAGGAAAAAAAAAAAAAAAAAAAAAAAAAAAAAAAAGA